>CM048919.1:32990852-33534369 GCA_026686955.1 Epinephelus cyanopodus | reverse complement strand
GAGTATGTCACATGTTCATAAAGACCACATTTATTTGAACATATTTTAACCACTGGAACCACCAAATCCCACTTTAAATTCCCCTGAAGGAGCTTCAAAGTTAGGTTAATCAACTAACTTTGGCACACAGCTCCTTTTTGTATTTTTCAGTGATCTGTATCTTTTACAGTGCTGTTGTTTATTGATGTTCTGGTAAAGACATCTGTTCTGAACTAATTGTGTTGCCTTGTTTTTAATTTGTACTGTGGGTCGAAGCCAAGGACAAATTCTCAACACTGTGGAAAATAAAGTAACTAACTAAAGACATTTTTCCACACTGTTTAAAAGGAATGTATTTTCACAGATTACTGCACTGTGTTGGCTTACTTTCCTACACATCGATCTGCAGTTCAGTTTTCCAAACAAAGAGTGGATTTAAAGTGATGTGGTTGCTTCTCCGCCTAGTTTCAGTTGGTACTGCTGGAGCCACCTGTCAAGACTGAATTAAAAAATGTGTCAAAATGCAGAAATCCCAACTGTATTCATCTTAGTTTGGTTTTATTTGTGCAACGTCTGGAAAACAGAGGTGCGAAAGCCTCAGCCAGTGAAGAGCGAGCACACGGCAGAAAGAAGAACAGAGACAAGAAACGAGGCGGCTACTGCGAGTGCTGTATGATCAAATATGAGAACGTCACAATGGTAAGTTATCACAAAGCAAAAACTGTCAATACAATACCACCAGGACTATAATACAATAATTTATGTTAATGCCACAAAAACTCACACCCCACACAACCTTTGCTTTGCAAAATATCTCTGTAGACAGGAGAGCGCAAAAACGCTAACCCTAAACGCTCACCATCAGCTGTCTCCCCTCGTCCCAAATCGAGTAAAGTACACAGGCTAATGCTGATTACCATTTAATATGAGGTTGCAGGAGCTCACTCAAACATAAGAGTGTTGAGAGACATGTAAGAGACATTTGGAGGTTTTCCTGTCATCGACAAAACTCCCACTCTGGAATGTGTCACACAATCTGCTGGTTTGAACGGGCCTAAATCAAAATGGTTGTTTGGTGGATTTCAAACTGTGGATTTTGAGGTGGAGCAAAAACATTTGGTGCGGCAGATGCCTCCATTCCTCTGTGAAGAGCTTCAGCAATAATAAGTTTAAGTGTAAAGTAGTCACACCAAACAGTGTTAAAAAATGTTAGCAAACCAGTAGTCCACCATTGTTATTGTTTCTGGACATGCTCTTTACACAGCAATAATGGACATGCCTGACTTAAGGAGATCAGGCTTTTTTTTCCCCAGACGCTCCGTTTTACACGTCCACAAAGATAACAGTAACCAGAGCTTTGAAAAATCTGCATCCTAGAAGGCATTTTTAAAAAGCTGTCTGCAATTTTGATCTGTCTGTTTTTTGTAGCTACTTGGGTGTGTAACAGAAGAAATTGTGTGCAAATTAGCCTCCACCAGACAGCTGTAATTATCAATTATTTAATCGAATGATGTAATTTTTTTTGTTCAGCATCTTAAAAGTGAACGTCACAAAGCTTTCTCCAAGAGTGATGAATACCTGGTGGTTGACCAGCTGGTTTCAACGCTGCACTGCAACTTCATTCACATCAGAACTCAAGTTAAAAGGTAATTTGTTTACGTTCCTTTAAAAACTTCCATCAACATATGTTCATAAGGAAGAAATACATTTAAATTGAATTGTTTTTGACATATTCAGATCTTCTATCTGTTTCTCTGAACTTTCACTCATGTAGTCTTTGTTTGATTCCTGTCAGACCAAAATGCAGTGTTTCCTCTGTTCTCATTGCCCCGGGACCATGTGGGAAAACTGAGCTAAGGCACAAGGGAGATCTCGATACCACAGAGATTATTAAAGAAGAGCAGCACTGGACTGTCGATGGGCACGAGGGATCTTATTCAGGACACACTTTAAAAACCAGATCAGTTACTGGTTCTGCTCCTCTGGTTGACAGAGAGGGGGAGAGGAGGAGCTGTTACACTCACACAGACAGATCCAAGCACAGATCTCTTGCACGTAAACGGCCGTGCAGACAGAATTCTTTGACTTCTTCCCCTCAAAAGACTGAGCAGGCTGAAATTCTTCAGCCCGTGATAGAAACAGCCCCCTCTGGAGGTGAATGTCCTCCCTCTATTCCCACCAGGGTTACTCAGGTCAAAGAGGAGGACCAAACAGTTACTCAAGACATTAACAACTCATCTTCTCATCTCCAAGACATGAACGTACAGAATGAAACTTCCTTAAAATGCCTTAATGTTGTAACCAATCAAAAAGAGGAGTCTGAGAAGAAACAGGATTCCTCAGTGCATGAGGCTGCTCAGGACGGAAACACATTGCCTGACAAAATGACTGAAGACAACCTCTCAGCAAAGGAAGAAGTGAGCCTTCCCTCACAAAGCTTCTCCCCGGTCCGGAAAATACGGAGGAGGGTGAGAGTTTATAAGCGCAAAAGACGGAAAGTGGACACACGCGTTAAGAGTGTGAAGCCAAGTGACACTCCTGACAGCTCTTTGCTGAGACTTTTGGAGATTTTCCAGTCAAGTGATGACATGGACGTGGAATTTCTGGGGTTTGAGGATTAGGAGGGAACAAATGAACTGAAGGAATAAACTAGACTGTTATTGAATATTTCAATACTTGAACCACACCACATTCTGAGCCATGGATTATACACACCACTAGATTCTCTTCTCTTCAGAAACATCAGTTTAAAAATGGCAGAGTGATCTACACTTGCTTATTTTTTTCAGGGGTGAAAAAAGTCAAATTTGTTCAACTTTTATTTTATTTCATATCCAATGAAAAGTAGCTGCTGATGTGCCGTAGCATTTTCTACACAGTATTTGCATGAGTTGCATGAGTTCTCTTAATAGTGGCTTTAAAATGACATTTTGCACATTTTATTGTACTGCGAAAATTGGTTGACAATACATTGATTTGGTGTAGAGTTAAAGAATATTTCACCCTCAAAATGATAATTTGTTTATCAATAACTCACTGCGTGTTACCTGGAATTCGTGAAGAGACCTTCATTTTTTTCACATGCTCCACAGTGAACGGAGAATCCCAAAAAAGACAAACATTCTTCCTGAATTGAAGTCTTTGGGGACTGCAAGACAGTAAAACCAAATCAAAACATCTTTTCACAAACTCTCACACAACTTGTGCAGTATAATGCAAGTTGTGTTTATCCAGTCGTATTGTCAGTACTTCCCAAACATGTGCATTTTCGCTAAAATGATTATATGATATGATTTAAAACACGTCGCGGTCTCACGCATGGTCAAGAGGAATGCCTGGCCGTGCCCCTTGCATTTGAAATCTACTCATGCACACTCTTGCTCAGGCGCGTCCCGCTTCTCGCAGGCGGAAGTGTTTGTATCGCGATGTTTCAACGAAAATGTGTGTGTTTAGGAAGTACTGAGCATAAAACTGAAGGAAAGAGACTTGGCTTATACTGCGCAAGCTGTGTGACCTTTTTGCAAACGGATGTTTTGATTTAAGTTTTGCTGTTGATAACCTCCCCAATGACTTCAATTCATGAAGAAGGTTCGTACTTTTTGTATTCTCCGTTCAGCATGGAGGCATGTGAGATAAAGTGTTCTTCACAACTTCAACATAACATGCAATGAGTAGTTGATATACAAATGGTGATTTTTGCAGGCAAAGTATTCTTTTCAGAGTGGACTGGAAATTGAAGAAATATTTGAAACTGATATTTCCATGACAAATAAAATTTGTCGTAAATGTACATAATTAAGTGATGACTTGACATCAAGTTGCAGCCCTTTTCCTGCACATCTTGCACAAAGTTAAATGTTTCTGTTACTGTCTAATCTTAATCTCCTTTGTGATGGGTCCGTACATATTTAGTGAGAGAAAAACAATAATAGCTAATTGCTTTCACCCAAATTTAACTTATCGGCCTACTATGTGAAGACAAAATAGATTCAATAATGTTGGGCACATTCATTGTAGACTGATACATCCACTATTTTCCCACATTGTCTAAGTGGCCTCACTCTTGAAATCATCTTGATTTTTTTCTTCAGTTTTACACTGAAGATTTGTGAGTATGTTATTTTTCGGAAATTGCTATAATAAGAATGAATGCAAAGTTCTGCCTCTAAACTTCAACACAGTCATTTATAAATAATTTTACATGGAGAAATATCGTCTAGACGCCATGAACTGCAATAAAATGCCACCTGAAGGTGACACTGATCTGCTGAGGAAAAACCCAACAAGTTGAAGTCCCAACACCAAGTTTTAAAGGAGCCTTATTTTAGACAGGGAACAGTAATTTGTGTGAAATTAATTTTTAAACAATGTCAAAAATCTGAAACCATTTATGGCCACTTCAAAATCTATTAAATCTTAATGTGTGAATTAATTTTCTCAGACGTGTTTATTTTCCAAGTTTGCAGCCGTTTCCTCTGAATACTGATCAGGGAAGAGGAGCATATTGAAAAAAGGTAGCTTTAGTCGTAATGTTTTATACCATGATATGGAGAAAGACTCAATCTTTCCATAGCACAGGGAGCTGATTGTATGTGTGAAATACATATGGTTGCATATGTATTTCTATGTGAATAACCTGCAGGTTGGATGTGTGGTACTTGACATCGTAAATAACATTTTAGGATTCTTCCTAAGTGCACTTTTCATGACCTGCCTTCATGTGCTTTTTCTGATGCATTAGCTCAGCTTCTCCTTTTTTTCCCCTGCATTTAGTGCATTAGCATAGTGCCCTTGTTCTCCCTCGCTGCTCTCAAATGGATGCAGTAGGTCGAACAGGAGTCTCTGTGCCACTGGCATTAAGAAAAAGCAACCAAGCAACAGTGTGTTCTGAGGTACAAGCACAGCTGCAAACAAGCTGTCAAAGGAAACACTGAATGCAGACATTATCGTCATTATTTTCTCCTCTCAGACAGACGATAACCTGCTGCCACTACTTTTATAATCATAGTGCACAAACTGTACCTGCCTTGTACGATTGAATACCACGCATTAGGAGTCCAGCCATTATCCGTACCTGCTCTGCAGGGTAATAGACAACCACTCACTCAGATGTACACACCATAAGTATAAATTTAGAGTCTTAAGTCCTTACACATCTTTAAACGTATAATATTACATCTTTCTGTTGCAACAGAATGTTGCAATGCCATCATTGCAGACGGTTTCACCCAGTTAGGTTTCCCTCTGCTGAATTAGCTGAATTATCCAAAAACACTTAATAAAGCAGTTTCAAGTTAAAAATCAGTATTTCTCCAAGGCTGTTTGTCACCGCAGGGGCTGGAGTTGAGCTGCCGCTGACATTAGCTCAGCTTAAAATCCTTCATCTGGTTAAAACGTATAGCTAAAAACAACCAAGATCTGAAACATTTATAGTAAAAATGTGGCTTAAAACAGGAGAAAAAGGCAGCTTCTAGCATACAAGACAAAGGGTTCATAATGCCACTGACACGCGACAAGGATCAAATGACATGTACTGTATCCTTTATTAAAATTACATTTCTATGGGTTCTATTGTTGAAAATGTTTGGGCTAATGTTAAGTATCCAAATTAACAAAACATAATATTGGTATGGTTGTTTTAAGACATTTAAATGTGGAAAAGTTACATATAATACCATGCAAACCTAAAACATAAAGGCCCCTGGTTGGATCGCTTCATCATTGGATGAACCCATAATTTAAACCCCCACAACTTTTTGTTGTGTTACTTTATTTTCCCTTGTTACAGTCATCTCAAGTAAAGTGTTTTGAATAAATAATTGTTTTAAAAAGCTTCCCTTAAAGTCTTCCCTTAATGTAAGTCGACTGTTTCCAATCCTTTTTCAAATTAATTGTTCCTAAAATCATCAGACTAAATGTGACATTGTGCCAGATTATGTTGAACCTTTCCCTGGAGTCCCATCATGTCTCCAAGCAAAGAATCCTAATGTGTCTGTAAAAACAATTTTCATGAGCTCATTAACTCTAAAAGATTTGTGATGTGTCTAGGGCAGGTCCACACCAGGTTTAAAGGGACAGTTCACCCTAAATTAAAAATACATATTTTTCCTCTTACCTGTAGTGCTGTTTATCAGTCTAGATTGTTTTGGTGTGAGTTTCCGAGTGTTGGAGATATTGGCCATAGAGCGGTATGCCTTCTCTCCAATACAGTGGAACTATACAACACTTGGTTTGTGGTGCCTCAAAGTGTCAAAAATACATTTGAAAAACTCAACAGCAATGTCTCTTTCCAGAAATCATGACAAGGTTACTTAAGATAATCCACAGACCTTGTCGTTTCATGTTCAAGTGTTCACTTGCCTTGCTTTTCTTTTGAATTTTAATGTCCTGTTTTAATCTTCTTTTCTACCTCACATGTTGACGTCTCCATTCTTCATGATACTTAATCTCTTTCCTTCTGCAGAACAACACCCACCAATTGTGCCACTGCCTAGAAGGAAGCCTGCTTGTCCTGCTAGCTCAACCTCTCGTCCATGAGTAGATGCACATTTCCTTCTGCGTGGTGACACAGTTGGTGAATGTGATTGACCAGAAAGAAAATAGTTCCTGTATGACACTGTTCACAACAAGGTCTGTAGATTATCTTGAGTAACCTGGTCATGATTTCTCAAAAGAGACATGGCTGTTGAGTTGCTCAAATGTATAAATTTTTTTGACCAACACATTCTCACTCCGACCTTGTCACAGATTGACATTTGGTCATGGACTCTCCACGTCCAGATACAACGTGAAAGGTACCCTGGGTGCGTTGGTTGTTGACGTTCTGGGACGCTGTGTCAAGTTCTTTTTGTTACATGCATTGTCTTCTTTCAAAACACACCTCTGTTTTAACAGGAAATTTACTGTTTACTGATAGGCTCTTTCAAAATACACACACTATGTCAGTACAACAACGCCAATTGATGTTTTTTTTTCCTCCAACAATTAAAGCATATGGTTGGGTTTAGGAAAAACGAACAAAGTTTGGCTTCAGAATCTTATGGGACGTGAACACCGTTCTACGGGGTGAAAGTCTGTTTGTTCATTCTCGGAACCCATCAGCTGTATTCGGTGTCTGACTTCCAGCAGACGGCGAAACAGCCTCTCTGATTTTTGGCATTCCGGTTTGATTTGGGCGGAGGAGGCAAATTTCCGTTTCCGACTTCCGTTTATATATAAGTAAATATGCTGAACCCTGAACCATTGCGATGGATTCAGAGTTTGCAGTGACGCCATTTATGTTCCGCCTCGTTAGGTCACTGCATGGACTGTTGAACCTGGCAACAACTGCAGCCGGCTCAAACGTGATTGGTCAATATCACGCGGACTACAAACAGCCTACAACCGGAAACCAGGGCTCTTCCGCTCTTCTTCCGGAGGCAAGATCTCTGGGGTTTGACTCTAGAGACTAGTGTTTGTTGGACTCATCCACTATCACTCCCACCCGCTGCAGTCGGACTTTGGCCACCTTAACTTCCATTCTTCTCCTGTCACTTTTCCCCCTGATGCAGCTGAGCGCCGTGAAACTATAACGCCAACCGGCTGCATATCATGCCAACATTAAAGGACAGCTTTTTTTTGTCAGTGTCTGACGCTGCAAGTCACTAGCCGGAGTAAGACCGGGTTGTTTTGACAGTTTGAGCACCACAAGCCGAGCACCATCTTGTACCATTATATTGGAGAGAAGGCAGACCTCTCTTCAGCCGATATCTCCAACACTCTGCAACTCACACCAAAAACAATCCAGACTAATAAATAACACTGCAGATAAGAAAAAATGTGCGTTTTTAATTTTAGGATGAACTGTCCCTTTAAGCATCTTACATAAACACTTGTGAAGGTCCAGTGTTAAAGATGCATAAGAGATTTTGTTGATGCTGCCACGTGTCCACAGTTTAAAGCGTTTGTGGACCCTTGAAAAAATATAAAATAACCCAGATATTTGACGTGTTGTATTTTTTTTAAACATGGAAAATATATCTGGAATTAGAAGATAAATATGTTATTATTGCAGTCTTAATAAGGGATAATCAATTCTAAAGCATGCACAAAAACAACATCACCACACACACAGGCATTCATTGATATTCCCGTTCTTGTAACTTGGCTTTGGGAGCACTGGCAGATGATGGAGTGACTCACGATGATAATAACAGGCAGATTTGGGCAGGAATGGCGCTCCTGCAGCAATTGAACATGGAGGAAGGTGGAGGAGGCGGGCGCTGATATGATCCCAGCCGGTGAAGGCCGGGCCCGCAGCTTTTCTCCATCCTGTCTCCACTGCTCGCTCATATTTATGCATTAGACGTTTCTGCAGTGAGCCGCTGGATATTGATGTGTTTTAAGGAGGTGTCCCCAGTCCTCCCCTCCCCTACATCCCTCCCTCCCCTCCCTTCCTCTCTCTCTCTCTCTCCTCCTCGCCTCCTCCGTGCTGCTGATCCGCGGGGTCTCGGTGCGCTCAGACGCGCTCGGCGTTCAGACTCGTAAGGACCCCGATGGCCCCCAACCACAGGGACTGCGCTAACCAGACGACCATCCCCGGCTTCCAGCTCCCCTAGCGAAGGCAGGACCCCGAGAGCCTGCTCCTGGAATACCGCATTGTTTTATAATTTCCAACAAGAGAGAGGAAGGTGATGATGCTGATGATGCGCCCGCGATGGTGGATTTCCCTTTTGTGCGTCTGTGGATTGATGCACGTCGGTCACCAGAGCAGCCCTAATGCCCAAAATGGTAACTGATGCTATTTTAGATATTATATAAATTATTATGGCGCAAACAAATCGTTAAATCGCCATTAATGTGCCTGTGTCTGTTTGTTATTTGTATCACAGCTTTGGCTACTTCACAGTCTCCATCTAAAATATGCATGTAGCCTGTAGCTGTTCCGTGTTATCAAAGGAAATAGGTCCAATCGACATTTCAGATGGCGGTGTTTGTGATAAATGTTTCTCTGCATCACCTCTGTTTCCCGCACGGAGCGACAAGCGGGTATTGAAATCTGTGTTTTCCTCTCTGTGCAGGAGACGCCTTGTCGAGCTTGAAGGCTCTTCGTGATGCGGGCAGGTTTGTCGGGAAGGAGGACACGGTGCCTCTCCGCCTGCTCTACAGCAGACACAACCACAGCCAGATCACAGAGGATGAGCTCAGCACCAGGGTGAAAGCCAGCGCCGGCTCCACACAGGTACACAGTGTTTTGTGCTGTTGTCAGGATGGAGAGAGGAGTGTCTGCATGTAGGGCTGCTGCTGCTGCTGCTGCTCTCTGTCTCCTGCGTGTTTATGTTTGCATTGATTCATCCCCTCCTCTGCCCTTGCCCTCGGAGGGGAAATTAATAATTAGTTAATTACAAGCAAAACAGAAGAAGCTTGAAACATTTAGGCAGAAACAGGCCGCGCTAATTAGACTGTCTGCAGGTGCTATATGGGTCATCACTGCCTTCATATGCACAAAGCAGACCACCCTGTCTTTAAACTGATACAGAATAATCACCTCTTCAATTGTTACTCTGTCCACGCTGCACATTTACTGTAGGAAATCAGCTGTAGTCATCCGGCCAACCAGGATCATTAATAATTTAGTGATAACTTGCATCTTGCATGTCCAGCTGGGCTGCTGCCTCACCTATACCAGACCATGTCTCATGCATCAAGCAGCATTTTTTCACTTTAGTCATAAATAAAAGACTTAAAGGTTAACTGTTAGAGCGCGACTGATATATCTGAGTATAGGCGATATCAGCAGACTTCATCTTATCACAGATATATTGGTAACACAGGTGTAGATTTAAAGGAGGGGGGGTGTCAGGGGATATGCCCTCCTCAGTATGTAACATGTGCATTTGTTTCCCTCAATAAAGACAATGAAGCACCAGAGGACTTTTATCCTGATTAAATTTAAGACATCTCTATCTGAAATTGGTGCGTAACAAATCACCATAACGCAGGAAATTAAGTGTAAACCCTCCAGTGTTGAAATAAAATCTATGCCCTTAATTGGTAACATCAGCATAACCTATATGATAACCGATGTGCACCAAGAAGTTGCAGATAAATGCTAAAGATACTGTATTTTTAAGGTAGCTTAATTAAGAAACACTGCCACTATTTCACTATTACATAGTCTGTCCACCAGAGGAGCACTGACGTTAAATTTAATTTAACTGTTAAATGTCCTGCTTTGACACATCTGGTCACAATGCTTTTATTATCAAATTAATGCTTATGTAAATGTGTTTTTATGTAATGTTTTTAAGTTAAAGAACTTGTCTGATATGTCATTATTATTATTATGTGTCTAAAATAACAGCATCTTTTTGGCTGCACGATCTGAATATCTCAATATTTAGTGTGATAATCTGCAGGAAATTTGTTCTAAAGAGAGATCAATTCCCGAGATAATTTGTTGATTTAAAGGTCTAGTGTGTAAGATTTATCGGCAGCTTGTGGTGAGGTTGCAGAACTGAAACTTTTAAAAAGTTATTTAAAAATGTAATGGGTTACAGTTTACTAGTTACCCCTTTAAAAACGCAATAAGCAATGTAACTATTTTGATCACTTCAAAGTAATGTAGCTTATTACATTTGATTATTTTTGATTATCTTTCTAACAAATGTTTTGAACTGGGCGATAAATATATAATGTCCTGAAATAGGCTCAGTCAAAAGAAAGAATTACTGCACGGCAAAAAGATGCAAACAACAGAATGAATGTTGTACTCTGCATGTAAGCTTTTTACTGAACACAGTATATTCAGATGTAAATCATTTGTCAGCACCACAATTTTGATTAGAAACTGTAATTTAATTACATATTTTTTCTCAGTAACTTGTATCGGTTGCTGGCAGTTATGCCGAGATGCAGTCAGAGTCACAGTCTGATGAATTCAGTTTGTAGTTTCAACCAGTAAAACCCTACAAAGGAACAAGAACAGGTACCATCTCCTTAAACTAGCAACACACACAAGACACATAAGCAAACAAGAAACACACAACATGGCAAAAGTCAGTATTTCCCACAGTGTATTATACGATCAGTGACAGTGCAGAAATCCAACGTACAGTAAAAAAATTTGTATTCAGTTTCCCCAACCTGGTCGATTTCTCAGTCAGTCTGTGTCACTGTTTACAAAAGTTATCTGCTCAGTCCACTCTTATTGTCACTGATTACAATTACATTTATTTTGTAATTGTAAGTGTAACTAAATACTCCCCAACACTGCCTCCATGTGCCAAGTGTGTAGGAGAACTATGGTGTCTGACATTAAATTGGAATGACCCTGTCTAGAGCAGGTGTTTGGTTTGTCTCATTCTGGGCTGCAGTAAAACAACATGGCGACCTCCATGTGAGAGGTCCTGCTTCATATAGACATAAACAGCTCATTCTAAGTTAAAGAAAACACAACAATTCTTATTTAAGGTGATTTTACACTAATTGAAACACAGTTTTGAGTATTATATTCCATGTCTGCCAATATATTCCTCAAAATCCGACACGCTGGACCTTTAAAAAAAGATGTACATGTATGTTCACAGTTATTTCACATTATTTTCTACTGTAGCTGGTGTTTAAGCAGAACACTGCAGACTTGTTGGTAAAGTAGGTTATGCATGGGTTAAACAGTTTTGCAGTAAATGTGGACATGACCGCCCACTGAATCTACCATGTTGCAAAGTTATGCAGAAAGCTGCTGGTGATTATCTAAACCCAACAGGCACAACAACATTGTCTGGGGAAAAAAAAAAGCCTAGCAGAGCCGTTTGGCCTTGTCTGTAATAACCGATACAGTGCAGTAATAACCATAATCATTGTAACTGTGTTCACCGAGTCAGTTCAGTGAAGCAGCATGTCTGCTGGGTTCATTTCAAGAGATGAGTCAATTAGCATTGTGCAAACCTGTCATGCGTTTTTAATTTGTGCGGCTTAGGTTTGTGTAGGCTAGCCTATTCAGGGCTCAGAGAGTGGAGAGGGCTACAGATGGTAGCAGGCAGGGAGGTGTTAACCCTTTGTCTCTCTCACACCTCAGACGGGTAAACAAGCTAACAGGAACCATCTGCCGTCAGATATCAATTTAATATTTTCCTTTTGAAGCTGATACTAATGTCCGTCACAGGTTTTGTCACACAAGTCTTTCTGTGAACTGGAGTTTAAAGCAAAGAGACTAATATCTCCAGAGCAAAGGATGATAACTCATATTTGAACAAGGCAGTTACCTTCTCTGGAGCCAGTTAAGATAAGCCTGTAACTCCTGAGTTAACAGCTCAGGAGATGTGTTTATTTTGCTAGAAGAAATGTGTCAGAACATGGTTATTAAAATACCAGGCGATCAGTAACAGCCTCAAAGTTCTTATTAGGCTATAAAATATACATTGCAAGTGAGGAATAGATCGAGGGAAGGAGGAGGAGGAGGAGGAGAGGAGGAGGAGATGGGTGCGTCTTTGATTTGATTTCTGATGTTCTGAGGCTTTTATTCTCCAGAGAGTTGAATCTGCGCTGCGATCGGCCGTGATGTCACTCGCACAAAGTTTGATCAGATATTTGGCTGTTTTTAGATCAGCAGCCTAAAAACAAATCTGTCAAACCGTTCTGACACAAAGGAAGTTATTTATAGACCTCTGTTGCATTGCCTATTTTCGGTCTCAGATACAAACACCTTCACTGCTGAATGAGCAGCGGTGGAGTTCAGCAAAGTGCTCGTGTTGTTTTGGTGGGGGTTTGCATGTTTGCCTTGCTGCCTCTCCGTCTGTGTGCAGTGCGTTGATAGCACTTACAGTCATACTTCCACAGTCGTGAGTGGAAAGTCCGGCCTGCTATAACTCAGAAATCAATGTAAGAAGAGTCAGTGGTGGCCTCAGAATATTGGCCCGACTCAGTCAAGCTGGGATGTGCTTTCATTAAACACAATTACTGGTACCTCCTCCCATCATGGATCCAATCTGCCAGATTAGATTTCTTCACAAGTGTGCCATGGAAAGGGATTGCCCTTTGTACATGCTCACACACACACACCCACACACCCTCTTACCCGCTCATATATGCATTGACCACGCGCAGACACACGCCTACAAACAATAGAGTCTGTGGTCAATGGGGACCTCACGGGCTAAGGCCATCCTTGGGTAAGCACATGGGCACCCCCTCAGTTGGAAACAAAAGAAACCCCACACACCCCTCCTCCCCAGGTTGTCATGCGATGTCCGGTCTGTAATGAAGGTAGCCTGGGGGAGGCTGTGTCTCAGCTCAGCTCTGGGACTCCCCTGGACCTGCACAGGAATGATTGTAGGGAGTCCTCATTGACCCAAGGGTGTGTCATGAAGCCTGTACCATATGTGTCCTGAGCTGGAAATGAATCAGACCCTCCTCCAACCAAATCAATCACACACAGCACAAGCAGTTAGAGACGAGTCTCCATTTCTATATTTGTTTACATTCATATCGCTGCCAGACAGAAATATGGCTCAGTGTGGGTTTAAGAATTTCAATGAATCCTTGGCTTTGTGAAACTGTTACAAACCCAGTCTGGTAAACATGAAAATCAATGGTCAAATAATATGTGTATGTTCACTTAAGTGTGTATATTTGTGTGTGAGTGTGCATTACATAAACTGTATTAAATTGGAGCATTGAAGTGTAACGTGAGATTACGTGAGCAGAAATTAAAATTCAGAGTATGAGGACAGACCGTGATGACTCAATGAAACCAATGATATTCTTACTGCTGATTGGTGCTGAAAAGACAATGCAGCCATCCATCAATGTAGATGAGAATTGATCCTTGCATAAGATAATGAATTGAACCGTGAATATGATAATGCCTGCAGTTGGTTAACATGAATAACTTGTCTTTTCTGCCTTTTTAGGTGAACCATGTGGCCCAAGCAAGCTTTCAAGTCGACGCTTTTGGCAGAAAATTCATCTTGGATGTGGAACTGAATCAGTGAGTTTTACATTATCACATCTGTCTCTCTGGCTCTCTGTTTGTTTGGCTGGCTAATAGCTATCTGTGCGTCTGTCTGGATGTTTATCTATCCGTCTAGTCCAGTAATTCCAAAGCTATTTCCTTACTTTTTTTTTTTTTACCATTCAGTAAAGTGACAACCCCTGATTACGTCACATATTTTATGGATATTTCATATTATATTCAATGCATAACAATAGCAACTGATAAGCTGTATAATTAACCCAAAACAGGGAATGCAAAAACAGCAGGAAGTTTGTGTAAAATAGGCAATTTGGATGAATTTTGTGCAGATTTTTTCATGTGATGATTGCATCAGTGACGAGTTTTCCTGAATTATGTATTTTTAAAAATTCTTTTTAACAATCATACATATTTAATAGGCCTCTTTTTGGTCAAATTCAATGTTTTCTTCTCTCTGACACTTGGCCATTGTTCTCTTTGGTTGTTTTAAATGCGTACTTCTCTAAATGCAGGACAAGGCTGTTTAACAGAGGGTGAAGACTCTTTAATATATCTTTTGTTCAGGTCTTCACAGTGCCCTTCTACTGTGAGATTTTTAAAAAATTATACCATGAATAATAATCCATGGCCAACTGAAAAAAGTTGTCTTACACCCGCTAAAATCAAGAAGGCCTTGTGACCCTCTAGAAGCTTTAGCGACCTCTAGTGGCCGGGACCAGTGGTCTAGGACAAGTTATCCTCTTACAATGACTCGTATGATATCTTACAAAAAAGCACACACAATAGTTGGTGTGATTTCTAATGAATTAGTGCACCACAAATTACGTGGTAGTGTTACATACCAAATATAAAGTTGCACATTTAACATTAAGTTATGCAGGTTAAGTTTAGGAAAGTAATGTTAGGTTTTGGACAAAAAACATGGTATGTAGTTTAAAAAAATTTTTTAAACTACATATGTGATGTAAAGTTACATACCTATTGCTAAGTTACTGTTGTTAGATTTAGGAAAGTTAAGTTATGTCGATTAGGCTGAGACCAGTAAGGCTATGTAGGTTAGGTTCAGGCAAGTAAAGTCACATAGGTTAGGTTTAGAAAAAGAAACATGGGAATGACGTATCTTAATAACGCAAATTCACTTTGTTTCACATGGTTTTGAACACCAGTCTCCTGGAGAAAGTCCTGTGTTTGTTTGACCCAACAACCACCCCAACCTTCCTACTTTTTTTACTGCTTCCTTCCATACTCCCATCAGTGCATTAATCATATAATCTTATAATCACAGCCTTCCTGATATACGTGGGTTATACATGAATTCTGGTGCATTACTTTTCGTAGATAAATGCTCAAACAGTGCATAAAAACAGCCTGTCTGAGTATCCATCAACCAATCCACAGGCTAGATAATTATTGCAAACCCCTCCCATGTCCTGTATTCAAAATTTTAACGGCTCCCATCAAGTTAACTCTATAGGGTTCCAATTAAACACAGGAGAAGACGCCAAAGAAGGTATAAAACTTTTTCATCCCTATGTCAATGAGCAAGCAAGGTGTGAAATAAGGGGCTGTGTTGCACGTATTTGACTGCACTTTATGTCTGCTACCTGTATTTTTATGAGGCAGCCTTTATGTCCAACACAAATTTCCCTGGGGACGAGTAAAGAATTTTTTTTTTTAAGTCTTGAATCATCCTTTCAGGCCTGAACACTTGTTCTTGTTTAGTGTAAATCCCCAGGCTCATATTGCGCATCAATCGAGCGCTGACTGCAGTATTTTAACTGAAGTTGGTCATTGTGGTTCTGCTGGACTGAGGTCATATTTTCCTGCTCTTTTAGTGCTGTTTATTGCCTGTTTTTGGGGAACTGCACTCTAAGGACATAAATATCTAATGCTGGTGTGCTGAAATGGGCCATTGTGTAAATGAATATATTTATCAACATGTGTGCGTGTGTTTGCAGCAGGCCAGTTATTGTGTGTGTGTGTCTGTGTGATTTAGAGGTTCCATCATAATAGGAAGTGATTTACAGTAAAGGCTGGAGCACTGCCCTGTCAGACACTGATATTGATCACAGCACTGCTGATGGAAAGCGAGCAACTCTCTCTCCCCTTATTTTCTCCCGCTCTCACTCTGCCTCTCACTCCCTTTTGCCTCGACCTCTTACACTTTTTTAAAATCACCCTTGTTGGCATCCTTCTCTCTAAACCTTTCTGTGTTTGTGTTGTTTCTGTTTCCCTCTTTCACTCCTTGAGACCATGGCTTGTTTGTCTCATTTAGCCCCAAACAGAAAGCCTGTGAACACACATACCGTGATTCTGCCTGCTCACCACAGCGGAAGTCACTCTCCTACTGAGTGAAACGTTACATCACAGGAATTCCCACGTTTAGAGGGTATGTTTCTGTGAAACCTGCAGCTCGCTGCGTGACGCATCAGCTAGTCATGGATAGAAATGTGTCGTCCACAAATACACACACACACATACACACACACACGCACACATAGACTTTCATCAGCATTTGGTTTGATGCCGAGTCATTATTCATGCGTGTGACACAGTGTGCTTGCAGCGTCCTTTTTCTATAATCTCTTAACGGGTTGTGGTGGAGAAAGTCCATCAGAATGTCGGCTGAAAGGAAACACTTGAGTGAAATCCTGTTTTTAGCTTTCCGAGCGAGTGGAGTAGCCTCCAACCAGACAGCTCCGGGCAACAGTTTGACATGTGTGGCTCTGAATAAGAATGAGAGAGTGAGAACAGTGCAGTGGAGCATTGTACTGTGTGACTTTCATCTGTTTTCTCTAAGAAAATTGTGGTATTTTTTGTAGAGCTGAAAAGATAAATCAATACAAAGAAAAATAATATGTATTGTTTGTCATTTTTCAAACAAAAATATCAAATAATTCTAGCTTCTCGTGTGTGAATATTCTGTTTTCTTCATCATAGACTTTTTTCTGTTCTTAAACTATGATGTTAAGTAATAATTAGTGGATTAATTGATAAGTCCATCTCTAGTGCTGGCATTGCAGTTCATCTTAATGTATCAATTAGTGAGTGATCATCACAATCCGAACATTGATGGGTATGGTAGAGTAGAGTGTATGTGGAGAGTATTACATCCTGTTAACATGTATACAAATATTTTTGAAAACAGATATTTTCCCCCTCCTTTTTAAAAAATAATTTTGTCTACACTAGGGTGCGAAAACGACACCACACAACACTCGCCACTGTTAGCTGTCTTTAGAAGTCTCCCCACATCACACAGGTAGTTAAGTGTTACCTTTTTCAAAATACCTACTGGAGATCTCATCACCGCTGATTCCTGTTCAATATAAGGATGAAGGAGCTCATCAGCAACAATCCCACTTTGGAAGGTGTCCCACCATCTGCTGGTTTGACTGAGTCTGAACCAAAACCGTCATTTTCGGCAGACTTTGAACTGCAGACGCTGAGGTGGAGCAAAATCATTCGGTGCAGCAGCTTCATTTGTCTGTGAAGTGGTGCAGCAATAGTAACTTCAAGTGTGTAAAGTAGGCATTGACCAAGCAGTGCTAATAAAAAGTTAGCAAACCAGTAGTCCGCCATTGTTGTTGTTGTTTCTAGCATATGCTAATTACACAAAGCAGCAATGGGCGTGCACAAATTGAGGAGATGATGTCATTTTTTCCCAAACATCCACACAGATATACGGAAACCAGTGTTCTGCCCCTTAGGATGCGTTTTAAAAAATCTCTGTTATATTGATCTAAAACTCGGTTTGTGTGTGGACGAGAAAATGTAGAGCAAATAAGCAGTTTATAAAAATATCTACATACATGTACAGGAGAGTAAAAGGAAATGAAAAGGTAAAATTTATCCAGGGTGCAGTATGAAAAAAGGAGAAAGAAGCGAAATTTGAAAATCTGCACATGCCGTATTCTTTTATTCTTTGTCAGCTAAGTTGTTTATTTGTATTTATTTCTCATTTGTTGTTCTTGTTTGTAATAATAAAAATAATTGTAACAATAATATTAAAATCAAAACATCAACATGAACCACCGCACACTGAACTGAATTGCTGTGATTTTATTCAGAGCGAGTTTGACTAAGATGTTCCTGCGGCCGATCAGCACCTGATTCCTGAAACTGGCTGTGCAAAGGGAGTCTCGTTTAATAATATTAAAATATTAAGAATTTTTTTAGTTTTAAGGCAGGGGGCATGGGAAGCTGGACGTGGAGAGTGCTCAGTATGACACTGTTTGTTGGACAAATTTTTTGAGATTTTAGGTCTTTAGAAATTCAGTTTTATCAATCGAAAGAAAAAATAGCAGATTCATTATTATGTGTAAAAATTAATGATAGTTGGAGTCCTGTGTATGTGGTGATTGGCATTGTTTAAACTGTGGGAATGTTTTGTTTTGGTGTACAGTTTTCCGTCTGTCTCTGGGGCAGATCTCCAGTTTCCCCGTGTGTCTGAATGACTACACCCCAGATTACTTCTGCCTCTCTCCTCTCTCATCCTCATCGTCCTCTACCACACTCCTCCGTGAACTGATCCCCCGCTTGACAGCCACACTGATTTTGTTTACAGATAGCTTTCATGCCAGACAGATTAAACCCAGTTGATGTGTGTGTGGGTGCAGGAGTGGGAGGTATTTTAGCTGAATGGGCCAACATTTGTTTTTTGGCCTCCAGTAACAAAACCTAGTTCTCTCATTTCGATCAATGACTGACTCTGCCGCTGTGCATTTTTCTGTGTTTAATTGTTGCCATGAGCAAACAAGAAAGACGTGTTTTTCAGCTTTCGCTGTTGGCTGTGTCTCTAGTGCTACGCTACATATTATCTCTATTATCATCATCTCTGAGGAGCCTTTTCAGAGTCTTCAGTTAATGTTCGGCCATTATCTTTCAATAATAGGAGTGTAGGTGTTTTGTTATGAAGTCATATGTCTTGTAAATATAAAAAGCATGCTGTATTTGGATATCTTATTTGTTATATATACTTATTCAGTCTAGTGCTCTTAATTTCAGATATGAACTCTTTACTTCATTTTTTTTGTCCACACACATTTTTGCAATGCTAGCAGCACTATGGGTGGCAGTGTCTGTCAGACGGTCAGTCCACCACTTTGGTCCAGACTGAAAATCTCAATAACTGTTTTAACTGTTTTGAATTTTGCACAGATACTTATGGTCCCTTCAGGTTGACGCGCACTGACTTTGGTCATCCCCTAGCCCTAGCCCTAGCCCACAGGTCAGCAACCTTCACTATTAAAAGAGCCATTTTTGGCCCAACCAAAAAAGTCTGGAGCCACAAAATATATTTGAGCCGTGTTATGATGCTGACACAGCCTGTTAAGTCTAAATTAGCCTTTAGGTCTAAACAGGCATTCATTAATATGTTTACCACAAGGTGTCCACCCTTCAGTGGGCTATTTATGAGTATTTGGTGCTTTAACTTTACAGCGATTAACAAACTAATCTGTCCATGCACTATTAAATTTTCAATTTTCCTCCAACACTTTTCCTTTTTTGGATTTGGAAACCATAGTTAGCTTAGCGAGGGAGAATCAAGACTACACCACTATTGAGGTTTGGCAAAATATAAGGGAAAAGTGTCAGGCCGTGGACGAATGATGCACATTTTAGTCGACATTTTAGCTCGGGTTCGGCCCACTTGACATGCTGCGCTGCTGTGTTGTGCTATGGCCTATCCAAGTGATGGAATTTGTTATTCACGTGACAACGTCTGAACGCAACACAGGCTTCGCTCCATTAAATGTATACAGTTCCGTGCTGCGGGTTCGGGCTTGGTTATAATTGTCTCGGACTCGGGTCGGGTTCGCTCAGGAAAATGCGGCCCCCCAATATAATGGTAGGGGAAACACTGATTATAATTGAAAATGTAAAAAAAAAACAAACAAAAAAAAAAGTTTGCCATAGCTACAGGAAGCCACTGGAGAGGGTCAGGCTTTGGAGCATAGGTTGCCTACCCCTGCATTAGCATCAACGTTAGGTGACCATTTTTTTTAATAGTACTACATACTGTCCTAGGAAAAATTACCTGGAAAAACTGGTGACATTTTCATCAGCCTCAGCTGCACTTTGTGTTTAGCTCTAATTAGCAAGTGTTAGCATGCTAACATACTGAACTAAGATGGTGAACATGGTAAACATTATATCAGCCTGGAATGACAAAAAAAAAACATTATCAAAAACATTAGTGTTGTTTTATTTTCACCTGCTATTATTTTCAGTACTCACTCACAAAAAAATATTTTCACTCACTTTACCACTGGCCAAGAAGCCCACTAACACCCACTTACATCTTGCCTTTGTATATAATTGGAAAGTTTCTAGTCGGCATTCACTCCTGTGACAAATGACTCTGCAGTAGTTACGGTTATTTAATGGCTCCGGCTCCAATAAGCTTGTGATTGAAATGCAAGAGTCACTAATTTTTCCCCCTTTGCTGGTGCAATGCCACTAAATACCATCTATCTCCGTCTAAGCAGCACTTAAATTGTAGTTTGTAAGTTTGAGAGAGAGACTGGGTACGTAACAGATATAAGAAAGGAGTAACCACCGTAACATTTTCACTGGACTCAATGCTGCTTTCTACTTTTAGTAACATGTTTAATGGCTCCTCCATGACGTCGAATGTGACACACCTGAAACAAAAAACAGGAAGGCATACGACTGCACAGCTGTGGTCTACTGACAATGGGAAAGCAGTCCATCGCCTATTTTTAACAGGTTTTCACCTGTTAAAAACCTGCATACATGTATGGAAAAGGGTCAGGACGTTGCGTTTTCAAAAGTGTATTTCCCCGATTTTTAACCAGCTCGCATCAAAACAGTATAGGAAGTATGTGTAAATGAACTGTGGTAAACTTCCCTCAGTCTAATCAGTGCAGAGATATCCCTCCTCACCCACTGGTGAAACCCCGCTGGATGACGTAATTTATTATCGGTAAAACTAGGCAGTGCTGATCGAATATATATCAAGATTATCTTACTGCATTGCCTATTTCTCACCTACAGTGTTTTAAAAACATTTAATTGACGTTTTTAGCTGTAATAGCAAGAATTTGTGAACAGGAAGAGGGCAGCATACTGTTTACTGCACAGTGAAAATGGAGGTTGAAAAAACTGAGATCAAATGGTACAACGAGGCTTTGCTGATCAAATAAACCAAGATTCTGTCAGTGAGTTGCCTGTAAGAGATCGACATTGTTTCTTGCCTGCCGCCAACATTGTTTCAAACGGAGTGTTTGCATTACATCATCAACCAACAAGAGCATTTATTGGTCAGGTGCACCTATGAGAGGTTGCTATATCACAGAACTTGCACAGACATGTTGTTGAAATAAGAAATTAGTTTGCCATATGGTGAGAATAATAAAATATTCCAATGTGTAGTCGTTAACTCTTTCACTAGCAAAATCCCGTATTGACACGAGTCATCCATCTGAAGTGTGGCAGTCTATAGAGAGGAAGTCACTCAGGAGGGGGTTGGTGGGTCATGGGGTCTTTATTCTCCCCCTGTCTTTGTCTTCCTCTTACTCCTCCATCTCAGCGGCCGGCTACAGTTTACCATTCATGGGACTGGGGTGAGCTGAAATGTGCAGGGGATGGGGGGTTGCCGCTTTTTTTAATCATCCTCAACCCCAACACACACACTCACACTCTCACTCACGTTTCCACCCTTGATTGCTCCCACCCTCCACACCCACTCTCCATTCAGCCAAGCCCCTACTACCCCTTTACCCCGCCCCTCCCACCTGCTCTCGCTGAATAATAGATGGTGCTTTAAGATTAAAGCGGAGCGTGTGTATACGTGTGTGTGTGTGTAATGGTTTCCGGCTTGTCCATCATGAGTTGAAGGGGAAACATGGGGATGATGTTTGTTTGTGTACTGTGCTACATGTAACTGCCCTTTCCAGTGCTATAGTACTGTTACAGAAAAGTTGATTGATGCATTTGACAAGCTACGACAGACTGTGCGTTGTGTATGTGAGTAAAGTTTGTTGTTTACTCATTGAGCAGAAGTCATATCAATAAGTCTAGGTTGGTGCGATACAAGCCATATTACAATATCAGCAATTTATATTCTTCATATTTATATATTATACAGTTTATAAAGAGATTCAAATACAATTTATTGGACACCTTTTTAATAATCGATTAATCATTTAAGTGTTTTGTTTTTTTTTTAGCAAAGTTGCCCTTGAAGTTTCCGGTTTCCTGAGATTTTTTGTTGCTTTTGTCTTCTATGATATTAAACTGAATATCTCCAGGTTTGGACTGTTGTTTGGACAAAATAAGCAAACTGAATACATCAACTTGGGGAACTTTTTTCACAATTTTTTGATATTTTATGGACTAGATTTTATACATTATTTTTATATTATACGTTTTTGTAACCTTTCTTTAAAATATGGCAGTTTCATGCAGTCTTCTATATGACATGCTCAACTTGATGATTTCCCACAAAATTATTATGAACAAAAAGAGACTTGGAAATGTGCTGCTGTCAAAATTGTTTGATTTATAACAATGTTTATCACACTTAGGAACTTCATGCTGTTGGTTTAACAATTACTCTAAACTGTAAACTTGTAGTGAAAATGTTCTGAATTCTAGTATTTAAAATATATTGACACTTTTGACTGTTGAATTTTTCCACGTCTGGGTATGGTTTTCATCTGAGCCATTGGAATATGTATACCTATTGGTTATTATTTGCTCCACAGATGGAGCAGCAGAATGTTAAGCGCAGTGAAACCTAACTCTTTGTTGCGCTGGGTATAAAGTTTGCTTTCAGTTACAAACAGCTGCTGCAGTTATCCATCGATCCGCTGATCAGCTCTGATCAGATTGACTGATCAGTTATCAACCCCATTACTCAAAACTCCACAAAATGCTGCTGAGGTAAAGAGAATAACGTCTGCGGTGCTTTCAGGGACCTGCAAAAGTCTCCAAATTTAGAAAGAGGACATAGACTGATACAAGAATATACAGGCAAGAAAAACAAAACAAAACAAATCGAAAGGTAGCCAAAGTTAGAAATGACAGTATCATGACACACTAATATGTTCACATCGCGATGACACAGTTCCACAAAAATTTCATTAAATGATAATATTGAATTATTGACCAGCCCAAACTCATAGTGTTTGGGCTGATAGAAGTTATTCTTCTATCACATGTATGGACAAAATGTATTTAATAAACTGCATAGTTTCTGGTAACAAATGATAAAAAACTGAAAGGTATTAGCTTGACTGTGTTAAGAAAACAGTGAGCAGAGTATCTGATTTTGTATTCATACAGTAGGTTATGTATGTACGACAGTGTGAGAGCAGACAGAGAGAAGAACAGGTGGGCACGTCCAGCTGGGACTCATAACCTCTTCAGTGTTAGAAACAATCCGCTGCAGCAGCAGTACGAGGAGAAGAGGGCTTCTCCGTCTCCTCATGTGCGATGTTGACACTGACAGACACTCAGTGTATTATTATTTCTACTACTGTGTCATGTCAGCTTTCCCTGCATGGACACAAATACTTTATGCAAATGCTGAGGGTCATTTCCAGGCAATGCTGAATGCATTATTCATCTGTGTGAAGGGTGTGTGAATATGTGTGTGCACCAGTGAATGACAACGTCATTGAGGAGGGGGCTGGGGGAAGATAGAGCGCTGATATAACCATTGGATCCCTCTAACTGCCTCTGTTAGGTAAGAAGCTAACCAAACAGCCCATGGCTCAGTGGTTTGATCAATGTGCGCATATGTGTTGGTGCGTCTGTGCACGGGCAGAAATGTGTGTGTGAGGAAGGTTGCCCCCCCCGATCGCAGTCGTCAGTATAAAGCTGCTGCAGAGTCTTTGTGTGTGTCGTCTCGTTGGGCCTCAGGTGCAGGAGAGGCATGTAAAGTGTTGTCTTAATTAGAGCTAACAAGACTAGATCAAATGAAATGAGGCTCAGATGGAAAAGGGGAGGATCAATACTTAAGAGGAGGAAAATAAAGAGAATTGGGCAAATTACTTATCTCAGTTTCTTTAATGTTACTCACTCTTGTTGGTGATTTTAAATCAGTTAAATACGTTTTGGATCGAATGAAAAAACTTGCACCTTTTTGCTGCAATTCCTTTTTACATTTTCATTCCCAGCTTGGTAATTGTGGGTGTATCCTTAGTGACAGTGACAGTGACCACATGGGTAATCTGTCTATAAGAATCCGCTGGAGATTGCTGCTTGTATCATGGACGTCCATTATACAAACACAATAGGGACCCACTCATAAAACAAAAACAGCTCCATATTGCTATTAGTGGTCAAAATCTGGACATGGTACATTTGATAACACATTCTACTTGAGGTACAAATTGCCAAACATAATATCAATCTTGCTCTTTCTGCAGGTTTGTCATCCTTGTTTTGACCTTATTTGACCTGCTGGTTTTGTCTGAACTTACAGTGGCGATCGCTGGCTGTAGTGAACAACACTCACTGACTGTGACTGGTTCTCACAGTCGACTGAAAATTTCTCAAAGCTGGGAATAAACATCCACATTTTAAAGAGGCCACATGACCTGACGCCATCACATACATCACAGATATCAGATTAAAAAAGACCTTTGAGGCAGTGTTACCCACAGGGGGGCTCTTAACCTTTTTCGGACCCCTAAATTAGTACACATTAGGTTGCGGACCAGTGTTTGATAAGATTTCGCTTCCATTGGAAAAGAGATTGTTCGAAATGATTAAGACCAGAAGTCTGTTGTTGTCAGCTGCAGCTGAGGAGATAACTGTGGAGGAGTGAAACCTGTGATCAGAATAGTCGCTGTTGTGACTCTTATTCTCCAGCTGTGACTGCGCCACATTAAACAAGTGGTTTTGTGCCTCAACCTAGCCACAGGTTCGCCACAGCATTGTTGATACATTTAGTAATTATATGTTATGCCAGTATTTCTCTACCAGAGTTTCTTGCACATCGTAGCCTTAGAAGTGCTCTTTAACAAGAGTCTTTGTATAAAATGAGGAGGATATTTCCTTCTGAAACCCTGGACCACCGACAACTCCTACTATGTTTTTAGCCACAAAGTGAGAGGAGTTGCTTGATTGATATGTTTTTTTTCACCAACAGTATTCTCATGTTTACTTGCAGGACAAATAAGTGCATCAAAATTCCATTCAAGCTGATTTCTTGTTGGTGTTAACTTCGCGACTTTGTCTGACTTTGAGTGGGCTTTGGCCATTTGGTCCCTAAAATATGTGTAGGCGTCTGGCTGCCCTGGACTGTGAAAGATGCTGATGCTGTGGTGTTACTGGTGCGTGTCCCTGCACTGTGTGTGCGGGCATGTGTGTATTTATGCCTGTGTTTGCTTGTACGTACATGTGCATACAGCCTTATATCTCCACATGTATGATTTAACTCCCCCCTCATGCCCCATTCCAAAATCATTTATCATCCGCCAGTGCCTTGCTCCTTGCATCCTGACATTGCTACACCCCAACTCCGCTCTTCTCCTCCTTTTCCACCTCCATCTCTGTCTCTCTTCCTCCGTCCCCAGGTCTGTAATTTATTGCAGAGAGGCGTGATCTGATTTACTGCGGACTTAATGAGAAAAACACAGAGAAGAGAATGTGTGTGTGTGTGTGTTGTGTGTGTGTGTGTGTGTGTGTGTGTGTGTGTGTGTGTGTGTGTGTTTGTGTGTGTATGTATGTGTGTGTGTGTGTGAGGGCGAGAGAGAAAGAGGGAGAGAAAAAATAGTTAAGGATGAAGAGAAAGAAGAGGACAGAGAGAGAAAGAGAGATGTGGATGTCCTTCATGCACCCTTGAGTCTTGGTGGGTGGGTTGAGTAAGTACAGAAGATTGGGAGAGATAGAGTGGAGTGTGTGTGTGTTGGTGTGTGCATGCTCGAGGGAGGTAGGTACTTGAAAGGAGTACCCTAAAAAGAAAATAGTCCCCACTTCCTCTCCTCCTCTCCTCTCCTCTCTCCATCCCTATCTCCTACTTTCTTCTTCTTCTCTCCCCTCAGGCAGGGCTTCTCTCTCTCTGATCTGCGTGTCGTCTGATCACACACACACACGCACACACACTTTAGCACATAGCTTTAGCTATCACATTGGGAATTATATTTGTGAGTGTGAGAAAATGCAGTGCTCACAAACAGTATATTACAGGCTGTGTTTGCTAAGTGGCTCAGCGTCACATCCATATACACAGTATGTCCTGGTAATGTGCAGCAGTCAGAGCATACTCGTGTGTGTCTGAGTGGGTTTTGCAGAGTTTGTGGTGTGTGTCAGGAAGGTAGATACAAATTAATTATATGAGGGGGAGCAGGGTTAATTTAGAAGAACAAATAGCAGCATGGATGTTTGCAGTAACAGCGTGTAGAAGTATGTTTGTGTTATTTAAGGATGTGCTAGTAAGGATGATTCACACCTCAGAGACCCTGCTGGATTTCTTTAGGATGTTTTGATAACAGATAAACAGTGTTAAATTTAGATTAAAGGACAGGTGTACAATTTTAAAATCTGTCTTAAATCAAAACTCACATACCCACACTGTATACTGCAGCAGCTTTTGGTCGCTGCATAATTCCTTTTCTTCATGGTGCCCATTAAGAGACCAGCCAAAGTTCATATGAGGCCTCGGCAGTCCGATATAGACCAATCATGTGGATGTCTTCCAAAGTGGCAGTCCATTTGAGTAAGGAATGTCCTCTTAGTGTTATGATCCCTCAGTCCAACTCAGCCAAAAAAAAAGACTGCTTAAGTCTCATATTAGCTTTATTTGTTTGTCCCTCATCACTTACATTTGGAATTTAGGTTTGCTGGGTAGTCTGTGTTACCGATGTTACACACAGTTCAGACATACATGATAGAGACCAATTAGACTACCTGCCCACTGCCCCACCATCATTTTGCTTTCTATACATGTAAGTAAAACCCATTTAGTGTATTTTCATGTGAGAAGAGTTGACCAACATGATTACGACACAATTTGGTGTCAAAGCAAAAAGCAACTTTGTCACTGCATTGTTTTATTGCTGTTGTGATTTCATTAAGAAATAATAATAAGCCAACCCTCTAAGCCTCCTTTTCGTTCAAAGTAAGAGGAAGATCTAAATATCTAACGTTAAAGACTGAATATACCGTGTTTACACCTGATATTAAATGTGTCCTGGGTGATCAGATTACAAGTAGACAGCTCAAAGTGCAGGTGTGAACGCACCGATGCATCCTCAGTGCCTTTCTAGATCGCTCAGACCACATTCAGAGGTGGTCTAAGCTGCATATGGCCACAGGCTTTCGTCAGTGTGTGCTAATTTGTCCGGGCCACACATTGAGAGTCACCTACTCAGCTGCCATCCCCCACAGGCAAGCAAACTTTCTGTTGCTGCAGTTACACAAGTTAGACGCAGCACAGAGGGATCGACTCTGGACTCTGTCCTCCCAGCGGATGGTCATTTCAAGCTAACTCAGCTAAACACATCCCAACAAACTCACATGGAATCAGCTTAACTCTGTTGTTAAACCTGTTAACAACCATTAGGTCACATTAGTTATGTGATGCTAATGGTTAGCGCTGTCACTGTGTGTGTGGGGGCGGACTCTCACCAACTCCCACAGCAGTTGTCTCCCATGATGCCGAATGAGCTATAATGTTAATACCCCGTGTAAAAAGGCACAAAGTAAGCTCTCCACAGATACTGAACGTCATAGACGAATATCTTTTGTCTTGTAAAATGTGCGGTGTGACTAGTGTTGGCACAAGATTATCACCTGGTGGGGAAATTTCTTCACCGTGGCATCCTACTGTGAATGTGTCAGGAAGGATCTCTTTAGGAAGGAAAGAAAAACACTAGCAATCCATCCAGATAATTGTAGAGTGGTAGGTGGACATCACTGTCCTTAGAGCCACCCTTAAAAATGTGAAAGTGTCCTTTAAGGGCAGGGTTTGTGTTTGTGGACTGCAGGATGTCAAGTGTTGAATTACGGACCTCCCCTTTGATGCTTCTTTATACTCTCACTCCATCACCTCATATTCCTTTATTTCCTCCCCCTCATCTCTACCCCCCCTTTCTCTTTTGTCGAGCCGTCTCGACTACGTTTGGAGGATTAGTGGAGACAAAGACAGATCCAGGAGCCGGCTCTCGCTGAAGACAGGGACAGAAGGAAAGACTGTTCTCTCAGCAGGAAAAGATACTAATGCCTCTCTAAAGACCATTGTCTCTTATAGATTACTCCTTCTCCTCTGTCATGCTGAATAAAAATCAATCGAAATTATGGTTTACTGTCAGGAGATTAACTATTTAACCACTGCACAGAGTCTGATGGAGAGCAAATGTACCCACAAACACACATGTAATGATGTTAGAGCATAAAATAGAATAATCTCATCAGCTGAACGTAGAAAAAAAATAAACAAGTCGTGATTACTTGGTCCCAAGTGCACAGGGCTCCAAAAGTCTGTCTCTGCTGACGCTCTTTGCATGGCGTGAAACAGTCCACATGTTGTCACAGATACAGATCTGCATGTTCTCCTTCGTGCCCACAACATCCCCGGCCACTGCATAATTCAGGAGTCAACCCTATTTGGCTTGTATGTTGCGTGCTATAGACCCGACTGCATAATGGACCCGAGATTACAGAGAGCGGGAATACAAACTCGATTCTTTCCTTTCTTTTTTGTTCTATTAGCGTCAATATTTCTTGTTTGTGAGCGTCAGTATTCCCTGTGCAATAAGAGCAAGGATCCCAGTGAGTGTGCCGGTGGAATTGCATGTCTGATAAGTGATTGGAGAGTGAATGAATTATAGCCTGGAGACCTTTAATGAGGCCTCAGTGGGAGGGTGGGTGAAGCTAGAGAAGAGAAGGGGGTGGTGGGCAGGTGAAAGCAGCTGCAGCTCTCCCCAAAGACAAACCTCCAACCCCTCTCCTCTCTCCATCATTCCTTTTCACATCTTTATTTCTGCTATCCACCTTTCCATCTTTGCTGCACCCCCCCAACCCCCTTCATGTTTTCTCTGGTGCACTTATCCCATCTCTTTCCTCCCCCATCCTCATTACAGACGCCTGACACAGCACATGTTCAGTCCTTTGTGTGGCGGTGCCCTTTTATTACTGGGTTAAATGGCAAAAAATCCATATATGGAGCAGAAGTCCATTTGATGACTGCAGGGATTGTGTGCAGATGTGTACAGACGTATGAATGCATCTTATTAAATTAGCTTAATTTTTTAAGGTGTGCTTAGGTTTGTGTGTTTTGGGCTGTTTGGTGTATTAAGAAGAGTCTTTGAGAGTAGCTAGATTGGTCTGCGTGAAAGCAATGAAAAGACTGCTACCCCAACACTTGTGCCAATCCGCTCCCCACTCCCTCTCACACACACGCACGCACTCATACACACACACATATAAACATTAGTCCTGCCAATCGGTTCTTTTTGTGCCGTTCTTCATCCCAGTGTGATGGCGCTGCCTGGCGACACAGATCGTGACAGGAATTTTAGACCACACGGAAACTTGGTATGTGTTTGTGTGCATGATTCACCTCAGGAGATCGAACTGCGTTGCCACAGCAGATGTCTTCACCCAGAGCAACTCAAAACAAAATGCATTAAAGGAAAGATGGAGTTTGATGTGACTGACAGCCAGGCGGACTCGTTGCACTCGCAGCTTGAGTCACTTTTTACCTCCTGAAGACCCACTTAATAAAGTTGAATAAGTCTTTTCAGAGCAACTTTTTTTCAGCTGAAAAGCGTCATTGCTCTTAGGTTTCAGTGAGTGTGTGTGTGTGTGTGTGTGTGTGTGTGTGTGTGTGTGTGTGTGTGGGCTGACTGACATTAAAGTGGAGAGAAAGCGAGAGAGGGAAGTGATTACTATGTAAATAGCTGTTCTAGGTTGGCTATGAAATGTTGTAAGCTGAAAGTGGAGCGTCTGCGGATCCACCTCTAAAATCTCCTCCAGGCCTGATTGACAGCTGGAACGCCAGCTCTCAAACAGATGTTGCTGCGGCGACGGAGCCAAGAAAAAACTCTCCTCCGGTACAGTGGAGGATGAGCAGACTATTTAAAAAAAGCAATGAGCCGGGAGAATGAGAGTAACAGATAGTGAATGAGACACATAATGAGCAGGAGATGTGGGCGCTGTTCTCTCCGTCTTTGTTGCAGCCACGCATCTGGTTTGCAATGATATCTTTAGGTGCCAGATGCCATGCAAATATATCTGACATGTGATAGACCACTTGCACCACCATTAATCTGTTACTGTAAAGGTCCAGTGTGTAGGATTTAGGAGGATATATTGGCAGAAATGGAATATAGTATAAGCACTATGTTTTCTTTGGTGTATAATTACCTGAAAATAAGATTCAGTTTGTTTTTGTTACCTTAGAATGAGCTGTTTGTATCTACATATGGAGCGGGTCCTCACCTGTGGAGATCGCCATGTTACACCGCCATGTTTCTACAGTAGCCCTGAACAGACAAACCAAACACTGGCTCTAGATAGGGCCACTCCGTGTTTGTGTTTTCACAGTGGCAACATAGTTAGCCTCTCCCCAAAAAGAGCGTCAGAAGAACATTCAGATTTTTAACATGAAACTGCTTTATTAAGTGTTTTTACTGGTTTTAATCACCTGGTCTGTTTGTTTTGGAGAGGAAGAGACCCCTGCAGGTAATTTGAATCCCAGTATAAACCTTCTAAACATCTGGATTGTGAGTTATCAGAGGAAAAAGCACAGATAAGCAGGTGCTAGGCTAGTGGCCCATCTCTGGCGAGCCAAATCAAACTGCTTAATTCAGTGTTTTTACTGGTTTAAAGGATCAGTGTGTAAGATTTAGGGGGATTTAGTGGCATCTAGTGGTGAGGATTGCAGATTGCAACCAGCTGAAACTTTTGATAACTGATTGAACTTACTTACTGACTGAACTTCTGATTAGAATATCTTCAGTGGTCATTGTTCAGGAGCTTTTTACCGGGATATGAATTATCCTGAGTAGTCTCTTCTGCTCCATAACAAATTGACCCTGTGATTAAAACCTGTAAAAACACTGTATAAAGCACTTTCATGTCACAAATCAGTGTTTCTCCTATGCTGTTTGGCATGTCGGAGATGGAGTGGCTCACCCACAATGTGCTATTGCGTCTCTCACCCCATGTCTCGGATAACTTAAGGTGTGCTCACCTTTTTTCTGATCCAGACGTTCAGGAGGTTTTTATCGGGAGCCAAATTATACTCAAATTTTTCTCCAAATTTATCAGACCTGCTGATTCAAACCAGTGAAAAAATTGAATAAAAAAGATCTGCATTACAGATCAGTGTTTTTCCATCAGTCTCATTGCAGAGGCTGCAAGCTATAGTGGCTGACGCAAACACGCAAGTAGCTCTTTCTAGAGCCAGTGTTTGGTTCATACGTTATAGGCTACTGTAGAAACATGGCCGTGCAACATCCCAAGCTTGGTGGAAAAGGACCTGCTCCCTATATATGGCTCATTCTAAAGTAATTAAAAACACAACTAGTCTTACTTTCAGGTGATTATACACTAAAGAAAACTTGTTACAATACATTTCACTCAACATATCCCCTATATCCTACATACTGGACCTTTAAATCACCTGTTCAGTTTTGTTTTGGAGAAGAGGAGACTTCTATGGGTAACTCTGCTCCAGGTAAAAACCTCCCGAACATGTTGATCAGTAAAAAAGTGAGCACACATTAGTGGACGGTCACTGATGGTCACAAACTGCAAATGAGAAACACGGATTTGTAAGATAAAACTCTTTTATTCAGCCCTTTTACTGGTTTTAATCACCTGGTTTGTTCACAGTACAAACCTCCTGAACAATGAACATTGAAGGAATCCTAACTGGGAGAAGTTTCAGCTGGTTGCAATCTGCAAGCCTCACCACTAGCTGCCATTAAATCCCCCTAAGTCTTACACACTGCTCCTTTGAGCTCTTGAACGGTGTAATGATGTGATAATTTATTACATTTATGAACATAATTGCGCCTATTTCTGTTTTCCCTCATCCCTACTTTTCTGTTTATTCTTGTTAATGAAGTCCTCAGCTCCTTTTTTACAACCCCCGCCCTCTGATCATCATTTTATGTTGAAAGTTTGCAGCGTTTATGTCCACAGAGAGAGATCACATGCAAGCAGTGCTGTGTTTGTGTTTCTGTCACTCTGTCATGAAGCTACAAAGAGGCCGCTCACAGTTATACATTTATACATATGTGCGCACGCATGTTAACAGGAAGAGGAGGAGGGGGAGGTGTGTGTGTGTGTGTGTGTGTGTGTGTGTGTGTGTGTGTGTGTGTGTGTTGCTGGAGGGGGGGATCTCTTTACATTTGTGTGCGTCAGTGTGGGGGATGGGGTGGAGGCTGAGTTTGCGTCTTTGTCTGTCAAATAAATTATTTAAATCCCGCAACAATTAAAGCTGAAATCTGTTATCAGCGTCCTCCATTAGAGGCCCGTGTGTCTGCCTTGCTGCCTCAGTATGCTCCTCGCTCGCTCCCCCTGCCTGGGCTCAGCGTGGGGCCGGATAAAGATCACAAGCTCTGAATCTTAAACACACATCCCAGCAGAACAAAGGCTAACAGCGCGCGCCTGTGACCCAGGGACTCTCATGCACACACTGAACGTCTTCATCACAGCAGCGTGTGAATATTTTGACAGCGATTCTTATTGATGAAAAGTGTTGATAAAATGTTACTCAGGAGTCACGGCACGTTGATTTTCAGGATGTTGTGATGTGAGGTTTGAGGGTGTGAAGTGTGTACAATGGGGGTTTGCACATATGGGGGGATTGCAGGAGAAAGCATCATGGTAGTGCACGATGGGATATCTGTTAGTGCCCTGATCTCTGTATTCACACCTTGTGCGCCTCTTTCCTTTTCCTCTGTCTCATTACTCCTCCCTTGACAGCCATTCTCTCCCTCTTTCCATTTCACCTCACTCTCTCTTCTCTTTCCCTGCATATTTTTTTATTGCTGTAACAAACTGCCCATTAGTCATCTCAGAAAGGAGCCTCCTGTGTGTGCGTACGTGTGCACGCTGATGTCAGGGCTTTCATTTGAATAATATACGGCATATCATCGTTGGAAAACTTGTACTTCCTTAAAGATAAAAAGCTCAGATAATATTTGAAAAACACATGACGCGTCTGCCTTCAAATGCAGAACAATTTCCAGCCATCTGCCTTATTATGACTCATTGCAGTAAGTGATTTTGCTTTGCTTTCAACAGTCTGTCCTTTTGTCAAGGATATCACAGATTTTGAAATGGTGGATATAAAGAAATAATCTATTAATACCTTCAGAAGGTCCACGACTAAATAGACTTAGAATTTAGACATTTTTAAGCAGCATTATCAAAATTTTACAAAAATAAGCTGACGTTCTGCGGTAAGCGTATAGAGAACAGGCAGCCATACTTCGGGATACGCTTCTTCAGTGTCGACAAGAAAGGACAGATTTAAGGGCAAGTGAGAGAAGCTGAACAAGGAAGCAATATTAAAGGAAAAAATCAACCCGTGGTTGGGCGTTCTCAACGAGCTACCGAATGTAACATATCTGGACGTGTTTCCCTATCTTATTTGTGTGTGTGAAGTTCAATGCCCACCTTCAGCTCACAACTGGATGGGTGTAGGACCGGCAGATTCTCAGAGTCAACAACCAGAAAATCGTTGTTAAACTAACTAGGTGAACTTATTGTCACTGCAAACTGCACCAGGGCTCACTTGCAAGTGAACTAAGACCCCCACTCAAGCAGACCAGGGTTCACTCGTTTGGTCCGCACCAGAGTTTGAATGAGCGTTCACACCACTCCAAATGAATTGAACTATCCATGGAAGCGGACCAGGGTTTGTTTAAAGCAGACCAAATTGTGCCAGTGTGAATGCGTCCTAAGGGTTCTTTCAACCCAAAGCGGCAGAGATGTTGTTGTAGTTGTTATTGCTGCTGCTGCTGCTACTACGGTTCATCGGCACCCTTTTGGATGGTGAGGATGACCATTAGCTGCAAACATAGAGGCTACTTTGATTGTTTTGTGCTTTTCTTATCAATAATTTTGTACTTCTTCAGTCTTAGGTTTCGCACTCTCAACTCCTTTATTCAGTGGTTCCCAAATTGTCCAGCCACAGGGTCCAGATTTCCCCTTTGTCATTAGTTCAAGGTCCACACAGTTTATTATATTCAGCATCATACTTGCTGTCTCTGTCAAGTAGCTGTCTGTTAGTTTCTCACTCTACAGCAGGAAACAGCATTTCGAAATGAAATCTCTGTGCTGGAAATTCACTGTACTTCAAAAGAAAGTGTTTTTTTACAAACCTGTCATGTTTGCGAGTCACTTGCGGTCCATTCATAATGGCCCTACGAATCCCTTTTAGACTCTGACCCACCAGTTGGGAACCACTGCCTTAATGAATCTCCGCTTAAACCATGGTTGATCCTCAGCTCTAGTGGTCAAGTGGCGTGTGCACTGTGTCCACAGCTAGCTGGAAAAGAAGCACACTCCATTAGCGATCCGTTTCCCATGTCAAATGGTTATGGTGATTGATAATGCAGCAAACGTTCACTATTCCACTGTGTTTTCAAGCTGGATAACATATAAACTCAACTGCATTGCCTGCTTGTACTCTGTCTCAACCTGTAGTGTCCGTGTCCTAAAATCCCACAGTGCTTTTCGTTGTTTACTACCACTCACATCATGGTCGTGTCTCATTTCCACGTACTATGTTATCAGTAGCTGTTCTTTGTTTGTTCTTCATCAAAGTGGCTCATTACCTGCTATACATTTAAACCTACACTTGTTCAGCTCAAAGCACTTAAAGCTCTTTCTTTTTAACAGCTCTCCCACTAATCCCACTGTTTTTGTTCACAGGATATTTACCTCGATATTTTGCCTGGTGTATCAAATGTTTAGCTGTTCCTTCCTTTAGTGATACTGGTACATGTACTGAATGTAGCTTGAGCGTGAGGAGAGGCTTTATGAGTTGGAAGTGTGGCTCCACACCATGGAAACTCCATGGAAACTCAGAGGGCTGGACAATTTAGCATATTTTATTTCATTTACAATTTTAGCTTCTGGCGATTAATAACATGGTAATCAACTTAAAATGATTACTGTGCTTTCCATCTTGCAATGATGCTCTTGTTTTTTGTCTTGTGTTATAAATCTAGCATACCCCTTTTCTTTATAGAGGTGAGCTTAGTGTTGACAACTTGGCGAGTCTCTCGCCAGATTTAGCAACTTTTCAGATCCTCTTAGTGCCTTTATTTTTACTTATGTAGTGGAAAAGCAAAAATTATATTCAAATATCTTATATTGTAATTGAGCCAGCTAAGCCCCGCCCCTTTGTGATGGTCCGACAAGCTGTCAGCTCCATTAAATTTGTGCTAAATTGATACTCTTATGTCAATTTTGCAAGCGTCAATGGTGCTTTTTGTGATTGGTGTTGGACGATGGTGGCGTTTGGCTGCAGGTCATTCATCGGGTTGAGAAAATTAATTTACTAATAATGCGTGAACTCTCCTCTCCTGCAACTCTGCAACCTGGCCTGTTGGAAGTATTCAGGAGTAAACAACAGTAAACATCAAGGAAAAGATGAAGAAGAAAGACGACCAGGCGGCCATCTTGCCAATCAAAGTCTGGAGCACCTTTAGAACACTACCATCAACATCATTGATGAATCACTACATTCACAGTTAAATCATTTTACAACCAGAAACCATGAATTGCCAGAAGCACCCAGAAACGTAGACAGTTATAAAGTTGCAACCTTCAGTGTAAAAAGATGCAAAAAGGACAATATTACAATACACAAGTTCACACTTTCACCCACATTTTCCCTCTGTCACTGCACCCTCACGCTGCTTATGTAACACTGAAAAAGAGGCTGGATTGTTTGGTGGGAGAACGAGGTGAAAATTCATTCCACCTTCTCGTCTCTTGTTGTCGATGCCTGGATGTTGATTGATGGCGCTCTGGTTCAGTGCGGCTCGTTGCCTGTTCAGATGCCACGTACCGTCTCAGTTGCACATTTTGGTGTCGATTCCTGACTGATAAACGCAGCAGTCCTGTCAGTGATGTAGATGTTTTGGGGAAAGTATTCTGAAGGCCGCTGATTCAGCGGGTTTAATGTGGCAAAAATGAGTTTGTTATGCTGGTTGTAGTCTTTGATTTATTTATTTATTTTTGCTGCTGTCCTCTGGTGCAAGGTTGTTTATTTGTTTTTAGCATTTACTTTGTGCGCGTGTGTTTGTGATAAGCCTCAGATTACTGTTGGCTTTGGTACCACTTACTGAATGTAAATATAAAGATATAAAAGCCAACTTCTTCACAGCTCTGTGTGTGTGTGTGTGTGTGTGTGTGTGTGTGTGTGTGTGTGTGTGTGTGTGTGTGTGTGTGTGTGTGTGTGTGTGTGTGTGTGTTCAGGTCACCTATTTGTTAGATAAGAGGCTAAAACTTTTTACTGTATTATATTTTAAAAGAGGCTGAAAAAGGGGCAAATCCCCATTCATATGCCGCATCCCTGCGTGCACGCACGTGTGTGTGTGTGTGTGTGTGTGTGTGTGTGTGTGTGTGTGTGTGTGTGTGTGTGTGTGTGTGTGTGTGTGTGTGTGTGTGTGTGCGTGTGTGAGTGTACTATAGCTCATACATCTCTGTCTCAGATTGGGCCTGCAGTGTGTATCTCCATTGGGATTCTTGGGTTCAGCTCTGCTGAGAAAGCACACACAGACTGATTTCCTCTTATTTATGCCACTCTTTCTGCTCTCTCAATTTATTTCCTGCCTCCTTCCCATTCTGCTGTTGTCGCTTCTTTTACTCCTAACTAACCTTCACTTGTCCTTCATTCTTCCGAAAGACACACACACACACACACACACACACACACACACACACACACACACACACCAGACATTTGCTAGAAGGCTGGATTTGTATAATTGTGTTTGTGTGAGTTTGTGTGCTGGAAATAGCCCTGTCCCTGTACGCTGGTCATAATTAGCCGGGCTGATGCTCTGAAGCTTTGTGCTGCCAAGACTGAATACAATCATCCCATAAGATACAAGCACGCCTGCACATCTGAGTGACACTTGAATGAAAATGGCAAATTTTCTAACTTTAATTCTCTTTTTTCTTTCCTCTCTGTTCCCAGTGATCTGCTGTCGTCGGGGTACGTGGAGAGGCATTTGTCAGAAAAAGGGAAGAGCGTCGTCACCAGCGTAAGAATCTGCAAATCATTTCACCTCATGCTCACTCACACTCTCATTATCAGAGCAAAACAGCTCTGACAACTACAATATATGGGCTGCATGACTCGCTCAGAACAAGGCAGACAAAGTTAACAACTAGCTGGTGAACAAACATAGAGGAGTTGGTTTTTTTTTTAGATTGACAGAAACATAACTTCAAGCGAACGCTGAGGTTGCACCCTTTCTGCTGGATGTATAAATACTGCTGGGCAACTGTTTGCCTAAAACAGACACAAAAACTGGAGCTATAGTTTTTTGCAAAGGTAAAATAAGTTTTTATTTATTTATGGTTTATTTAAAAGGGACAGATACAGCATACAGACAAACTGAAAACAGCTATTGAAATATCATACTGTTTATAGCGGGCACTAGCTTGCAACCATTCCCTGTAAGGGCTTTTATGAAACTAATGCTGAGTTGTACTGACGATTGATTTAATTTAAGATTAGTTGTTATCAGAGTTTAGCAAAACTAGGTTTAAAATGAGTACATTCAGAATTAACGTTAAGCAGAGCTCTGTTGCATTATTAAAAACTGATCTTTGTTTAGTAAATCCAAGTTAACTGAGGCAAACCAGGCCCCCAAGAAGTGTGCCGGATTTTGAAGATGATTTTTGTAGTGGCCAAACTGTGTAATTACACCATCATGTGATGCCCTGACTTTTTCCCATTGACTTGCACTGCAGAGGAGACGTCTCTTAATCAGGACTAAATGCCAAAAATGTAATGAAATTAGTTCATTTAGAATGAGTTTTTATTTTTTCAAAGTACAAGTTATTTGTATTTTGATTACAGTAAATACATTCTCTCATACCATTTTATTTTCATACATTTGATGGCTGATTTCTTCCTCTGCTCAGACACTGGGGAGCTCCTGGACCTCATTGTTTTCCCAATTTGTGGACATTTTCAGTCGCTGTTCTTCGCTGCTAACTGCTAACAGCTACTTTAAAAATCTCCCATGGTACCTCTTTGTGTTTCCACCATTTTCTCCTCTGATTAAGAAACTCTTAAGCATCTTAAAAGTCCTCCTCCCTGCTCCAAACAGTTTTCACCTTAGGAGCTCCTTCAAGGTCTAAGATGCTCTGTGCATAACTTTTATCTCAACAAGGACTTAACTTTAAGGGAAAATTCTTAGAAAACGAGGTCACTAGGAGCAACTCTTAGCACTGGGAAGCTATTAAGATAATGTCTCCATATACAGATCACATGTTAGTTCCAACTGTATAACGTAGCTGGGCTCAGTTAAGCTTAGAGATAGAGATGTTGACGACCATACTGCAATGGCACATGTTTACTACCGCTGACTCCTCAAGATTTGTTCTCAGCTGTGTCGTACAGCTGCAATTTCCTGTCGACCCCACGGGTTCCTCTCCCTCCCCGAGCCTTTTATTGTTTAATCAATGTGTTACTTTGCACACACACAGAAATCGCAGCCCATGCAGCCATCCAGTCTTTGTTCAGCTTAGACTTCAGAGCACCAGAGTGGAGCTGTAGCCGGGACCTAAACCTTCAACCAACATGAAATTAAGATTGCCGTGATAATCCTCTGAAATCTGGACTTCAGTTACAGGACACCCACTGAGGCGTCACGTTACATCACATAAGTGGGGGGATTATAATGGTCAGGATTTATTCAGCTAAGCAGCAGATTAGGGAGATATTAGATACTTTACAGAGAATGATCCAAATTATTACACCACGTATTGTGTGATATAGTCACCACTAATTATGGACTTATTATAAAGCAATCTGTCTGTTAATTAATTAATTCACCTTGTAGATGAATATCCGTAATGCATATTCTTGAAACAGTGGAAGGAACAACAGGCACTTTGCCTCTTTATTAATAGCCGCTGTACATGAAGGTTAATGTGAGACAAGCTGCTTTTTGTTTCTCTGCTCACTGTAGAGGTCAAAAGCCACTGTAACACAGCAGCTGCTCTGATAGGTCTCTGTTCAAGTCGTACACAGGTAATACAAGTACTGTACTGCTAAATGTGGCTCTGGCTTTCCCTCTACAGTTAGTTTATTGCAATGAATGCAGGACACAAATGCCTTGATTTGGCCAATTCATCAAATGCGGAAAAATCAATGTTCATCACATTAATTTTGTGGAGGTGGTCACAAATACATCAAAAAGTATCTCATTATGAAATCACAAATACTTACTCATTAAATGTATCAAAATAAAATACAATAAACCAGTATGAGAAACTGTATTTACTGTAATCAAAATACAAGTAATTTGTGCTTTCAGAAAATAAAAATATATTCTATATGAACTGATATTGTCACATTTTTGGCATTGAGTAGCCTCAATATGGGTCTGACCTCGGCCGCTGTACACTGAAAAGATGAGCTCTGCAAACTTCCTGCATCATGACTTGACGATGTCAGTCACCAAAACACTGCTAATACCCCTTAAAAGTTTGAGCGCATTCAGCTAAGAGTGGCTACAGCTCTGGTTTGCTTTTACCCAGCACTTGACCTTTGTTGTGAAGAATGTTAAGTCTGTAATCAGTTTCACTTTGTAATGTGTCCCAGAGTTGACAGCCCTTTATGGAAAAAGCTGATTGTCCAAATTTAGATTTATGATATGATATTTTACAGTTGCCATTCATGCTGCTCCTCGTTACTGTATTACTGTCTTGTCTGTGAGTAAATGTAGAAAGAAGCTCTGGAGCTAGACTGTTTGAAAACTAATTTCAGGAAACAAAAGTTAATGAAGCTGTCAAAGCTGAAAAGATTGTATCGCTCTGATGCCACTGGACAAGATGTGTTGGATGGTTTCTGTCAGTCAGAGCAACTATGACCAATTAAAATGCAACTGCAAGAGGCAACGGTGATGTTTTGTCAGATGATAATGAGACTGGGCATTCAGCAGATGCCTATTTTAAGACCAATGTAAGTGCACTAGAGTGCGTACATTTATAAGATCTCCAACTTTACAAGCGACCAATTGAACAAATGCTAAATACACAAAATAATGGACAAGAAAGAGAACATTATGATGACACTAATTACAACTCTAAACAAACACTGTAACCAAGCAAATATAAAACAGTCTAAATAAGTTAGGATCAATCTTTATAAACACCACTGTTTAAAACTTTCCCTGAATTATATGACGATGGTGAAAATAATTGGGTTTGTTACAGAGTACTTCAAGTGTTTAATGGCCTTAATTTGGGAACTCCCATCAGCAGTCCTGCTCATTAGTGCAATAATTACAATTTACTTTGCAATAATATTTATTGTATATTTCAATGCCATCATGGATGAACCGTATCTGTATAAATGAAAAGTGTATACAGCATTTAAAAGCCTAAAGTGTGACGCCCTCTCATATCTAAAGACAGTGTGAGTTTGTTAGTCACACACTGTAAGATTTTACAAAGACTGGAGATTTTGCACTGTCAGTATCTGAAAGACTACAACTAGATTCCTTTTGAGATTATTTCCCATTCAGCTCCATGTGGGAAATATTACGCCAAAGTCCCTTTAAGAAATATGATATTTTAACACTACCTTGCATCTCTGCAAAAACACATCACTCTAGAAACATATGATAAAAGGTGTCACATGTCGACAGTGTTCTTGTCAATTCAGCATCAATATAATCCATAAAGAGAAACTAATTGCGTACAAATTTTACATTTTGGATTTTGACGCCTCAACTAGTTACAAAAATTAAGATCCCTCACCAAAATAATGCTTGTTGGTGGATCAGATAACACTGAATTGAAGAGACTCTTGTTTGCTCCACAAGTCTGCCAGTTTCTCCTCCTTTTCCTCAGTACAAAGGAAACAATACTACTTCATATTTTGTGCCTCCCTGAAATCCTCACCATGTTCACTGTCTCCCTGGTTTGCTACTTCCTGTTTGGTGCTAGACAGAGGGCAGTTATTGGCTGTTGACAATGTACATGTCACGAACTTCAGTATTTGCATGAACCGAAACTAAAAACCTTTGTTGATTTAATCGGAAGGTCAAAATGAGGAAAATACTCAGCTCGGACTGAGTTTTATGACCACCTTACACCAAATGATCGAGATCTCACAGGAGCACATCATAACTCTAGAAAACTTTAATCATTGTATTTCAACATTGCCAATTTGTTTGCAACAGTGAAATAGCTTGAAAACAAGGCCGACATAAATTTGTGTGGGATTAATAAACTTTATCTCACCTCATCTCATTTTATTAATCTTCAGCAGCGGCCCGGTACACCCTGAGATGTTATAGAAATATTGATGGAGTGTGTCAGCGCTTTTATAAATAGCCGACACTATGACAAAATCTGACAGCTGAAAAATGTTTATTGTTTCATTGTCATATCAGCCGGCCCTGTGCGGTATTTAATACATGATGGGTAAGTCAGGAGAGACTGAAGTGCTTCTTAATGTGGTACATCAAGTATGACTATTGTAGATACACAAATAAATTCGCATACACACACTTAATGTCTCATTAATAGTAAGATATGATTTATATATATTTGGGTATTGTCCTTATTCCTCTTCATTATCTAATCACCAAACTTTCCCTGACACCCGGAGGGCAGACTGTCCTACTTGTTTACCAACTGTCTGACCTCGACCTCTTCATTGTGCATTGTGCTGTCCGGAATAGATGATTAATTACTCTTACATGAGTCTAAGGAGATCACAGATCCGACCAATTTAGCAACACACGCACACACTCCGAGGATGTACCCACGGCGCTGGGTTTTGGGTGTTTCTTGCTTTGATGAGAAGTGGAGCAGAAGGTTCAGGGCGACAGGGGGAGGAGAGACGTTGGGATAGTAGAGCACAGCACCACTTATAAATAGCCCTCTCTGTCTCTTCATCTCACACTCGCTCTACGTCTCTTCACCCAATCTTTCTCTCTTCATCTGTAGCTCCACTTAGGTTTATCTACCTAACTTGTATGACTCCTTTTGTTGCAGCCCGTTCATTTCATGTTTCATCTCTGTATCACTGTATTCAATCTTTCTTTCCTCTTTTGCCGATCACGCACTGCAGTTAACTGTGCTGGAGCCTTTTTTTGTCAGTTCTGGCCATCTTGGATGTGAGATAGAGAAATTATAGCTGAGAGTGACATAATCAGGACTGAGAGAGAAAACTGCAACACTTAAGAAGAGGAAGGAAAACAACAACAGAAATCTAAGCCTGACTGATGCAACTTCAGTCCAATAATGCTACCAGTTTATGCAGATGAGTGCAGCACGCACACATTTGTATTATGATACATTTATGAGGACCAACTTTTACTACATTAACTCTCTAAACATTAACTTTTAAGGGGGACCTAAAATCAACCTGTAGTGCTGTTAATCAGTCTGGATTGTCTTGGTCTGAGTTGCAGAATGTTGGAGATATCGGTCATAGAGATGTCTGCCTTCTCTCCAATGTAATGGAACGAGATGACGCTCAGCTTGTGGTGCTCAAAGTCCCAAAAAATACTTTTGAAAACTCAACAGCAATGTCTCGTTTCAGAAATCATGACGTGGTTACTCAAAATAATCCACAGACCCTGCTGTGAAGAGTTTCATGTAGGAACTATTTTCCTTCTGCTGAACTACACCTTCCAACTGTTATCAGCAGAAAGTGTGCATCTACTCATGGATGAGAGGCTTGTGCACATGAGTACATGTGTTTAACTGTAATTCCTGTGAACAGGAAACAGCTCTTAACAGGAAATAAGCACTATAAAAGTGATGTGACCAAGTCTTTCCACATAACTGGTTTGTTTTCAAGGAATATCCGTCTTAGAAAATAGTTTGGCATTTTGGAAAATACTTCCTCGCTGAGCGTTATTGGTACAGTTAATATAAAGAGGGCAAATCTGCCCATCATCATGATTAAAGCTCACTAATTAACACATTATGTCTCCTTTGTTTAATCCATGCAAAAATAAAGTGTAAAAACAAAAGAAAAGAGATGACAAGACTCCCTGTAAGATGTATTCATTAAGGAGCTTTAGAGGGGTGGTTTGGCACAGTTTGTTACCTTTTGTGCGGTGAGGAAGAAACAAAACATGTAGCTCAGCGTGTGAAAACCGTGACTGGTCAGTCCTTTCTGCGATTCTCCCATAAGTTGGCCCGTCCTTCACCGTTCCTGTCATTTGTCAGTTAATGGCCTCGTCGTTTGCGAGGGCAAGGAGGGCGCGCAATTCCGTGTCTCCCCAGTTGCTCATCTTTACAGTGTCTGTCAGGTTCGCGTTTCCTTAATAGCTGCTCGCTAATTCCTGCTATCAGCTGTTTCCTGTAAGTCCACCGCCAGTGGGTCACACGTGCGGCGTCATCAACAGCTTTTCCCACAAGTCCCAACAGCCCCTCCCGCTGCAGAAGGACGTTTCGTTCTTTTTAAACCAAAAAGGTTCCGTGTGTCTAAACGCTCGCAGCTTGCCTGCAAAACGGCCAAACATTCGTGGAAAATCTGGCAGTGTAAAAGGGACTTTTGACTCTGGCTAGATTACCCTGACATTCGCACCCTGACTCAAACCAATCTCACTCCTCTTGCCTGAACTTAATCAACCCAACCAACGAAGGCAATGAGATAGTATGAAAGTGGTGCGGGTCATACCGTCAATGTCCTCAGAAATGCAACTTAGCTTTCTAAAATGTCTAAAAATTCCTTTAAGAAAAGTCTTAACTCGATGCTACAGTGTACAATAATATTCAAACAATGTGTGCTTTCAGCTCTGTGACAGGAGTTTGGGGAAGGCCCTTTCCTGTTTAAGCACAACAGTATCCCCATAAAAAACAAGTCCATAGAATAGTTTAACAAGTTTATAGTGAAAGCATTCGGCTGTCCTGCACAGAACCCTGACCTCAAACTCATCCCACACTTCTGTGATGAATGGAACCAGACCTTATTGCATAACATCAGTAATACTCTTGAGGCTCAATGGAAGCAAATTCCCGTTCCAAAATCCTGTGTAAAGCCCTCGTCCTAATGCCTGTATTTGAGATTTTCCACATACTTTTGGCTGCATTCATGCATCCTAACGCAAGCCCATAGGCGGGGCATGGATTAGGATAAAGTCCACAGAGGAAGTAAAAGTGGACGTAGTGCTGCGTTACTGTGCGCAGCATCAGACTGTAGAGCAGAAATTGATCCTCTGATAAAAGCTGCCTTTCCTCAGGGAGACCGGCTTCCTGCCTAATGGCTGTTAGGCAGCGAGAAATGGACCAGGAAGAGATGGCCTGCAGAGCACTTAGACACTTAGACATCATACACGTCTATAGAAAATAAATGTGTGTTTACGCTCGCAGAGAGGGAGGAAACACACGCATATAGACAGACGAAGATAGAGAGAGAACACAGAGAGTATGAGTGGTGTGACAGAGATGGAAAAAACTTTTACAAGTGACTGATGCTGTGGTTTCCTATTTTGGGTTCACGTTGGGATGGAGGACACAGAGTGGTTAACGCACAGATGGGAAGGATGTGAACGGGTTAAGCTCAAAGTTCAAAGTAACACACAAGCGCAAACACACAGTACACGTACACCAGATCTTGCACTTGTTAGCAAATGAATTCTGTGTGATTGATCGCTCTGATCTCATTTCCTGATGGAACATGGTAATGAAATCAGCAAGCGGCATGTTTCGCTCTCTGTTTGAGTACATGAGACATTTTTGGAGGCGACCATGTGTGTGATCTTAATCTGTGAGTGTTTGTGTTTTGCTTGCAGGGCGGAGAGCACTGCTACTATCAGGGGAAGGTCAGAGACATCCCTCACTCCTTCGTGGCTGTCTCCACCTGTCATGGTTTGCAGTAAGTACAAATATTATGTGACTTGTATGTGTGTGTTTGTCAGCCAACATCGCAGCCTCTGTGTGTCCGGGTCCTCGGCCGTGCTCCCATTTACCCATTAGGTCAATGTAATTAGTTTTAGCCAGGCCCTCTCTGTCTCTCTTCATTTGTTGTTACGCAGGTTATCATACACACAGACAGGTGCTGCTCAGACATCCTCTCCTCTCCTCTCTACCTAGTGTTGGTATTTTTAGAGTTTGTGCTCTAAAGCAGCGCTCTGTCAGAGAGACGGATCAGAAATAAGGCCTGCTGGGAAGAATAGATGCACAAGGTATATGAGTTGGTGTAAGTGCTGTGCTGTGTGTATATACTGAGGAGAGAGGAAGCAAAAATATGTTCTGTGTTACTGAATGTCACTAGAACTGCCAGGGGTTTCTGTGTACCTAAAACAGCCGACAGGTAAAATTCACCTGCTGTTGGAATGAATTGATTTTCACAGTACAAGACAGAGAATTTAACGCTCCACAACACAGAGTTGTATAATGAAATGCCATAGTTGTGGTCCCTTTATTCTGCACACAAAATGATATTTTGACAATGAATAATATATAAATAATAATGTAATAATAAACCTTTGTTCACCAATCAGTGTAAACACATAAAGGTTAACCATGCTGCTTTAAAGACCAGATCACAGTGTTTGTTTACAATAAGGCTGCCTGACTAAGAATTTTCCTAGTCAACCAATTGTTGTCATTTAGGGCCATTAGTCGACTAGTCACCGGCATGTTTACGAAATAAATTTAATTACTAAATGATATATTTTTATATTAATTATATATTTTTTATATCTTAATATAGGCCTATATTTTATCTACAAGTGCACGTCACACACTGAGCGAGCCGCCTGTTAATGACCCTGTGGGCTAATGGGCATGTAGCTACTTCCATGTTTCAGATGATACGTCATGTTTGTAGTCGACCAATGAAGATGAGTTTACATATCACCTTGGGTTCGTTCTTCACCTTCTCAAAATGATCCCACACTTTGGATTTCCTGCCCGACATGTTATTAACTAGCCTGTGGAATAACCGCAGGTACCAGCCCTGGAAATTAATGCTGCTGAGTGTGGCCACTTCCTGTGTCTGTCCTTTCAGATTAAATTCCCACGGTCCAGTCACATAGGTTTTAATTTATTTTAACAAGGCACAGATCTTAATAGAGTTTTTGTTGTGTTGTTTTTTTTTTTTTCTGTGACTAAGCGACCAATGAAATCTTGCCAACTAATGACCTTTCTGGTCAGTTAACGTTTGGTCGACTATTAGGGGCAGCCCTAGTTTACAAGTACTTCAGTTAGAAAACCCCTGCGGTACATGAAATTAAACGGTGCTGAGCAAACGCTGCCCCAATTGGCTATGATGGGGAGAGTACTGAAAATCTATACTCAAGTAAAAGTAAAAAAGTACCTGGTTCATAAATTGCTCAAAGTACAAGTTACTTTCCATTTTAAGATTTTTTTGGGGTGTGTGGGCTGGTGCAAAATAATGAAAAAACAGCACTTGTTGATAAAACTCTTTTTCCTAATAAAGTACAGCAGGTGGGCTAATCAATATCAAAGATTAATGTGACACATAAAAACTTAACATAGTTAAAATTAGTTAGCTATCTACATGTTCACGTAGTGCAGTGGTTCCCAACTGGTGGGTCGCGGTCCAAAAGTGGGTCAAGCATCCATTCTGAATGGACTGTAAGTCTCACAAACATGTCAAGCTTGTAAAAACATTTTATTTATAAGTACAATGAATTTCTGGCAAAGAATTTTTGTTTTGAAGTGTTGTTTCCTGCTGTAGAGTGAATGAATAACGGACAGCTACTTGACAGAGACACAAACTAACTCCATGGCCAAACGCAAGTATGATGCTGAATGTAACTGTGTGGACTTTGAAATAATGACTGAGGAGAAATCTGGACCCTGTGGCTGGACCAGTTTGGAACCACTGACCTAGAGCATGTGCAACTCACCTTAGTGTGCTCGCAGAGGTTTGTAAAGGAGTTTTCAAAAACAGAGATGTAACTGTTGATAGGAAACACAGTAATTTTGGCATAAAATTTAGTCAGGGATTGTTTCTGGTGGCCCCCGGCACTCAATACCCGCATTTAGACTGTTGTAACAAAGGTATAAATGGCTACTCAAGTAAAAAGTAGAGATACTACTACTACCAAATAGATTTGGTTTATCAAACATGATTGCAAAGCAACACAATATAGTAAATGAGCACAGCAGAAACATCAGATAGGTCCGACCACCATGTTTTAACTCTTCATCTTTAAACATTACACATAAAGCTGAGAATGACAACTGAAATAAACAAGTCTGATTGTTGTTACTGCAACGTCACAATGATTTGGTTTTATAGACAAAGTTGTAATAACTGCTTTCTCTGTGGGGTAAATTTTATCTGCTCTAAAGGTATAAATGGCCTTTTTTGTTTTTAAATCTGGATTTATCTTGAACATTTAACAACAGGGTTGTTACATAACATTATTTCATTGAAACAAAGCTACAAACAATCAGCAAACAGCCACGGGTACATTTTACCCATTGGTAGTTCCAGTGATATGTGAAGAGAAGACAGGCGAAAATGTATTCTGTGGCATTGTGTGCGGACAATACAGCGCTTGCATAAGAAGGCACCTATGAATAATCAGGTATAACACATGCGCATGCATTACAGTTTTCACAGTTGCTTCCACACATTCCCTGAAAGGAAAACAGTATTTTCCCAAAACTGTGAACATGAGACAAAAAAAATCTCACACTGCTTTGGCTGAATCTCAGACACTGAACACGCTATACGGTTTATTTGGAAGTTGCTGTTTTTCACATTAATTATTTAGGTGTTTTATAAAGAAAAAGAAAGAAGGCAGAATTAAATCACAATTGTTATCTGTAAACAAGTGAGGAAAACAATGCTAGAAGAAGCTCCTTGTCAGTCTGATCAGCTCATTCAGTAACAGGAGTCTCTGTATTCAGGGTGTGTTTGATTATGCTTGGTTACTGTCATGACGAGGGGTGTAAATCACCAGTTTCATCATCATATTGATTCCTTGGACAACTATGATATTTGCAGATATTACAAAGTCTGCCACAATATGATTTCGATTCGCCTTTCTCTTGGCTGCTGGCCGGTTACTGCCACTGTTTGCTGGTGACACAAACTTTCAAAATAACAGCCTATCAGAAAGATCAAAGATCAGATCGATGGATCGCTACACTCCTAGTCATGACTGGACATTTTTTATATTGAAAAACAGCATCTGTCCTTGGTTGAAGATTTAAGATTTGAGGTGTAAAGAGCAATCCAAGCTTTATGGTGTATTTTGCTGTAACAGCAGGTAGTACATCACACAGTTCACATCTGCACATTAATGACAGTGTACACTATTTCATCCAATTATACCCTTTTGGTTGTTTCTTAAAACATTGCTCATTTTTGATCCATTACACCTCATCAGAGCTTGACCCAGTCCAATATATCTTCCCCCAGCATAATTAAGTAAACCAAATAACCAGTGCAGAGAGGTAAATTCATCTAATTAAGGAAAGTGGGTGAAATCAGATTGATACTTGCTGAATAAGCTGAACCTAAAAGCTCTGGCTTTTAATAAGGTTTGCATATTTCATGCGAATGTGGCGACATGTTGGGAAATGTGTCAGCACAGCAAGTCTATGTTACGCCGCACGAAAAATAATGAAAAGTAGGGCGTGAATTAATCAAACCCAAACAAGGTGAATGTTTCACATGCAGTGCAGTCACATATATGAGACAGAGCAGGATATAATATGACAGACAAGATTAAGAAGGGTTTCCTGAGGACGTCAGTTATTTCTGGTACGGCTAAATTTTTATGTGTGACTTCTAATTTGGCCAAATGTTAGTAGAGCATGTTATAATACTGCTGTCATTATAATTTGTTGCATTAGAATTTGTCTTACGCTAATAGAAGTAGGATTTATTTGATTGTAGGTTTGGAGGGTTTTGATTACTGATTTTTTTGAAGTGGAAAGAAATATACAAGCTGACATGATAAAGGAGACAGAGACACACCCATAGTATTCCCTGCACACACTAATTTGTGCAAGAGTGTGTGTGTGTGAGAGAGAGAGAGACAGTGTGAGGAGGGAGTTGAGGGAGTGCACAGTGGTGTCGAGGGGTTAGACATTAGAGGGAGAGTATTTCCCTTATGCTGAGTCAGGTATTTACCATAATATACATCCTGCTTTCTCCTCTCTTTTTGTCTCTCTGTCTCTTACGCACACTCAGAGAAACTGCACTGCAATGGGGCATTTACTGTATACGGCAGGGCAGTGCTCCCAGCTACATCCATCACCTGAGATGTAGACAGTTAAACATCGACACAGGCTCCTGTTTAGAGCAGTATCCATGTTCTACGTTTGTGACTGAAATGCAAAACCTCTCAGTGATTAAGAAATTGTGAGCGTTAACACTCCTTGTCATCGCCCAGAAAAGTTCAAATCATGAGCACAGTTAAAATCTGATTTTAATTTGAACAAGCTCTACCTGGGACACTCTCGGTGTTGCGACTTGTGAAAAATTATGTGTCTTTAAAATACGGAAGCCCTGAAAGGCAAGATGAAAAACAAAATGCAGGCAAGGTTGGCCAAAACTTGAGCAAGACATGATGTCAAGCTCAGCTCATGTCAGCTGATGGAGTAGCTGTTTGATGGAAGGGAGTCAGCTGATAGATCACTTGATTCCTTTCTATGCAACTATTGGTGAATCTCATTCAGGGCGCCCTCTTTAAACTGCTCTGTCCTGCCTACTGTTGCTGCTTCCTCTGCAACCCGCCTCCACCCCAGCTCCTCTTTTTCATTATGTGTTTCTGTGTTTGTTTCTTATCAGTGTCATTTCTGTTTGTCACTGATGCTGCTCTGTTCTGTTCATGGGGGTCTTTGCTGCTGCTCTCTCTGCCTTAGGCTTTCCACATCGGTGCGTGGAAGAGGCTTTCTGTGTAGGCCAGGAAAGGTAGAGAGGCCCCAGAACAGAGCCATACCGCCAAATATAATACTGCAAGTGGTCCTAACTGAACTCTGCCTGCAAAAAACATTTTTTTCCACCTTGCCTTTCGGAGCTTTAATGCCCAGACAGTCACGGTGACAATCTTTATTTGTGTAGGAGATACCTTTTGCATAGTCAATTGGACATAGAAGATGATATCTTATACTTTGGTGATAATCAACATTGCCAACATTACCCACAATTCTTTCTTTTCATTTTGCCTTTTAGAGCTTCTGTGCCTTTGTATCAAAGTCCTTCCTATGCAATTTTTTTTCACCTTTGCCGTTCAGGGCTTCCAAAGTCTGCATAGGAGATAATACAGAGGAAATAGTATCTGGTATTTAGGAGCTAAGTTTAGGTTTTGGCCAACGTTGCCCACAAATTATTTTTTTTTTTTTTCACTTGACATTTCTGTGCTTCCATACTTCAGTTTTAAGGCCTGTGTCCACATAGTGTGTTTCTTCAGCAGAAAAGCAGTGCCAGGATGTAAATGTGCTGCATGTGGGTTTTGTTTCTGTGACAACAATATCTTGACATTAATGTTAGCTAGGTAGCTGATGCAATGCTACCTTAAAAGAAGGTTGGCTACAGTCAAAAACAAGCTTACAACGGTATGGTGATAAAAGCACAACACTCACCAGCAATACTCAGTGTCCACCGGCGGATGTGCTCCCTCATTTGGGCTTTTCCATTCCTGCTGAGACAGTAGCCTACAGTAGCTAAAGGATTGGTAGTGACACACCTGCACCTTTCTTAAAAGTTCAGACCTCTTCTCTTTGGGAACAATTGAAAAAAAAAATGCCAGTGCTAAAACACTATGTGGACACGGGGCCTTAAAGCCCCTCAAACATGTTTTCATTCTTAATCCTACAGTGCCAGAATTTGTTTTTGCCCACTTGGCTGCAGCAGAAATAACATATTATGAACTTCTCAGTTGTTATGTCAAATCCTTTAGCAAACACTTGCTAATTTATACATCCAGCAGTTGCAGAGCAACATAATTCAGTATGAGCCGTGCTACTGGTCATGTGAAGAATATAAGTCCAATACTGTCACTTCGGTTTTGGTCTTCACCAGCTCCTTCGAGAAATGTCAGGCTCATCAGCTGCTAAATGCTCCACTGTGTTCACCAACAACAAATGACTGAATGAAATGTGTTCAGTTTATTGACAGTTCTCAGTGCCCTGTCAATAGTATATTGACAGGGCAGAAAAACTGAAAAAGGGTTGAGAGCAATCTTCACGTCCTCCTCTTTCTTTTTTTTTTTTCTATATGTAATATGTTGTAAGTGCAGTGTTGGACCAGGACAAGAGTGTGTTGAAGGTGAATACTGTGTGTTGAAGGCCGGAGAAAGGTTGAAAAAAAGGCGGAGACAGTTGGATGAGAAAGACAGATTGTGTGCTCCTGTGGTGTTTACCCTCATGACTCCACAGTTTGACCGGACCAATCTCCTAAAAGCCTCAGATAAAGTTAATTAACGGATGACGTCCAGTTGTGTGCACATGCGCACACGCTGGCGGGCAGAGACGAGGAGACCTTCACCCAGCTGCTAAATGAGGAATTGATCTCTGACTTTTTAAAACGATTGCTTCGTCAAAATGTTGTATGTGTGTCGTGGCCTCTTTCTCTCAAACCTTTATGTGATGAATGGTTAGAGTTTTTTGAGTGCATGTGAAGTCATTACGATTTTCAATAAATGTTAGAAAGGATCATGAGGATTTGCACCGATTTTCTGCTCAAACCCACTCCTTTCAAAGGTGTCTGAGTCATTGCACCTTGTGGTCAACCAGTTCAAACCCTTAGTTATTGTTCCCGAGATAAAATCCTCGGGTAACCTTTAGGTTGTGCTGTGTGAGGGGAATCTCTGAGATGATTGGATGACCTTTTGTTTCACATTACCCTCCACCCCTTCTAAGCCGTAGGTATGCCCAATAGAGCAGGACGGCAGAGGATTCTGTCCAAAACTTCAGCTTGTAGGAGTGCATTACAGTTATTATTCTGACAAATGTTCCAATAATACAATGAAAACCCCTGGGCAAGCGCTGAAATGGCTAATCTATCACACTGATGGCTGAGGAGGAGTTGAATTCAGATGCATTATTCCATTTAGTGATGAATAAAACAACAGCAACTGGTGCTGATATGTGCCCTCCTCTCCCCCCTTCCCGCCTCTTTTTTCTCTTTCAGTGGGATGTTTTTCGATGGCAATCACACCTACATGATTGAACCTGGAGGACAGGGCGGCAGCAATGTGAGTACTCTACACAAAAATGTATGTACTTTGTACCTCTCAGAGGGGGGTATCAATTTTCCCTTCCACTACCTTTTCACATCTTCCTGCCTCTCGGCCATGTTGAATTATCTGCGGTTAGATATTGTTACATAATTTTTTCACACAAATTGTAGTTGTCCTTGAGTGTCCCGGTAGCCTTTGCCACATGACAGCATGGTCCACAGCTCGCATCCGGCTAAGAGCCTGTGTTGCATGTCATGCTCCTCTCTCTCTTCAGCCCAGTCTCCAAAAGAAAATATTGGCATTGTATGTTTCTGCAAACCACGGACATGTTTGTCTGTTTCATATGCATCACACTGACATTTCTAAGGTGATGAAGTATGTGAGTTGAAGGGACGTTCAAGACCACTAGACAACAAAACCAGTTGCATTTTATCCAGTCATCACTGCTTTTCTAGCAGCTTTTTAGCCACCATGCATGGGTGATTTTTAGCGACTTATCAACGTGTTTGCTTTGCGACTTATCAACGTGTTTGCTTTGGGGATAGTGCCACTTAAAACGGTTATGTTTTTTACCGAGACATTGATGGGTTCCCCTGTATAGTGCCACTAAAACAGTTGTTTTTTTTACCAAGACATTTCTGCGTTACCTGCTGGGATAGTTCCACAAAACAAGGTTGTTTTTACTGAGACATTGCTGCATTTCCTGGTGGGATTGTGCAAGAAAAGAGGTTGTTTTTCACGTGGACATAATTGTGTTTTCTGTCGAGATGCCACAAAAAATGCTTGTTTTTTACCAAGACCTTTGCATTTCCTGCTGGGATAGTGCTAAGAAGAGCAGTTGTTTTTTACCAAGACATTGCTGGGTTCCTCCTGGTATAGTGCCACTAAACGGTCGTTTTTTTACCAAGACATTGCTGCATTTCCTGATGGGATTGTGAGTGAAAAATGTTTGTTTTTTACATGGACATCGGTGTGTTTTCTGTCGAGATTATACCACAAAAAACAGTTGTTTTACAGAGATCTTGCTGCATTTCCTGCTTGGATTGTGGCAGGTAAAAGGATTGTTTTTACTGAGACATCCCTGTCTTTCCAGCTGGGATAGTGCCACTAACAACGGTTGTTTTTATACAGAGAAATCACTGCATTTCCAGCCAGGAACCCGCATGAACAGCAGTCATTTTTACAGAAACATTGCTGCGTTGACTGCCTGGATGGAGCCAAGAAAAGCGGTAGTGTTTTACTGAGACATCACTGTCTTTCCCAGCCTTGATAGTACCACAACAAATGGTTGTTGTTGTTTTTTACAGAGAAATCGGTTCATTTCCAGCCAGGAACAGTCATTTTTACAGAAACATTGCTGTGTTTACTGCCTGGATAGTGCCACAAAAAGGTGGTTATTTTAATACACCCCCCTTTTTAAAACCTGACCTTTTCCTCTCTATAACCGAGTGGTTTTTGTGCCTAAACCTCACCACATACTAACCATTGCACTGCTGACATACCACATAATAATGCACAAATGTAATGTATCTGTGGTTTGCAGAAACATAAAACGCCAGCATTTTTTCTGGTAATTGGGTTGCTCTTGTTTCCTGTCTACATCTATTCTGTACTATCTAATCAAGGTGGAGATGACAAAAAAAAAGGAATATATATTTATCCTTCAGTTGTTCATGTTTAAACTGGTTTTACAAGAGGTTTGTACAATTTTGCATCCATACAACGACTCTCCTATTGTGTGTTCGTTTTCCTTCCAAACACAAACTCCTGGAAATATATTCAAATCATGATTTAAAATTAGCTGAGCTACTCAACCATCTGTGCCTCCCGGGGCACACGTAGCTCTGGCTGGAAATCGCTGCGCCTCACGACTGTGTGTGCAGCACATGATAAGTGAGAATAATTTTCCTGGTATTACAGGATTCATTCAGGGGTCAGTTACTGTCCTGAGAGGAGGTTAAGACAAAACCGGAATCAGTTACAGATCACACACCAGTTGTCGGCCACTTTTCCTAATGAACCGTGAGTGCGGGCCGCGGGTCTCAGGGCAGAGAGATTTGCTGGGTTACAAAGCCTGCACACAGCAGAAAAGCCTACAGCCAATTAGATAATAACAATTACAGGCATTATGGTCGGAACGAAAGGACAGATGTGAGATTGTCTAAAGACGCCTTGAGCACGGGAGTGGAAGAACACGCCGCTGATACTGTGTGTGCGCCTCCTCTCTGCTCTAATTAAAACGTCCAGAAGAAATGTGTGTCTGGTGTTAATCAGTGAGGGACGAAAGGAGACGAGATAGGAGAGGTCAGGGATTTGTGTCTGTGTTTGTGTCCATGCGTGTGTGTGTATGTGTGTGTGTATTCACTTATGGGTGTTGGTGGTGGTGGCATGGCACAAAGAGCTACTTAAGATTCATTCCCATATGACAGTTTTAGTGCTAACAGTGTTGAAAGAGTGGATAGAAGAGGGAATAAAAAGGATGGATGGCGGCACAAAGTAAATGTTGGGCTAAAAAGAGAAACGCTAACTAAGAAAAAAGGGATAAAGAAGAGGCAGGTACAGACAGGAAGGTGGAAGTAGAGCACAAATCACAAAATTGTCAGTAAATTAATTGATCGCTCATTGTATCTTCTGCAGAAACACTGTAAAACAAGAGGAACTAATGGGTTTGTGATGGCAGTTGCTTTGTCACAGTCACACATTCATGAAAAGAATTGCAAGTAAATGAAGCATTAGAATATTTTGTATATGAATAACTGTTAAAATAAGACAACAGCAGCACCTCAGCACACTAGGTTTATTTCTCACAGGTCACAGCTCTCTCCTCTCTTTCACTTCTTCTTTTACTCCCTGCCTCTTCTTCGTCTCCTCTCTGTCTCCATCATTCGTCTCCTGCATTTTCTGAACAGACTGAATTATTCAAGCGATGAGAGAGGGAGGGAGAGAGAGAGACATCTTAACTCAGAACGTTGCTGCAACACTCGTCTTCAGAGATACAGTATCTTGGGTGCCTTTTTTTGGTCATTCGCACAGCAGGCACGGTGACGTAAAAATGCACATAAAAATTTGAGGAGATTCTCCACTAGTTTAATTTTTATTTTCGTGTCATGTCAAATATTTGGCCGTAACTCTGTTTCATATTAAAGGTCCAGACAGTGTGTTGGATGTAGGGGGGATTTAGTGGTGTCTACTGGTGAAGACAGCAGAATTTCTTTAGTGTTTGTTGTTCAGGAGGTTTTTACCAGGAGCCATATTATCCACAGAGTTCTCTTCCTCTCCAAAACAAACAGACCCGGTGATAAAAATCAGTAAAAACACTTAATGAAGCAGTTTCATATTAAATAATTAGTTCCAATTCCAAATGCTTTCACTGGCTAACTACAGTGGCTGATGCAAACATGCTAGTGGCCTTATCTAGAGCCAGAGTTGGGTTTGTCTGTTCTGGGCTACAGTAGAAACATCGAAGTGCAAGCATCCCTATGTAGATATAAAGAGCTCATTCTAAGGTACAAAAACACAACATTTCTTATTTTCAAGTGATCATATGCTTAAGAAAACATGCTTATTATATTATATTCCATTTCTGCCAGTATATGCCCCTAAATCCTACACACTGGACCTTTAAATATAAAAAATGTAGCCAGACATCCTCTAGTAGCACATAAACAAATTCAAGGAAAGACATAATATCAGGTGAATTCAAATAAGAACTTTTAATGCTACCAACCTAAATTTTAGCCTGATAAATTGTTCATTTTCGAATAACTGGCCAACCTAAATGTTTCGTGTGTGAATCACATATCAGTGTTTGTGCACTCTACAAAATGATTTGTGGGGTTTGTGGGTAACGCTCAAAATAAAGACTTTTTAGCATAAACAATATGTAAAAACATTTTTGAGTAGGATGAAATTTAAAAAATAAATCAAATTAGACCATCTTAAATAAAATGAATATCACCACAACCTGCGGATACATTTTAAGTTGGTTCAAGTTAATTAAGGTTTTCGAGGTCAAAGTGAATCACATTGGTTGTTCGGATATAATGAGTTTGTGGTATTATATATGACTCATAGGATTCATTCAGTAAGGCCAGAGTTGAAACTACTTAAAAAGACACATGCAAATTGTTACCTTAATTTTTAAATGTTGAACCAGTGGTTCATCAGTGTATGTTGTCGTTGTACATCATGTTTAAAAATATCTGTTTTGTGTTTTTGTCTCACTTAATAATAAATTGGGTTAAAAAAAAAAAGACAGAAAAAAAATTTCATTGAACTGAAAAATTCCATAATGGCAGTAGTGGAAACTATTGAAACTACCTGTGCTTTATTTTCATTGTATGCTACTTTGTTCTTCACCCTTTACAACATTTATCTGACAGCTTTAGTTACTGTGCAGTTGCAGATGTTATATATAAAGCAGGGGTGCTGCTGGACTAAGGATAACCATGGTATTTAAAAGTAAAATATTGATATAGTGTAAATAATATACATATAATAAAGTGTAAATAATCCAGCGCCTCTTAAATCATTTCTGTTTCTTTGCGTTCTCTCTTTGCTTTTCTGCACTCGTATTTTGGGTGAAATTTGTCAAAAACGACAAAATGCACAATAAACAAAATAAAGATAAATTTGACTGATAGCAGTATTATTATTTTTTTCAAGTATTCTGTTGTAAATGTCTGATATTGTGCCTGCCCTAATACAAAACATGTAATTGTATCCAGTGTGATACCTTATCAAACACTGAAAATAATTCAGTATAGCTACACTTCATCCATCCTGATCAGTTACAATGATAAAATGCTACTAACACATAAAATCAGCACTAATAAGAATCCAATTATGAAGTAGACAGTTGCATAACACACATATTATCATATTAGTACTTTTACTTCTGGTACATTTTTGGTACATTTTGCTGGTAACACCGTACAGTTTTTGAACGTAGGACTTAAGCTTGTGGTGTCAGAGGTGAACAGATGAAGAGTGAAACGAGGTTGTCTTTTGTGTTATTTAATAAAGTGACAGAACAGAGAGTTATAACAGAGTCAATCTTGTTTCAGCTCAAAGGTCAGAGCTGTAGGTCTGACAAAAAGACTCAGTCACATAATATATTCAAACCTTGGAAGAGCAATAAAAGGAGACCTCCAGTTAACTGATAACTTCTGTGAGAGCAGGTGCAAAGCAAGTCTCTCATACACAGATGGAATGTGTTCAGGTCAGGTTAAAACTTACACATGAGAAGGAAGCAGAATAATCTTTTAACAGCAGGATAAAAAAAAATTGTTCCTGCACTTGTAAATTAGTATTTTCACATTGTGATATATACAAGTTTTATTCAAGTAAATGCTGCACCCCTGCCCATTGGACACATTTGCTTTTCCAGTGTGACATACCCAGGGACTGCTGTTTTGAAGCCTTGAGTTCGACATTTCTACCGTCACCATCTTGGTTTTTGCAGCCAGAAGTGACTATATTTGGACGCAACAGGTGGCTCATAGGGTCTTTTCACACCTGCCTTGTTTGGTTCGGTTCAATCAAACTCACGTTCATTTGCCTCTTAAGTGCGGTTCCTTTTGGCAGGTGTGAACACACCAATCGCACTTTGGTGCGGTGAGACGTTCTTGAAGAGGTGGTCTCAGTCCGGTTACAAAGGAATTCTGGTGCGGTTCATTTGTGGTGAGAACTTGTTCTGACCTCGATCTGAACCAACTGCAGTCACATGACACATTGTTTGGGTTAAACATGAGCATGTTACAGTCCTGGAGGATTATTAATGTGCACCTCCTCCTGTACTGCCTTAATATGCACATTCAGCACATCCAATGCATCAAAACATTGTTTTCTAGTTGGAGCCGCGCCTTGTTTTCAAACTGTATGGTTTGACTAAAATGAAGGACGCAAGCAATATAGTCCACGATGAGCAGTTTCACCATTTAGATGCAAAACACCAGATCTGATCTGGCTTCATAGAGTCATGCTTCTTAGATACTGCAAATTATAATTATTTGTTTTTTGGCAAATATTTGACACATAGCTCCATTACCAGTGCTGGTTTTGGCATTTAAGGTGGGGGAATCCTGTCTGCATGACAATGCGGGGGCCAGCGCTGCCCCCGAGCTGAGCAATGGCTGTCAGTTTGTCAGCACTGAGCTCTAGACGTCTACTCCCCGTGGGCGATGGTCCACACTGACTGTCCCTCCCCCTCTGCATCTCTGGGCTCCTCTCGGTGTATCTCTTTCTCTGTTTCACCCTCAGTCTACGTATCTCTTTGTCTCTTTGACAGTCTGCTTGGTCTGCAAGTCGTCCTCTCATAATTGTCACACAGATGTTTACTGCAAAGTCCTGAGTGCTTCTCGTGTATCCTCTGTATCATCACACACACACACAGTATCACACAAAAATAGTGAGCTTTTGAGATGTCTTTTAAAAGGTTGTGTGCTCAGTCGTCTTCTTGTTCTAACCTAAAACAGCCTCATATCACTCTTTATCAGTTAGTAACTATATTGAATGCAGAGGCTTTGTGCCCCTTTATGCACCAGTAATTTGGGCTGTTATGATCCAGTTAAAGGTGACAGAAAAAAGAAACATGGCAGGATGGGGGGTATGTTGAGATAGATGGAGAGTCGGCATGGCTCCTCTCAGCCATATGGTAAATCCATCTGCCCTTCTTCTGCCAAGGCAGAAAAAGTTATGCAGGACATTAGCTAAGTGTGTCCCGAACAAGCTGCTCATCACCTTATGCAGCTGAGCTGGTTTTAAAGTGCCTCATCGTGTTATGTAAATGGGGTTGTGAACAAGTGGGTTACACTTGTGAGCAATACAGTGCATCAAAATTAAAGTTCACAAGCCGAGGACGTGCTGTACCCGGGCGCTACGTGGCTGATAAATCTTGCACTTCTTGACTGTGTGAGCGTGAGTGTGCAGACAACTCGGGAGTGAGGATGTGTGATGCTGACTTGCATATGCGGAAAACACCATATGTTTGGCCCTCTTGTTTTTTTGGACACCTCTCCAGCCCCACCTGCACCTCAGGGCCCCTGCGGCTACTTCCCAACAGCTCTGTCTGTTTGCTCTCAGTGAGGACTGAGACAAAGCACAGTGCTGTGTTCAGTTGATAGTGCAGTGACCATGAGTTCAGTGTCACAGCGCATTGGTACAGCATTTTACCAGAAAACAAAGATGAATCAGTATTTTGATTATCAATTAATTGTTTATATAATTTATCAGGCAACAAAACTAACAGCCTTTTTCCCCAAATTTATACTTCATACTAATTCTAAGCAGGATTTGTGCATGTGTTTTATACTTTGGGAAGACAATAATATTAAGTATACTTACATCTGATAGTTTGCATAATACATATGGCTGTTTTTTTCTGGGGAAAGAAATAACTAATCAACCTTAATAAAGACACTTAGCTTTCTTTTTGTGAAGTCTCACACATACTGTTTAGGATGAGTGTGTAGTACGCCTTAAAGGCTACGTCTCTAAGGCTACGCTAAGGCACAGCAGTGCTCGGTGCAAAATGCCAACATTAACATGCTAATATACTCACAATAGTGGCATTGCTAAGATGCTGATGTTAAGCTGGTATAATCACCACCAGGATGTTGCTATGTTGTGTTTACAACAATTAGCCTGATGCAGATTAGACCAATGCCTCGTGAATTCTGCGTGACCTTGCAATTTTGTGCAGTCACCACAACTTTTCTGCAAATCTGACCAATCATCACAGTTTCCCATGAGTTTGCCAGTCATAGCAGTGCCCCGTGTAACATCACCAAACTCACTTGCTTGCTTGAGATATTTGAGTCTGATTCCAGCTTCTAAAATGTGAAAATGTTTCTGTGTTTTAGATCATTTTAAGGCAAGTTTATTTGTGTAGCACATTTCTCTGCATAGAACATCAAAAACATTGAGACAAAGTGCAAAACAAAGACATTACAAAAGGAGATTTGAATACCATTAATGACAGTCATTAAAGAGCATTAGGATGGAAAATAAAAACAAACTAAAATAAAATAAGACAGATGTAAAATACAAGGATAAAAGTTACAGTGCAGTGTGAGAAATTAATAATTATTTGATTTAATAAAAGGCAACAGCAAATAGAAAAACCTTCAGCCTTAATTTAAAAGAACTGGGAGTTGCAGCAGACCTGCAGTTTTCTGGTAATTTGTTCCAGATAGTGAATAAAAACTGAATACTCCACTTGTAGTTTCATCCCAGTCTCCAGATGAAAATGTTGGCATTGTACATAAACCACAGATTTTATACATATCATATAAAAACTTTTAGTGTATGAGCTGACATTGTCATCAGTGAGGTGGAGGGATGGGTGGATGGCGAGACACCTGCCAAGCTTCCGACCACTGTTCCAGATCAATAAGCAGTAAAACCAAATGGTTTTTTTTTTTTTTACCAAGCCATTGTTGCGTTTCCAGCAGCTTTTTAGCCACCCACATAGTTGTTTTTGCTGTGTTTCCTGCCGGGATAGTGCCACTTAAAGCAGTTGAATATTTTTACAGCCATCACTGCATCTCCTGAGGGGATTGTGTCACCAAACCAGAGATTTTACGCCAAAATATGACCATAATCGAGTGTTTGTGGTACTTAAACTTAACCACACATTAACCACAGTGTTAATGAAACATAAAGAAATGTTAAGTTTAAACATATACGCGACATAATAATGTACAAATGTAACGTATCTGTATGATGGTAGCATTTATTCTGGTGATCAGCTTGTTAGTTTTGACTCTGCTGACACAAAGCAGACTTGTCCTAGATAAACTGAGAGTCTGATTGGTTCATAATCAGAAATATTACACATGTATTTTGGCCTTAAACCATTTAGTGCTTTATAAACCAACAGTAGATTTAATATCTCTTGATTTTAGACTGTAAGCATCTCTGTTTTTGTGTATAATTTTCCCAAACCTGGGAGGATAAGTGAGGAGGAGGGGGTGGGGGAGTTCAAGGGTGAAGGACAGAGTGTGTTGATGGGGGTGGTGGCAGGTTGTAGGGTTTGGGTGGTGGGGGGTTTTCGCATTAGGTGCCAAGAGAAGGATTTTCTATATGCGCTCAAGCTGGGAGTGAAGCTCAGTGTGAGTTGGAGCTGATAGGATTTAAAAAAAAGGGGGTCTCCCTGTGGCCTGGAGCCAACTTCATGTTACTAAACCTGGACCAGTTCATTCACATGTGCAGACAGAGCGAAAATGAAAAGCGTGTTACCCCTCCCTGCTTTATATTCATGAGCCAGTAGTCTGTGTCTGAGGTGCCGTCTCCCCTGACAACCCAGGCTCCGCCCCCGTCTCTTTGTAGCACGACATATGAAAGCCATCTGTGTTTGGACCCTTAATCTCCAACACTACACACTCCCTGCCGAGTCTATACGCTGTGTTTATATTTCTGAGCTGAGATGGAAGTGATGAACAAAGGAGACACTGGTCAAGAAAATGTTTTATTACAGCAGTCAATTCAGTGGTAGCTGCTCCGTATATGTGCAATACAAAATCAGCGACACACATTTTAATTATGGTCTTAATAATCATCAGCAGCTAAACTCTCAGACAACATGAAAGTGTCGCATCAAAGAAGGAGTTGCTTCCAATTATAACTGCTGCAGTTTAGTCTGGTGGCTGTTAATTCAGACACTCGGTCCACGAGGACTACATCAAAGATAAGACAAAACACTGGTGCTCACTGTTCTTAATTAGCTCTGCTTTCTCTGCGGAGCCTGTGATGTGATAACTTAAATATTTACCCAAAGAGCCGATCATAGTTCAGGGCAAATGTGAACCAGTTTATTTTCTCAGAGCTGCTTTTAAAGTGCTGTGTTTTGTTGATGGTGCAGTAACCACGAGTTTAGTTGTTCTGCATATTTCAGCCATAAAGGGCAAAATAAAATCCTGCTCCAAAGCCAAACAAAGGCGAAGCAATGTTGTTGCTAAATTGCTCTGTTAAGAGTGCAGAAATTCCAGACTCATGACTTTATCGCTGAATCATTATGACTGATTGGAATTTATCTTAGTGAGATAAACAAAGACAGATAGAGAGACAAAAATTGTAAACCAACTCACTCATACAGCACATTATACAGTAAACAAAGGAAAACTAGAGTTCTCACCTCGTAGCTGCGTGCCCAGTGCACCAGTCAAGTTGCAGTTATACTTTACATCCACATCTTTCACCAGCCTTCACAGAAGATCTTTACAATCAGCACAGTTTCAAGATTAGTGTCACCACTTCAGTATGTGACCAAATGTCTCCCCCTCTGTTTGTCAGCTATGATGCTGTGTGAAAAATATGGCATCTCTTAATGGTTTTATCCTAAAAGACTTTTGGACATAATTAGCATGCATGAATTCTTGAGTTTTAGCCAAGAGAATGCTTTGAAAGGTCACAGCGACGTTGACATTTGACCAACAAATTCCAATCAGTTCATCCTTGAGTCCAAGTGGATGTTTGTGCCAAATGTGAAGAAGTTCCCTCAAGGTGTTCTTGAGATGTCGTGTTCATGAGAATGAGACAGAAATGGCCACAGTGACCTTGGCCTTTGATCACCAAAATCTAATTAGCTCAACGCTGGGTCCAGGTGGATGTTTGTGCCAAATTTGAGGAAGTTCCCTGAAGGGTTTCTTGAGGACTCACTTTTACAAGAATAAAACAGACGCAAGGTCACAGTGACCCTGACCTTTATAGGTTCATTGTTGAGTCCAACTGGACAGTCATGCCAAATTTGAAAAAATCCCTCAAGGCTTTCTTGAGATATCACGTTCACAAGAAAGGGACATACAGACGGACGGACAACTCGAAAACATAATGTCTCCGACCACTGCTGTTGCAGGCACAGAGGCATAAAAACAGATAAGTTAAATCCCTACACAAAATATAATCATAAAAGCATGAAAAATACAATCCAACATCTAAGAGCACCACAGATGAAACACTAGCACCTGAAGGAAAATGAGCAGCAACATTAAAAGATCCTAGGTGAAATTTACACTGGGGACGCTGGGGATATGTCCCCATCGCATTTTCAAATGGCTAATTTTGTCCCCATCACTTTTTAAGAGTATAATTTGTTTAAAAAAATGCTATGAAAAAAAAGAAGCTTGCACCAGGAAATGCTGACAAAGGCTTTGAGATGGGTATATTTTCACAATATAGAAGAAACAAATGTGTATTGTCCAAAAAAAAGTGACGTAAGCTGAAGAAAAAAATCTCATAGAACTTCTGATTGTGAAATGAGACAAAAATGTGTGTCATTTTAACAAACTGCTGGCTTCTTCTTGTCCAAGTTTTCTCTTCCGATACCATCTGTACCATCAACAACTTTTCAGCAGAAACAGAAGTACCGAACTGAACTGTACCGTACTGCTTGGTGGACACGGGGCTTGCATTATGTCACCTGCCGCCTTATTTTGTGTTTTACTTTACATGAATAAACACATTTCCACCGTTAATTAGTGCATCTTATTAAATTTCATTGTTGTTGATGATCTTTGGTGGGTGATCCTGACAGTCCACTTCTAATTCCCTGGATTTGGAAACATTTAACTCCAAGTTGTTCATGTTATACAAGCAACCAGGATTAAACCTCACTCCTGTGCACACTTCCATTGTTGTTATTGGAAATTAAACCTAATGATGTGGTGTCAACGGTGAATTACAGCATGTAATTGTAACCAATTACATTTTAAAAGTCGTCTACTAATTACACTATCCAGCTCCAGTGTATCCAACATAGTGTTTGGGGCTTTTCTCTGTTTCATTGTAAATTTAATATGTTTGAGTTTTGGATTGCTGATGGGACAAACTCAACAATGGGCTCTGGGTAATGTTGTTATTGTGCAAATGTTAATATATGTATGAACCTCAGACCACCTGGAGAGCAGTATTTATGTAAGTAGATATCCTGACGTTGAATTGTGAGGGACATTTTCTGGCATTACAGAGTAAACAATCAACTGATTTATCCAACAATTGAAACGTCTTGTACGATATTACACAACCTTATGAATCTTGTTTTAACTTTGACTGTTTGTCGTGTCAGGGCGTAATCCAAGATGCTGATGTAAAACACAGCCGTGGCATCACTGGTGCAAACTAGCATGTGAAAAACTTTGGTATCCCATAGCACATCAAGTCATCATGAAGGAATTACAAAAGGAAGTACAACATTTGACAGTGATACATTTCTGGGAAACCAGAAACACTCACACCATTGATCTTCTCAAACAATTTATCAATTAAATTGTAAATGTGGAGACGACCAGCTGAAACCCATCAGGAGCAGATGTGAGCCGACTCTATGTTCCACTTTGTAATTCCTGCTCTTCGTCTTTTGCGGGATAAATGAACGAACAAATTATTCGCTTGGATTCTCTCAGTATAAACAACACTGATTGTTATTGTTACCGCAGCACATAAACACGCACACACATACAGTGTGATTTATGTTTTATTAAAAACAAAAAACAGATGACAGTGTAGAAAAACATTTGACCTCAACATTGTAGAACGACATGATGAAGACTAAAGAAATGTTGATCAGTGCTCATTAAGCAAAACATACAAAAGGCAGGATTTAAACTAGTTGGCTTAATCACAGTTACTACCACCACTGAACAACGTCACATTTCCAGCTAAGTTGGCAAAACAATCAGCAGATATGTTGAGTGCAGATGGACAGCACTCTTATTCCTGTTAGTGTTCTAACATTACAATTCATACTTAATATTTAATTCCACATCTGTACGTTAAATTCAACAGCTAACAAAGTTCTTAGCGCCACTGTTTTTGACAATAACACTTCAAAAAAGCACATGACAGTAAAGGATTAAGTAATATGTTAGAAATACTCGAGGCTATTACAAAGTCAGTGAACAAAGGCAAAGTAAACTGGCACAGTATTCACATAATTAGTGCATTAAAAACTTCAAGATGCTCTTCACAGGGCAACGTGACATAATTAACAATTCATTTTGCACAAAAATATTAACAGGTGAGTCAGTTAGTTTGTGTCCATTCAGAAGCACAGAAGATAAGTTGAATGCAGTCAGTTTTAAGTTCAGTAGTGACGACAGAAGACTTTCATAGTGTAGGCTTTACAAAGGCAAAAGTGACAAGTGATTTGCAGGGTTCCTACAGCTTAAGGCCTTTTAACTTAGAGTAAGGGGCAAATTTGCTGTTTGTTATTGTAACATGAAACATGGCTCTTTTGTCTTGTGGCAGAGACGAGGGGAGAACTGGGAACTGGGAAATACCTGGTGTTTGTCAGCAGGTTTTCTTGGTGATTTTGTGTTTCTCACTCAGCAGGTGGGATTTCACTGCTGAGTGTGAAAAACTTTTTGCATAAAATACACAGAGCCTCATGTACAATGCCTTGCGTCAATTTCAGCCAGGCTTCGAAATCTTGGTTAAATAGCTAATTACTGCTGAATTTGCACGTCCCCATGTCATCCAGGGAACGGTGACAGCTAGCTAGCAGACAGTGGAGCCTCTGCTCTGAGCATCCCGACGATGCAAATGTTAATGCGAAAGATATTGGCAATTATTTTGAGATTTTACAAAGTAACATCACAAAAAAAAAAAAATAAAAAAAAAATAATAATAATAAATTCCTTCTACCCATGTCTGAGCTTTTTTAAGACTTCTGAGATATTGATTTAAGACATTTTAAAACCAATTAAGGCCTTATTTTAAGATAAATTAATTCAATGCATTTTTAAGACTTTCTAAGGATCTGCGGGAACCCTGCATGAGTGTGAATATAACATGTCCAATATAAACAAATGTAACAGAAAAAGAAAGAAGAATTTAGCTGACTTGCTTTTGGCAGCCATCATCAGGGCTTCTTTAATCTTAAAATCAAGAATTTATATTTAGTCACATGACAAATGCTAGAAACGATTTGCTTGTGGCTCACACGTTGGTCCACTGGACACTTGAGCCTATTAGGAGCTATTGTTGGGTGGCTGTGGCTCAGAGGTAGAGCGAGTTATCACTTATCAGATCAGCAGTTTGATCCCTGGCTCCTCCTATCCGTGTGTGGAAGTATCGTTGAGCAAGATACTGAACCCCAAAGTGCTCCTGATGGCTGTTCCATCGGTGTGTGAGTGTGTTAAAAACCGAGTGTTAAAAAACGGAGTAGCAAATGGTAAAGTCCATTTACCATTTGTTTAGTGGTCCTTCTCTGCTGGTAAAAGTAATAAAAAGGTCAGTTAGTTGTGGTGTCTTTCAGTATTTTTGAAAATTAGTTATTTTCTTCCCTTTCTACAATACTGAGCTAAATACAGTGTTGTTTGCACCAGTCATTTTTAAGAAAACCTCATCCTTCATACAGTAACCCCAAGGTGCTTTTGATTGGGATTCACTTTCAATTATCAGCAATTTACAGACCTGAACTGACTGACTAAATCACTCTTGGGGCTGTAAATAGCTCTTACCTTATTCATTTTTCTTTATCTATCATACTATATTAGTTCAATCAGTGGTGAACTTTAAGGAGGTTCATGGACAGAATCCTCCAATGTGCTGCTTACTGTCACTGTGTCAGCACGGGAATGTCGATCTCTATGGCAGACATCCGTGAGCGGGAGGAGTAGCGGTGGCCTGTGTAGCTGGATGTGTAGCCCTGAGATGGAGCGTAGCTCTGTGACGGTGCGTAACTCTGCGAGGGTGCGTAGCTGTAGGCCTGAGCTCCTCCCACCTCTGAACCATACCCATCAGGAGCGGAAACCTGAGACATGTACACCTGTGGGGCTGCAGGGGCAACCACACTTTGCGCGTAGCCTTGGGAGGTCACATAATGCTGGGGGTCGATCACTGTGGGTGGAAAGGTCTGTGGTGGGAAGGGTTGAGGACCGTAAACTGGGGAAGGAGGATATCCGTTGGCAGTGAGAGGCTGGGCGGACAGAGAGGTAGTCATGGAGGGCAGCGGCAACCAGAAGGGCGAAGGCAACTTTTTACACATGCAGTACCACATGAACATTAGCAGGGCGGCCAGCATCAGTCCTCCAGAGCAGCCTATAGCTACATACACGGCAAAACCATCTGAGAAAATTTTGTCATATTTGATGTTCATTTCCTTGGTGCGGAACAGGAACCACACTGAGGGTGCGATGGCGATAGCTCCACCCAGGAACAGGAACATCCCGGCCACCAGGTGACAGCCTGCATTGTTGACCAAAAATCTGATAGTTTTAATGTCCGGTTCGGGCTTGTCTGAGCAGCAGCAGGTCTTACACATTCCTGCCATGCACAGCAGCAAGGCGATAGAGCCGAACAGCAGGCCTGTAGGCAGACAGAACTGCAGGAGCCGCAGATCCAGCTGGTCTACTTTTGAGTACCACTGAAAACAGGAGAACAAATGATTACTGTGAGGACAATTTAGGACAGAAAGAAAAAAAACAAAGCAGAGGAGAGCATTTTGCAAAGTAATACCTCTGAATCATAGTAGTAACATCCTGAATAGCCATCCTGTTTCACACATTTAGCCCACAGCCCGTCATACACGCTGATATTCTTGGCATTGCGATTGAAGGTGATGAGTCTTGTTATACGCCACTGTGGGATTAACGTTGCCACAGCGATCCCTCCCACAGACACAAAGGCAATGATGAAGGCAAATGCGTTGGTGGCGTGGATGTCCCGGCACGACATGGTGGTGCTGACAGGAACTGAGGCCAAGAGGAAAGTTCCTGTTTGAAATCAGAAGTCAGACAGAGAGAAGTGGCTGGTCAGCGCAGTGGAGAGCGCTTGGGGTCATAACGTGACCACAGTTAATAGTTTTTTGCACACAGAACTCCTAATCACATAAAAAGCATGGTTATACAAGCATCTCCCAATGTCCCCATTACTACTGAAGTAAGCTAACTGTGCCACAGTCTGACCTAACTATGGGCAACCCCCCTGTATTCCTATTCACCACAGTGTAGTTGACCCAGTATCTGCCGTCCTCGAGAAACAATGCTCTCATTTCATTTGCAAGTGGGAACGACTCGGGTGCTGGGGTTGTGGGGCAGGACTGTCTATACTGCAGTGCATTACATAGACTGTACAGCTAAACAAAGAGCAATTGAATTAGATGCTCGAGGTTTCTTTATGTGACAGCATGCACTGACTGGCTGTGTGAAAACTTCATCTTGAGAAACTTCTATGTGCCTTTATATCATCACGTCTAGATATGTGCATTTTGTTGTACTTGGACTAAAGCCCAACAACAATCTATCAGCTTTGCACAAATTCAAAGAGACAAGATCACAGCAGCTATAGCTTCTCTCGACTTGTTAGTTCACTAGAGTTGATTTAAGATGTACTGATTATGTTTTAAGCACTTCATGGGCCGGCTACTTGCTCTTTTAATGAATTGCTGGTCCCATTCAAACTATAGTGAAGGCCCAGGCTGTTTATAAAATACACCCTGGTGTAAAACTAAAGGTGAGCTGACTATTTGCAAGGAGGACTTTTCCAGTCTGGAGCTCCCTGTCTGACGATCTGAGTCTACAACATCTTTTAAATCATTGGTTCTCAACTGGTCCTGCCACAGCATCCAGATTTCTCCTCAGTCATTGGTCCGACATCCACACGGTTAGATATAAACAGTGTCTTACTTGCATTTGGTTAGTTTGATTTCTCTGTCAGGTAGCTGTCCATTAGTCACTAACTCTACAGCAACAAACAGCACTTAAAACCAAAATCTCTGTCAGAAATGAACTGTACTTAAAATTTCAATATGTTTTTTACAAACTTGACACGTTCTTGAGACACTTGCGGTCCATACATAATGGACCCACGACCCACTAGTTGGGAGACAGTGTTAAATGATTATCACAGTAATTTAAAAAGCCTCTTTAATGCTTGCCCCAACTTGTGTGTCCAGTTTTCACGTCTTATCTTTTTTCATTGGTTTATTTCACTTCTTACTCACATTATTATTCAATTTTGTTTTACTTTATTGTTGTCTGATGTTATATAATTGCAGTCCCAGGATGTTTTCATCTTAATTCAACCACGTAATACACCTTCTTACTTATTACCTTTTTTTAAATGCAGTCATAATGGTGAGTATAAGTGACTACACTACATTAGTAGTTCAGTCATGACTGCATCATCCCAGTGAAACTGTCTGATGACACACTGACTGAGACCATGACAGTATAATTATACAAACACCTGATATTACAGTATATCGAAATACAATCTTGTGGTTTCCATTACACCATAACCGAGTCATTACAGGTATTTCAGAAGCTGTTATTACATCCAGCATCTTGCTACATGACGCCTGTCTGAGTAGCTTCACCAGTTAGCTTAGCCAACCTGGAGTTACATTAGGCTAGCTCGTTTAGCTAACTGTAAACACATATAGCCGTATTAACAGCTGCGTGTATCGATACTTGTTTTGTTCGCTAAAATCTACCGTCAACACGTGAAATAATGAAAGCGAGATGTGTACGAGTGGGCTGATTAATTAGTATTTAACGCGAACGCTGGTTCGTTAAATTAGCCAACTAGCTAGCGGGCAGCTAGCAAGTTAGCATTACAACAACCTGTTGCGTCCCGACTTCCTCACTGTGAAGCTCAAACACGGCAACTACATTAAAAATAGACCACGATACCTTGTATTTACAGCAGGTCGATCGTGTTTAGATTGAAGGCGGTGTCATTTCAGCTCTTATTTACACACTTGGTCCAAACCACAGCTGAGCCGTTTGACTGCAGTAACTTACAGTAAACAGGATGTGGCCTCACAATGAAGTGGGATGGTCTGCCCTCAGTGTTGTCTCACAGGTGCTTCATGACTGCCTGCAGGCTGGCTGTTAAAATTAGACAAAGAGCAAATTAGGGACTGTTCGTCAGGTGTAAGGGGAGAAGGGTATGGTGCAAAAAAAATAGAGGCATGTCAGATATATTTTAAACAATGGAGAGGGACTATTTTTTATTCATTTTGGCTTGAGGGAGTGGCATACAAATTTAAATGGCTGTATTTTGTATTTATTTTACCACTAATTTAAAAAAAAGGAAAATATATAAGTCATGGTTACAAAGAAAGTGTAGCCAGACTTTGGTGTCAATAGGAAGGGCACTGCAAATCACACTTTAACCCATCATATCTTTGCTTTTTAAGCTTTGATTGAAAAATCCTTCCACCAGATTGAAAAACATACAGTACATGGTGCTTACTGACTTTTTTTTTTTTAAATCTAATTATGCACATTCTTGTTATTGGTCTCCAAACAGATGATGGCTCTGTCCAGCAGCTTCATCTCAGCCTTGAGTTAAAAGCCCCTTTCATTCTGCCAGACTTTCCGCGAATGTTGGGCCGTTTTGCCGGCAAGCTGCGAGTGTTTATACACACAGAGCCGGACTGGCGAATTGATCCATAGTGCTTCATTTTCCACCTCGTAGGGTAGACATATTGGCGGAACCCCTTTAGTTTAAAAAGACAGAGGCGGCCTTCCGCAACAGGAGGGGCTGGTGAAGACTTGTGGGAGGAGCTGTTGATGACGCCGCACGTGCGAGCCACTGGTGATGGATAAACAGGAAACAGCTGATAGCAGGAATTAGCGAGCAGCTAGTAGCAAGAAGGAAATGTAAACCTGTCTCTGGGGAGACAAGAAATTGCGTGCTCATCTTGTCCTCGCAAACGAAGAGGCCATTAACCGCCAGATGACGGGGACGGTGAAGAACGGGCCAATTTAAGACAGAATCGCCGAAGGACTGACCAGCCGCAGCTTCCCTCCCATGTCACTGTTGACATCACACGCTGAGCTACACATTTTGTTACTCGCTCACGCCCCCCATTGCCCCGAAAAAGGCACATTCTGTATACACAAACAAAAGTAGGCACGCAGCATTTTGCTGCACTCCCCGATTTTGTTTTTATACTGCCAATGCTGAAAAAAGACTGATTGGGCAAATTTGCACAATTCCTGTTTGAAAAGGGCTAAAGTGTGATTTGCAGTGTCTGCCCCATTGCCTCAAACTAGAACTGACACCAAAGTCTGGCTCCTCAAACACTGTTACTGTCGTCATGACTGGTCCTTCTTTTATGTTTTCCTTGAAGAAAACAAGCGTGCTTTAAAAACATTAACTTGAAAAACATGGTTTGGAAGACGTGTTTGCTTTAAAAATTGCCAAAATTACACCTTTCATCATGGCCAAAAACGGTAAAATTTTTGATAGATTTTCACATTTCTAACACTCCTTGGACACATCATGTGTGAGAAACACTTCTGTCAGAAAAAACAAGACCAAGTCTGAATTTAGAATAGTGATATTTCATCAGAATCACTTTTATTCTGTCTCTCATTTAGAATTCAGCATGCACGACAAGAGTGAAACTCCAAGGATTTTGTCTTCAACCTTTACCTTTAACCTTCAAATACTAAAGGGTACATTTAAAAAAAAAAGGTAATGATTATTTTATGGTGGAGGGAGGTTTTCCGTCAGTCACTCTGGGAGGCTCAAGGAAAAATATTTGTAGCTTCGACGAGTGTAAAAAAAAAAATCCAAAAACACCCCAGCCACCCCTCTCCTCTGATAAATAAAGAACAGCCCCTTAAAAATAGATAAAACAATCAGGCAGGCAAAAATAGCACAAGAGCATATATAAAAAAAATTTGACTGTCCAAAAATAGATTCAAAACATTAAGATAGATCCTTAAACTGTAAATTGCAAAACATATAAGTTGGACTGCTATTGACAGTCAGGTACAGTAGTGGCAAAGCATTTTTTAAGTTTCCAGACGTCAACTAACATTCTGTCCAAACCCTCTTTAATGTTTGGTTTTCAAAGCAACCACATGATGGTATGTGTTCCTGTGGGTTTTGTCCAATTAGCCTCTCCGCTTTCCTGAGTTTGACACATGTAAATATAGCTTTGTGAGCGTGGGTGATACAAAATTGACAGTTCACCTAATCAGCATACAGGTCAGCAATATTAGACAGAATGAAATAAGCAGCATCGATTTATAGTCAAGTTTGGGCAATCTGATTACAGCAGCTTGACGCCTGTCTGCATATTATCTTTGATTCCAATTTATCTTTCAACTATCATATTAGTAATGTAGTTCAGTCCTGTTTTAATCATCGTCAAGTGGTTTCAAAAATCAGAACATTTTTATTATGCTCTGATTTGGAGAAAGTTATTCATGCCTTTCTTTCCTCTAGAGCTGAGCACTGCAATTCACTCTTTACTTGCCTGAACAATAGAGCACACTTAACCCCTCAGATTGTACAAAACACTGCAGGGAGACTGTTAACTGGATCAAACAAAAGGCATCACATTACCGCTTTTTTAGTGACCCTGCACTGGCTCCCTTCTGACCTCAGGATTGATTTTAAGGTTCTGCCCATTATTTTTTAAAGCACTACACGGTCTAGCTTGCATCTGTGACCTTTTATGCCCCTGTCTACCTGCATGTAATCTCACATTGTTCGACAAAAATCTACTAACAGTCCCTCAGTTTAGACGTATAACTAAAGGAGATTGTGCTTTTGCTGTCAGTGCCTCAAAACTCTGGAACAATCTCCCTGATGAAACTCATCTTGCAACCTCACTGACACATGACACTTGCTTTTCTGTAACTTTCCTTGATATGGTTTGTTATTGTTGTATTATTTTGTGTAATTTGTGAAGATCTTGGTAACACTTTTTTTGAAAGGTGCTGTATCAATAAAGTTGTTGAAGTTATTACGATGAACTTCTGAACTCTGCGTTTTGTGTCTTGCAGGGAAATGTCGGCATTCACATGATATATAAATCTGCAGGGCACGAGGGGTTAAACGATCTCCTCGATGGTAAGATGATGATTGAAGACACGAGGAGGAATTTAATGTTTGATTAACATTCATAAAAAGTAGTAAAACATCATATATTGAGTGTTTTCTGTTTCCTAGGTGATCTTCCAGAGCCACCGTTTCCCAGCCCTCCATTTCCCGGGTCCAAAGTTGTTCACAGGAGAAAAAAGAGACAGGTATGACTCCTCTGTTTTTTGGAAAATCATCATCTTTCACAGAGCAACACCAATGGACTCATGTTGGCTTCACTTTATGATGTGCACACGCTTGTCTGTGTGACGGTGAGACAGAGGGATAATTATGCACTGGAAGCTTTTTGTCCAAGCCCAATGATTACGGTGTTTCTCCGCCCGTATGTTTTATGTAAATTCACAGAGCTAAAGAGAGAACGCTGCTTCCTCACTCTCCTCCCACACAGCAGCTCTCCACCCCTCTCTCCTCTTCTTATTCTTTTTCATGAAATATTTACCTTGTGAGTAGAGGCTGCGTTCTCGTCTTTTCTCAGACACAGTCAGATGTCTGCAGCTGTCGGTCCCTCAGCCCTCAGAGCTGCTCTCATCTTTATTTGGAAAACAGACAAACCTGGTCGAGCTTTGCAAAGTTCACCTTATTGATTTGTCGTCTTTTCTTTTCTTTTCACGGTGGAGCATGAGACATGAGTTGATCTTTGTGTTTGCTGTGTGTGCTTTTCTGAAATTGTCCTTGATGTTGAAAAGTCTTAGTTTAAGGAAAGCTGAAAAAAGGTGTCTGACTGTCACAAATTGTGCTGTTTCTTCTCAGGCTCCACGTGCGTCACACAGTGTAGAGGATGAGACCAAATACATTGAGTTGATGGTGATCAATGACCATTTAATGGTAGGTATACATGATATGATACTGTAAAATGATTAATTACATAACTCCAAATACTACCTAGGCAGTTTTGATCCAAAATCCACTTGGCTGAAATGTTTTATGTGATATTTGGAGCAAATAAAGTGCAGACGCTGGCTCCTTTTACACATTTAAATGGCTTAAAATGAATCTGTTCCAGATTATGAATCCCACGTTTATGTGTTTCCTCTCCATCCCCCTGTTTCCCTCTCTTCCTCTCTTCAGTACAAGAAGCATCGGCTTTCTGTGGGCACACGAATAACTATGCTAAGTCAGTGGTCAATATGGCTGACATGGTAAGAATTGTATTGATCCTCTTCTTGGAAAGCTTGCCACAAGCACTCCCAGGTATTGGAGCTGAGCGTACATTGCACTGATTTCTCATTTAACCAACCTCACTCTCTACATTTAAAACCTCTCCTGCTGGCCCATAATGTGCTGCATGCGGCCATTAACCAGCCAGTCATGAGTTTTTCAAAGGACTGAAGCAGCAGTGGCATCCCAGCAGTACTGAGGCAGACATTTCAATGTTTTCATTATTTGTAGCCACGTCTGTTTGCTGTGCTACTGAAATCTGACCCGCCACGGGGTCATGTCTGTCATCTGATAGGCTGGCGAAGCTGGGGAAAGGTCATGCTTTTTGTCGTGTCCTTGAAGAGGATCGTATGAAGCAGACTCTATTTGGGACGTACACATTGATTTCCATGCGCGACTATAGTTGCCCTGTTTTCCCCCAGTGTACGCCACAGCACCACCGCACTGAGGCCACATTCACAGCACAGGGTGTCTGCAGGTCCTAAAAAAACACAAGATATTGGGCATTAAAAGTAATTTAATAGTCCTAATTTTGAATTTGTGGTGTCTTCATTTCCACTAACCATATATCTAATTCCATTTATCAGTCTTTTTATTTCTTTTTGTCAAAAGGATGTATGGTATGTGATATTCACACCTACGTTTTCATTTGTTTATAATCACCTTAAAGTCAGATTATTTGTATTTTCCTTACCTTACAGTAAGAAGTTTATATCTACAAACGGAGTGGGTCTGCCATGTTGTTTCTACAGTAGCCCAAAAGGGACAAACCAAACACTGTCTCTAGAAAAGGCCATTTACATTTGTATCTAGACTACTGTAGTTCTCCTACATGCTTGGCACACAGGAAGTTTCAATTCTACAACCTCACCACTAGATGGCACTAAGTCCTACACACTAAACCTTTAAATCTGGTTAAAAATTATCTCGAAAAGTGTCGGAGCACAATAGACACCCTGACAGTGGCGTTAGACATGATAAATAGTCCAGCAATTACTTATAAGTACAGTGCGCATGAGTATATACAGAAAATTAACATTTTATAGGTTGTAGTGAGTTAAATGTGTCCTTGTTTGGCAAGAGTTCTCATAGTTACAGTCCCTTTCCCACACTGTTGTCCAACAACTGCAGAGCATCCCGTGCAGGAAACTTCCGTCCCCATGGATACTGATAGACACAGTGCTCATTCCTAAAATTTGATGTGTGTGAAGGGGTGTGAAAAAAATCTTAACTCAAAGTCTGATTTCCAGCTTTTTCAACCACATTGCATGGATGTAATCTGCTCAGTTGTCATCTCATAACATGAGCCTTGAGTTAGAATATTTTTGTCAGACTACTATTTTAAAAAATCAAGAATGATCCTTGATGCTCAACGAATACATTTAGCTTGGGAGAAAAGTAATTGCTCCTTTTGTTTCTCTTTAATGCTCATTATGTGATTTTAAACTGGGATTTTTACATAAGGATTTTGCTTTGGTGTATTGGTGCATAACATAGTGATAATATAATATAAAAAATATATACAGATATTTTTATTTACATGCATCACTGAAATAATGTTGACAAATTAGCAAAACATATACATAAAATGTTTTCTCCATTATTCGCACACTGGGATGTTTCCAGCTCCAGTTTGGGCCTCTGTTGTATTACCTTTACTTTTAAGTCACAGAGCTAAGCATCTGATTTTCAGAAAAATTAATACCTAGCAGTATTTGGAAAAACCCAGTAAACTGTTTAACAACCGTTACTGCTGCTCTGGAGCTATTTCCAGAATCCAAAAAGATTTTCAACCTGTTTCCTAAGTTGTGACTATATTTCCAAATCTGTGTAGCTGAGAGTGACATATATCATTGTTCTCTCTGTAAAATATAACATTTTGGAAAGAAGAATCAATATGTAACTGATAACAAACATTACACTTTTGGTTCTCATTGTACAGATTGAGTGAGGACGTGTTATTTCTAGCAACCGTATTTGTTAAGTTATGGAAACAGAGGATGTTAGAAGCCTCTGGAAACACCTTTAGACTGAACTTACCTTTAGTAATAGGTGTTACAGGTACAGTGTATTTATTGGAATCTAGCCATGAGAATTACACATTGCCCAGCTGACGTTAAGAAGATCTGTGTTTTTCTGATGCTGCTTGTCACAGCAGGGCTTCTAACTGCGATAGCTGATGTGAAACACAAATGGCCCTATCTACAGCTAGTGTTTAGTTTGTCCCTCTTGAGCTACTGTAGAAACGTTGCAGTGCAGCATGGCAATCTCCATTAACAAGGGCCCGCTCCCTATATAGATATAAACGACTCGTTCTAAGATAACAAAAACACAACAGTTCCTATTTTCAGGTGATTATACTCTGAAGAAAACATACCTATTATATAATATATAATTTCTGTCAATATATCCTGGTAAATCCTACACACTTGACCTTTAAGTGACCTTTTGGGTTTTTCAAAGACCATCGGTTTATTTTTCTAAGAACTGTGAGCTTTGTGATCCAGATGCACAGAGACACAAACCAGAGTGGCTCTAACTGTGCACAAACCGAGGTGGAGCAGACAGAAGTGTTCAGGGCAAGATATGGATTGAACCATGCATACATCACTGACCACTTCCTCTCTGCTGTCAGCTGTGTCTTGAGACTATTGGCATTCAGCTTAAACAAAGAGGCTTAGCTCTCGTCCTCTCCTCCAGTGTTTGTGCCATCAGGTACCCCAGCAGATTTCCATCTTATGAAAGCAAACATTATTATTTGCCAGTTTGCTCCCTGTGTGTCCTTCAGACTGTCACCCTCACTGACTCCGTGTAGCTGTCTGTAATGTGCTGCTGTCTGGTGTACGATTCACACTGATCATTCTGACCGCTGCTGTTTAAACAGACAGCTGGAGATGTTGATGAATATGAAGCACGCCTGTCAGTTTTAATATCAATCAGGCCACGTCGTTAAGTTTCTATTTGAGTTTATGACTTTCACAACTTTACTGATTTTAAATCTACTTTTAATTCCCCAGATTTTCAAGGAGCAGCTCAATACCCGGATTGTGCTGGTCGCCATGGAAACGTGGTCAGCCGACAACAATTCAACATCGACGATGACCCCATGGTGACGCTGAGGGAGTTCATGAAGTACAGGAAAGACTTCATCAAGGAGAAATGCGACTCCGTTCACCTCTTCTCGTAAGTCAGAACGTTTAAAAGGATTTTATTGTGCACTTGTCGTCTTTTTTATTTAACTATTTAACTTTATTTAACTTTATTTAATAACTTTTTTTTTCCTTTCAGAGGGAATCGTTTCCACAGCAGCTGGGGAGGAGCGTCGTATATGGGAGGAGTTTGCTCCCTGACTAAAGGAGGGGGAGTCAATGAGGTGAGTCTCAAAACACAAATTACAGGTTCCCAAAAACTCGAAAAATAGTTCAGTTCACTTTTTATTGGACAGAGGATTTAGACAACAGGGAGTACAGTCATGTTGCTAGTGACTCTTCATCTCTACACTGAACACAATCAACTATTATATGAGGCATATTGACATTTTCTACAAGTTACTATTGTGCATTTATTCCTGTTATTTAGGCCCTACTGCGGTTTCAGTTTTACAGCCATTTGGGCACAGGGTTCCTACACAGGAAGGACAAGTATGGAGTTTAGTTTTGGTTATTTCCAGGTCTGGATAAGTTTGGAAAAAGGAAAAGAGAGCATGAAAAAAATACTGTGTTTCTAAAGTAATTGTCCCTGTTCTGTTTTCTAAAATACAAAATTTCTCATGGCCGCAAGTGCCTTATTACAAAACCAAATCTGGGCATCTGTGACCAGATTAGTTCGGATGAAAATGCCACAGTATCTTTAATTTGCGTCAATACATAGCATCGCAAATAACCAAATATTAAACTTGTCTGAACATGTATGAGTCAGGCAGTGATGTAGTTATCAGAAGGTAACCTTTATGGCTCCGTTCATCTTGTTTCCATGGACACAGTGAAAATACAAGGCTGCACAGATGCTGGGAAAATAAAATCACTGAACTTTCTTTTTCACTTTTTTCAACAGATTTTTGGTTCTTATTCATAGGACACTAAAAAATATGCAGGGAATAATGATGTAATAGTATTTATTCAATCTGTGAAAGGAAAATATTACAAGTATAAGTAGCACTGGTTAGGTTACGTCCTCTTTGGGCAGATGTCTGACAGTGGGACATCGTCAAACTTTCTGTGCAGGAGTTTGGACTGCATGACCACAATGTGTAAATGTTTTCTGAGGGCTGGCAGTTTGTTCTCTGTTAAATATGGTCTGAAGAGAGGTCTGGAAGTTTGAAATGGAAAATCAGTGGGAACCCTGCAGGAAAAGCAGGGTAGTTTTATTCATAAAGCATGTTTTTGGGCAGTATATCGACATTATATTGATATTGTCATATGAGACTAGATATTGTGTTACATTTCAGATATCGTAATATCCTAAGTATTGTCTTTCCTGGTTTTAAAGGCTGCATTACAGTAAAGTGATGTAATTTTCTGAACTTTCCAGGCTGTTACAGCTGTTTTATTGTTTGCCTTAACCCACTTAGGGCCGTTTCATAGTCGACGCATGCAACGCGAGCAAGCAACGCACTTCCTATCATAGTTAATACATTGAACACAAGCGACGCGGGCGACACTTATAATGCAATACATCACTTGCACAATAGGAGGTAGCAGAGTCACGGGTACGTTCCGGCTAGCTAGTACTGCTATTTTATCAGAGTGCAGGGCACTAGAACTGTCATATAAATGGGGATGTGCCTGTACAAGTTCGCAAAGTTTTTCCTTCCTTTTTCCTCCTCTCAAACACATTTTGAGACGTAAGCACGCATCATGACGGCCAATGTGTCCCAGTGCGTTTGCGTCTGCGTGCCTTTGCGTTGACTATGAAAGTAAAAGCCAACCCCAGATTCACTCGCCATATCTGCATATTTTTTGGGTGTTGTGTCTCCATGATGCCTGCTGCTTATAGTCTGGCACCTGGCTGCTTCCTCTTTGTAAAGCCTGATGTCACGTGAGCACTTAGGGACTACATACCCATTAATGTCCTGAGCACAGAGAATATAAAGAAAGTAAGGTAGAGGGCAGAGTCTCTGCAGAAAAATTCACTGTCGCACACCTCTAGTGGGTCGTAAGTTATCATTGAGAGAGGTTACTTCTGTATGAGTCTATATATTGTGTTTTTAGAAAAATCCTGCACAGCATACCTTTGTATACCTCAGTGCTGGAGAACAATAAGGTTTCAGTCTGGATTTAAAAACTGCAGGACGAGGGCATTCCTGACCGACTGTATCCATGGCTGTGCTGCATAAATGACCAAATGCTGCTTCTCCTTTCAGTTTCTGTTCCACTTTATAAATTAATCAAGTTATATTTTTCCTTTTGAGGGGGAAACCTTTGTAAGCTCCTTTGTAACACAATTTATTTTTTATAGATGTATCTGATATTCTGTTTATTGTCTCCTGCTGTTTTTTTTTCTCCCGGTTCTCTGTGCGTCTCTGTCTCCTCATCAGTACGGGAAAACAGATGAGATGGCCATAACCCTCGCTCAGTCTCTCGGACAGAACATTGGCATCTTCTCTGACAAGAAGAGGATCCTCAATGGTACAGAGTTAAACCTTAATGTATTTACGTCCATTTTGTAAACATCCTGTCTGTGCCGTGGGAACATTTTTATGTGTGTGGGTTTTTTCTAGGCGAGTGCAAGTGTGACGATCGTTGGTCGGGCTGTATCATGGATGATGTTGGGTAAGTTACAGAGACACAACATTTCCTCTTCATGTCATAACCTTAAAGCCACAACAGAGACAGACGACAGTTTCCACCCCAGAAAGTGTTATATCAGTTTTTCCCAACAAATTTTAATCACAACATCAGAGTTGGACACAGTTCTGCACTGTGGCTTTAATGCTAACATCACACTTAGCTAAGAAATATGCACATTTATTTACTCAAGATCTTGTTTTCCATTTTAAATAGACAGGTGTCGCCATAGAGTTAAATGGAATATGGCTATGTATCTTATAACAGTTAAAAGTTAATTACATTTTATAATCTTTATTTTATATCTAAGAGTCCATGTACGATATTAAATATACATGCTGAGCTACCATCTGATCTATTCTACCACAGTTAGCTAGAGCTTATTTCATCCTAAATCCAGAGGCCTGTACTACAGAAAGCAGGATTTGGGGTTAGCGAGGTAACTTCAGAGTCAACCCTGGGTTTTCAGTACAATGAAGCTGGTTTACTTTTTACCGGTAGAAATCATTGGGTCACTTAAGGTGACAGAGGATCGGATCACATCCTGTCAATAGACAGATACATTTATGTATGTGTTAAAGACATTTTTTAGGGGGTTTTTTGCCCTTGATCGATGGGCCAGTTGTTGGTGTTGGGGGGCGGCCACAGGCTGGGGTCAAGCCCGCAAGGACACGGCCTTTGCACAGGGGGCGCCTGCTCTACCAGGTGAGCTAATGGGCACCCTATTGTAGCTGCATTTTAAATTGTGCAGAGTTTATTTATTCCTGAACTGATATCTGACAGTCCTGTGATAATAAATACACAAATTCAGTTAGATAGACCTCATCAATCATTGACTACTTTTCCATTCTTTACTTCAGTAACAGAAACAGTCTGGAATTACTTTGACTTTTTGTTTTTATGTGACATATTCAGAGTAGTTTCTTCATCATCTAACTAAACAGCAAAAAAATACTCACTCGATGCTTTAGGGATTTATAATAATACTGACGTGTCTTTTAAGCCTCTGCCTTATTTTAATATTTGGAAATGATTTCTACATCTTCTCTGTCTGTTGTAAAGGTTATCGTTTACAGTTCACTCTGATGAATCTGACATTTTGCTGTCCATAATCACAAAAGCTAATCAGTATCACTTTTTCATCGCATAGAAGTATTTCAGTGATGGTTCTGATGATGTTGCTCGTAATTATCAACCTGGCACTGTCACACGAACACGCTCATGGCTGGATAAGAAAAACTAAAGTTAATTGATAACCAGCTTCGTGTTACGGGTTAACAAGGTGGCCAGTGTTAGAGATTATTTTGGGGGGGGTTTATGCCTTCATTGGCCAGGACAGATTAAGCATGAAGGAGGGAGAGAGGGGGGATGGCATGCAGCAAAAGGCTGTGGGCTGGAATCGAGCCTGCAGCCGCTGCGGCAAGGACTTTGCCTTTGTACATGGATGCCAGCTCTACCCACTGAGCCACTGGGCGTCCCCAGGGGGCCAGTGTTAGGTTTAGCGAAGCCAAATAACCAAAAGATATTCTGGGTATGTTGAACTTGCTTTGTAGTACAGACCTCTGGCCACAACATACACACAGTGACAGAGCAGCACTTAGCAAACTAACATGACACATAATACAAAGTTACACACAGTAACACATTAAAAACACACATTTGGGTCTCTAAAATTTAATCAAAATATGAATTTATCAGTGTAATTATGCAGATGTCACCATTTCCACCCACTGCAGTGTTATTGTAGTTTGATAAGTCACCACTAGGTGTCAGCCTGCGTGTATTTTCCATATGGCTTGTTATATAACTTCACTGGGCTTCTCTCTCAGCAGTACTGTTATATAATCTGTTGCTTGCTAAGATTAGAACGTAGGTGATGAATCAGTCTGTGTATGTCTTGTGTTTCCAGTTTCATGCAAAAATCATGACAGTGTTTGTCTTAAAATGCGTTTGTGCACATGTGCAGTGTGTATACTGCACAGGCCTGCTGTGAGCACATGGATGAGATTGTGTTGTGTCTGTAAAAGCCTCTGCTATGTGTGTGTGTGTATGTGTGTGTGTATATATATATATACCCTCTTCTTAAATACTTCTCGCGTTCCCCCTCTATCCCGAATGGGACAGCAGGTGAGCAGAAGCTTGGCTAGAACGTTGCCTGTGCTGTTTTGAACCAACCGGCTGCCTCGGAGGGGTTGTCAGTCACCACAACCTTTCCCATCTCATCCGACAGCACTACAGCCGCTGTGGCCCCAGCTTCTCTTTTTTATTCAAATGATATGAACAAATACAGTTGGATGTCCTTTTATCACACACTAACTGTATTTTTCATCATCATTTTGTACAACGTCACATGTACCTCATGTGTATTCTTCAGTTTCTGGATGTCACCGGCTGATCAGCCAAGAAAATTTTATTGATTTGATTATTCAAATTACTGATAGGCTCCTCCTCCCTCCTGCCCTTTGAAAGTCAGGACTTTTCATCAGTTCTTTTTGTCCATTTCTAACCGATTGATACAGTCTGCAATGTCATTCTCATCTTAGGCCAATATTTGACTCCCTCATTTCCCTGTAACAGCAGTGCACTGCCCTAACACTCCCCGCCCAGGTTCTGCTCTATTGACTTACCATGATAAACTTGCTATAATGTCACATGACAGAGGACAGGTGACTCTGTGCTCTTATAAGCTTGTCACCTATCAATGGACCTGGCCCATTTCTGTATTCTCTAAAATAAAGTCAATGGTATTTCAGACGCTTGTATTCAATGAGCAACCTCAGTCATGTCCATTGACGGACCTTTCTTTTTATCCCTCAGCACCTGCATGTCTGATCAACCTAACCTGACTACTACTACTAACTGCTCTCACGTTTCTCACAGGGTTTAGCTACCGTGTGTGTTCGTATGTGTGTGTGAGCTGATTTCTGTATTCACATATATGTATGTACATATGTACAGAAGTGTAATGCATTCACTCAATGAGGTTACTTTGTATTATCTTGTGAAACATCCAGTGTGTTGGATTCAGTGACATCTAGTGGTAAGATTGCAGACTGCAGCCAACTGAAACTTCTCCCGTGTGCCAATCGTGCAGCGGCATCAGTCCCTGGTAGCTTGAGGGCCACATACAGCCTGTCAAAGTCTCCCCTCAGACCCACAGGATATAATTAAATTCATAAAATTTGAGAAAGAAAACATGTTTTAAGGTAATTTATATATCTAGCATTTTTTTCTTCTTACATTGAAGCAACCTCCAAAAAGATTGAGATGGGGATAATTTATTAGTAACGATTTACCGACCCAAAATTTGCGTTTAACCCATGGGTACTTTATAAATCCATTTGTTAGCTTGATATTAGCTTATCGTTGACCCACAGCCCACTAGAAGGATTCCAGTAAGATAACTAGAATTATTATTATTACTGGTAATAATTATTATTACTGGTTATTAACCTTTAATAACTACAGAAACATTGAATGCAACAGTCCACCTTCCACCTTCTTTCCCCTCCCCACCTCAATTTTGTTTATTAAACTTTTTGTCATTAAAATAAGTTTATTATATTATGTAAGAATTATCAATTAAAGCCCCAAGCAGCGATGAACAAGCCCTCACACCTCTGCGCAACTCTGGGTTGCTGTCATTTGACATCTTGCCAGGGTCACACGGCACAAAATGCACAAAATGAGACAGACAAAGACAAGATAAACCCCGAGACAAAGCAAGGGTCTATATAGGAGATGCTTTTGAACGGTGGAGACGGTTGAAAGCGGAGAAGAATTTGAAATCGGATGTCGAAGTGGCTACTCTTCTCCTCGACAGGTAAGCTTTAGCCAAAGTTGGCTAACTAGCATCATAGCTAGACAGGGATGGACATTTCGAATACTTTCAACTGTTATTCATTTTCGATCATACATTGTAGCCCATGTGCAGGTGGGTCATCGACCCGACTGTTTGTTTTGAGGAACAAATGTTAGCAGCACGGCAAGCAGCATTAGCAGTGTCCCGGTACATAGCATTAGCAGCTGGCTCCTCCTCCGCTGTATCCCGGCAGCAGCGTTAGCAGCAGAGAAGCCGGACTTGCTCGAAACGGTCCGCTGGAAAACCGAAGATCAAGGATGCGGTGACGCGGCCCTGCCATGGCAGCCACCTGTGGGCAAAAAATCCAGTGTGCTGCTGTCCACCAACCTCGAATCTGTAGGGAAGGGGGGCGGACACAACTAGCGGCAGTATTTTGAATTTGTGTGCAGTTACCGTTTTTGCCACATTCTCATATGGCGCCTTTAAAGAAATCAAGCATCTTTTGTCCCTGAAAAACAACTTCTTCTTTCATGGCAAATAATGTGACACTATGGCCACTGCCACCGCATTTGATCACACTTTATTTCTAAGTATCATCAAAGTCTTAGGACTTTTTTTAGGGCTAAATGAATTTGAGGTAGGTCTGATTAACCAGCTAGAAGGACATTAGAATATAAAAATTGTCATTTCCTGTTGCCAGTAGGTGGCGCTATGAGTGTTATTCAAAATTCCTTTGTAGATGTCTTCGGGCCCTGTCTGTCATCATATGTGTGAAATTATGCCAAGGTATGACTATGTGGAGTGAAGCTCGTGGAAGAGGACCTGCTCTGTCTTTAGATGTAAGTGGCTCATGCTAAGGCAACGATTCTTATTGTCCAGTGATTATACACTAAAGAAAACACATTTAGGAATATTATATTACATCGTTACATCTCTGCCAATATATTCCCTCATATACAATGAACCTTTAATTCAGAAAAACAGAGCAGATTTTTTTTTTCTCAAGTGAATGCTTTCCACCTCCGTACATATGCACATATTATTTGAACATGCATTATTGTCTTGTTGCAGAATTGTTTTCTATCTGTTTTGCAGCTTATAAGTTACTGATATTTCCTTTGTGTTATCTTCTCGTGAAAGAATTGATTTTACCAAGAGTAAATCAGGGTAAAATATGACTTATAAAGGGTGTCACAAAAAGTAGATATCCTTGTATTTAATTATTAAAAAAGGACATTATTCACCCTGAAATATACTGTAACAAGGACATACTGTACAGACAAGTGAATGATTGTGGTTCAGACACCGCCATGCCTCCTAACAGCCACTAGGGGGAAACACTGACTGTGAATGACTGAGGATGTGAGTGAATCCTTTTCTGGATACATGAAATATAGACACTACAGGCCAATAATACAGTAGTATCTGTGTTTTATGTGCTGTGAAATGAAAAGTCTGTATGTGTCTGAATAATAATGTTAGTCCACATGGTAAAAACTGCACTCCTACTAATGACCGGTGACTCATTAAAGCACGTCTCATCTTCGTTTCACCCCTCGTTACTGTTGAAAAGGTGATAAACACTACAAGATTTTGATAAGATTAAGCACTGGTGCAAATTTAGAAATCAAAGATGCAAAACTCTGCGATAGCTGGAACATCTTTAAACCTGATTAGCTCAGGAAGTCTACCTGAAATATTGTAGTGTGCTTCATCCATCATCAAAGCGTCATTACTGGCTCCTTATACAGCCATTCTCACTGTGGGTGGCTTCGTTTAGCCACATTTCATATCAAATAACGACGACCTCTCACAGCCCCAGACTGTCTGTTATTGCATTGTCTCCTGTGCCGGTCCTGATGAGCTGTAGAGGCACTCTAGTTAAAAATGTGCCAGCAGCATAATCAGCATTAAGTGCAGCAGAAGATGTTAGTATTTAAGTGCTACTCAGGTTTGGGTCGATGTACTTAAAAGCATCAGGATGAACACGGGACATTTGATTGTAATAGATTTACTCATGTACTTTAGATGTTGATTGGGCTTCAGGTGACTGTCTTCAAGCTGCATATTTATTTTTTACTGTAAGTGAATTAAATCATACAAAGTATTTCAGAGCTGACGAGCTTGATTCCTGTTCTGAGTACCTCATGAAAATTTGATGTGATCATTTTAGTATCTCATGATGATGCAATAACTGCTCAAAAGTGAATCATCCAAATTATTCAAATCCATTTCCAGGGCAATTTCATAAACGCATCTTAGAATCCATTCACATCCTACACATACTGTCTCTCCATATGATCCTCACACTCTTAGCTCTACTGTATGTCTACCTCCATGTTGTAGTAAGGATCTCCTCCGAACTGTGAGTATGGTAAACCTGTGGTAAAACCTGAAATATTCTTGGTACAATATAAGAAATACGAACTTCATTAAATATGACAAACCTGCTATGGCATTGTGTGTGTTGCACTGAAATTAAATGTGAGGTATGAAAAGTTTGTTTGGGTAGAAAATTAAGTGTTTTGTCATGTAATGTGTGTTTTTGGGGAGCAAGCCCCTCTTCTCTCCCAGTATTATCTGAGGATGCTGTCTGTACTGTATCCACGGTAACAGCGTACTATGCTGCGGTTGTGTTGAACAGTTTCTACCTGCCCAAGAGGTTCTCCGACTGCAACATGGAGGAGTACCATAACTTTCTGAACAGCGGAGGAGGAGCCTGTCTGTTCAACAAACCTCTGAAGGTATGTCACACTGACACATACAGTATATGCATGCTCATATACAACAGAACATTAAAACCACTGACAGACTGACAGGTGAAGTGAATGGATCATCTCAGTCCGAGAAATGGACGCCACTTGACGCGCTCCATCTACTCGCCCTCATGGCAACACCACTCCCCACCACCTCAGCAGGACAATGCGCCATGCCAGTCTACAAAAACTGCTCAGGAATGGCCTGAGGAACATAAAAAGAGCTCCAGGCATCAACCTGCCCTCCAAATTCCATCCATCCATTTTCAGCTGCTTATCCAAACCTGGGGCAGCAGGCCGAACAAAGCATTCCAGACGTCCCTCTCCCCAGCAACGCTTTCCAGCTCCTCCTGGGGGACCCCAAGGCGTTCCCAGACCAGATGAAATATGTAATCCTTCCAGTGTGTTCTGCGTCTGCCCCGGGGCCTCCTACCAGTGGGACGTGCCTGGAACACCTCCAGTGGGAGCCACCCAGGAAGCATCTGAATCAGATGCCCGATCTACCTCAACTGACCCCTTTCGATGCTAAGGAGCAGCGGCTTTACTCCGAGCTCCCTCCAGATGTCCAAGCTCCTCCCCCTGTCTCTAAGGCTGAGCCCAGCCACCCCACGGAGGAAACTGATTGCGGTTGCTTGTATCCGCGGCCTCATTCTTTCTGTCACTACCCAGAGCTCATGACCAAAGGTGAGGGTTGGGACGTAGATGGACCAGTAAATCGAATGCTTCGCCTTCTGGCTCAGCTCCCTCTTCAGCATGACAGCGTGGTGCAGCGCCTGCATCACTGCAGAAGCCGCACCAAATTCCCAGATCCAAATTTGATCAAGCATCTGTGGGACGTGCCAGTACCCCAGAGCCAAGTCCAGTCCAGGGTGTGGCGTCCTTGGATTGGACTTGGCTCTGACCTGTCGAGGCATGGACACAGGACCTCTGGGGGTGTCCTGTGGTTTCTGGCGGCGGATCCTTTGAGTCCTATGGGTTACCAGGCAGGGTGCTGGCTCCTCTAAATGCTTGATCGGCTTGGGATCAGGGGAATTTGAAGGCCAGGTTGCTGCTTTGAGATCTTCATCATGTTTCTCCAGCCATTCCTAAGCAGTTTTTGCATTGTGGCATGGTGCATCGTCCTTCAGAGGGGGCTACTGCCATCAAGAAATGCCATTGCCAGAACCCAAGCTTTGCCAGCAGATCATTGCATTGTAATGAAATGATCGATGTTATTCACTTCAGTTGACAGTGGTTTTAATGTTGTGGCTGATCAGTCTATATACATGTGTCTCCTCAGTAGTTTGAATACTCATTCTGCCCTTTTCTCCCCGCAGCTGTTGGACCCTCCGGTTTGTGGAAATGGGTTTGTGGAGCCAGGAGAGGAGTGTGACTGTGGCAGCCCGGCGGTAAGACTCAGTACTGTAGATGGATGCTAATTCAGAGATGTACATTCATAAAGGGTTAATCATCCAAGGTCAAAGTAGTGGGCTAATTACCTGACAACATAACCACCCGCTGTGTCAGACTAATAAGAGGTAATTTAAAGTAATGAAGTAACGTCATTGGAGAAAACAAAGTGCTGCATAATGCATGATCACAGTTTGTCCTCAGAGAGACCTCGGTTTAAACAGATTATACAGCATGATGGGATGATGTAAAACATGAAACAACTTGCATCAGATAGAAGGATGACAACTGAGAGCAGTTTCTGTTTTTGTCCGTCTGTCCTTTAGGAGTGCGCCAAAGAGGGGGAGGCCTGCTGTAACAAGTGCACCCTGACCCAAGGCTCCAAGTGTAGCAACGGACTCTGCTGCAAGAGCTGCCAGGTACACAGCAGGACACTCCTTTCATCTTCTGCGTGGGTGTTGTTGTTCTGGGTAAAACGGTACCACACTGAGCAAAGACATATATGAAACACTTTAATTTTCACTCCCATTTTTCGTGAGTTGAAACAAAAGATCAAAGACTTTTTTTTTTGCACACAAAAGCCTGTTTCTCTCACATTTTGTGTACAAATAAAATATGTGAACATGAGTACTTCACCTTTGCCAAGATAATTTTTCCTTTATAGATAGATAGATCCTTTACTGTCATTGTATGTTATACAGCAAAACTTTGCTGGACCAATCCAGTTAGCAGCATATAAATGTTTACACATGCAACACACTTAAATAACATAAATAAACACATTTAGTGTGTGAATGTGATCGTAGTACACTGTAGTCTCTGAAGTCTGTTCACAGCTCTGGGGACAAAGCTGTTACATAGCATGGTTGTGTGTGTGATGGGGTTTTCTGTCTGGGGGTGTGCGGGGTGTGAGGGGTCCTTATGTTTGTGGCCTGTGTGAGAAGATGGCCTGAGTGGATGTCACAAAGGTCTGAGGAACTCACCATTGATCATGACTAGGGTGGTTTCTGACAGTTTGTGCAGAAATTACTTATCTGTGCAAATCAGTTGTTGCATCAGCTGTTCAGGTGGCTGGATTCAGATGATCTCGCAGGTGAAGACATTGGATGTATAGGTCCTGAGCTGGTGTGTTTTTTTTTTTGTTACCAAATATGAGAGAAATAAGTCTTTTGTGTGCACAGAAAAAGTTTAAGTTATTAATTTCAACTTGTAAAGAACTGGAGCAAAAACAAAAGTGTTGCATTTATATTTTTGTTCACTGTAACCACTCATGGCATGAAGCTGAAGGAGTGCCTACTGTAAAGACGATGTCTGTTTTGGTCTTTAAAATCCAATTCCAGTTGGTTTTACTTTAATTTTATATATCTCTGGTTCTGAAGCCTGCGCACAGTTACAGTAGAGATGCTGCTGAAAAAATCTGAGACCAACTAGAGCAAGTGACAGTACGTTTCAGCTACTTTTTCGTGAACATACTAAACCAAAAATGTCCTCTATGATCTTTCTGTTCACCGGGCTACTAATGAGAGGTCACGACGGCCTTTTAACACTCCCAAAATGAATGAATAAATGAATATTGTTAAATTGTCAATGGGTACAGCCTAGTCATAGTTGGACTAATGGTAGAGAGAGTGCCTGGAGACACAGACTGTGCAGAGGTTTGATAATTCCCGATTAAGCCCCCGTTCCTCTGACGCTCAGCCTAATTACAAACACTCCGTGTGATCTTTATCGTGGGCTGCTACAGATGGAGTTTATGGGAGTTGTGTGCAGAGATGCAGTGAACGACTGCGACATCCCAGAAAACTGCACAGGCAACTCCAGCCAGGTGAGCCTCAGCTTCCATCAGTTTTCTGCAACCAAAACTATAAGCTTAAAAAGAGCATCATAGGATATGCACGACTCATAGAGAGCATCACTGTATCTCTGAGGTTTTCTTTTTGGGTTTTTTTTTTTGCAGTGTCCACCAAATGTGCACAAGATGGACGGCTACACATGTGAAAAGGACCAGGTGAGATACTGAGGTATTTTACTTTTTCTAAAAGTCTTTACTGCTGCCAGGGGACGTTTTTTGACACTGTATGTCTCTCTACAGGGTCGCTGCTTTAATGGAAGGTGCAAAACCAAAGACAGACAGTGCAAGTACATTTGGGGAGAGAGTAAGTGTGCAAATCAAGTTTGTATTGACAGTTCTGCAGAGGACCATATGCACCTCCACAACAGCACCTTTGCTAGACACAAGCTGTAGATCCTGATGTTTATTGTGTCTCCCTCAGAGGCAACAGCGGCTGACAAGTTCTGTTACGAGAAGTTAAACATCGAAGGGACAGAGAAAGGCAACTGTGGGAAGGACAAGGACACCTGGATCCAGTGTAACAAACAGTGAGTGAGTCCTTTCTGACACTGAACCCTGTGCAGTTCTGTTATTGTCTTATTTTTTACTCCTCATGATGTTTGGTTTCATCTTTGTATTTCAGGGATGTTCACTGTGGGTACCTGCTGTGCTCCAACATCTCACCTGCCCCGCGACTGGGAGAGCTGCAGGGAGGGCTGACCTCCTTCTCAGTGGCTCGACACAGTGCTTCTCTTGACTGCAGGTACACATCATTGAGGAAAAAAAACACTTCCTAAAATACTCAAAGCCCGAACCAGCAGCCCAAAAAAGACTGTTGGTGATGTGTCTTTTATCTCTGGCCTAGTTTTGTTCCCTGGTTCGGTATCTCCAGCTGTTAAAAATACTGTGCACAGCTGTGTGAAGGCAATATTTACTACGCAACCAAAAGCCCACACACACACACACACACACACTATTTCCAGTCTGAAAACTTATGTTTAAACATTTGAAAGTTGGAGGCACCGAGTATGATGGTATTTGTATCTTTAAAGTTGTAGGAGCAGAGAAAAGCAGTTGTTTCTTACTGAGAGAAAGCTTCTTTTCCTGTCTGAGCTTTGCCAACAAAATCATCTATTTTAAGCCAAAACATGATTTTAAGGTGAGGAGAAGATCCTGGACGTAATGTTAAGTGCATTAAGTGTGAGTGACTCAAGTATTTTTGTTGTTCAGCGGCGCTCACGTGCTGATTGATGGAGACACTGACCTGGGATACGTCGAGGATGGGACGGCCTGCGGGACAGACCGCATCTGTTTCAATCACAAGTGTCTACCGGTCCAACAGTTCAACTTCAGCACCTGCCCCGGGACCACCGACAAGAGCGTCTGCTCTGGACATGGGGTACACACATAACAGTGAACACACACACATTCAGATACAAGTGTATGATTATTCAAGCCATTCAGCCCCAGAGTCTCTTCGTGTGAATGCAAGTCATGTGTGCTTTTGTACTTTATTATTAAAAGTATTAGTATTAGGAAGCGCCAAATGGTTTATGAAGTTCTTTCATTTGTTTTTTTGACAAACTAACCTGTCTTAGAGATATGCAATCAAACTGTCTGACTATGAAGAAAAATATTGTTGCTTTATAGGCTACACAGTTCAAAACATCAGCATTACTCCCTAAAACCTCCAACTAGGTTCCTTGATGAATATATAATAGGTTATCCCATTAACCAGTTTTGCATCCATCTTAAGCTCACTTGTGACACCGTGTGAAACCGTGTGAGGAGAGAGGAAAGTAGGAAATGTGTTTTTAGAAAAATGGGATGTTCCTCTGAAGCGTCACATGAAGTTACGTCTGTTTCTGATGTCAGCGGCGGCGGATCACAGCTGGATCAGCTGATGGTCGACTTTAACAGCTTCAGAGACTTTTTATGGAGTTGGTGTCTGCAAATGCAACAAAGACACACAGTAGTCACTGACAGAGCAGCAGTGTTGTCTCCCTGTTTAACAACCTGAATTCTTTATTTATACTGTGTACTTATTATTTGCATCTGTATTTATTCATATTCTGATTGTAAATTCCTTGTTTAATAAACCAAAATATGATTCTAGTGTCTTTTAGACACTGTAAATTATTTATTAGTCTAAATTCTTAAGAGAGAATTGAAATTGTGTAACTTAGATCAAAAACAACACTCAGAAATGGTCAGTTTCATATGTGACTAAATTGAAATGACACTAAATAAAAAAATAATAATAATGATAAACTTTATTTATATTGAAAATTTCATACAAGAAATGCAGCACAAAGTGCTTTACAATAAGGGCACTACAAGCACTGAGTACTTCATATAAAGATAGACAGAATGAACATAAAACAGTTTAGGTAATTCAATATAAAGGGACATTTAAGAATCGTTAATAAATAATATTGTTAATTATTTGATTTGATTATTTTTGAGTGTCAACATGAAATATAAGAATCCCAGACTTGCCAAAATTGATAGTGGACTTATCTTTGCTATTTAGCACAACATGTATGGCAGAGGTTCAGTGTTTCAGTGTGTGATTAAAAACAAAAAAACAGTGATGCGTCAGTGTTAAAATAATTTTGTAATTCTGTGTTTGTGCTGTAGGTGTGCAGTAGTGAGCTGAAGTGTGTGTGTTACCTGGGCTGGGCAGGAGAGGACTGTAACTCCACAAACCCTCTCAGTTATCTCGTGGTTGGACCCACTGCCTCAGTTTCAGGTGAGAGATGTTAACACTCTCGCTGTTTTTTGCCTTGATCCATAACCTCTCTTCATCTCACATCGTCTGAACCTTTTCTCTGTTCATACTTCTCTGCTTTACGTACACCTCAACTCTTTCCACTCCACTTCATCTCTTTCTTTTTAACTCCCTCCCCTTCACAGATCCCATACACAAAAATTATGCTTTGCTTTTTTTATTTTTAGCTTCTGTGTTGGTTTCATGTCTGCTCATTAAAACCAGCTGCATTTGTATTCACTGAACCATGCATGTCATTCTTTTTGTTTGTCATTATTTTCACACTCATTCTTTGTCGACAGGCTGATGTCTTTGACGGAGTGACTTGAGGTCAGATTTGAGTTCCTTTTCATTGTGTTTGTCCTGTCTTTGTCATTTCCTGGTCCTCCTCTTCCTCTCTCAACCCACCTCCAGCTTCACCTCGGTTGGTTCATTCTGACCATTACTGAGTAAAGAAACAGTTTGTAATGTTGTCCTAAATGGGAACTGACTGCACATGTACGTTCCCATCAGAGTAGTGCTGAGGGGTGACAGCAGTTTGTTGTTCTCAGTTTTGTCCCCCGTGTTCTCCTTTTACACTCCTCCTGCTAAGTGTACTGTGTTTTTGTGTTCTGCTGCAGTGTTTTGTGGTTTGTGTATCCCCCTGTGTCCACATGATCCAGGAAACAAGAGACACACATTCAATTAACACACACACTGGGCTCCCCACTCTCCTCTCTCCCTCTGTCTCAGGTATCACCAGTACCAACATCATCATCGGGGCCATCACAGGCTCCATCCTCTTCCTCGCCCTCATACTGGCTGTTACAGCCTGGTGTTACAAGTGAGTGTCCCTGCAGCTCGTGTGTGATGTTGTATACCAGTGGTTCCCAATCTGGAGGCCGGGTCCCGAACTAAGGGTTGCTGGGAGAAATTCTCACAGGATAGGAAATAAAAACAACGATGTTTACGCCACACACAAGTTTGTTAAAATTTTTAGCCTTTCCTTGTCTTTTTTTGTTTATTGTGAATTACGTAATAATCTAAGATCTTAAGGGCTTCTAAAAATCCATCAAACAAAGCAAGTAATATTTTGTTTTGAGAGGCCGCTTTTGAATTCGTATCGAATTGTATTGTATTGAATCGTATTGCATCGCATCATATTCTGTCGTATCGTACCAATCTTATTTTATCGCATCATGTTGTATTATATTGTGTCACATCATGTCACATCATACCTATAATATCATATTGTATCGTATTGTATCACATCATATCGTATTGTATTCCATCTTATCGTACCATGTATCGTATTGTTAATCCATTCTATTTCCTTCATTGTATTTAATACGTACTTCTGCGCTGCATAGCCATTGAAACGTCACTAGTATCATGCGACTGGCTTCTACAGCTAGTTGGTGCCAGGAATGTCCAGCGAATGAGTAAAGTTAGCAAGTGCTAGCACTTTGCTCATCTGCAAAAGCCTGTGACATGCATGTTTAGTAATGTATGATTTTTTAAAGACAGTTACAACACATGACTCAAGAGAGAGGCAGACCCTAGCTGCACTGGATGTAGGCCCTGCACCAAAATGTTTGACGTTATTGGCAACATGGGGGAAGTGCCTTTGGTCAGCCACGCTAAAGACAACCAAAAAGCTGCTAAACGGACCGCCAGCATTGGCACGTAATGTCACACCTGCTGCCACTTGGCCAGATAACGATACCGCTTTGTGTCTGCTGTATGTGTAAACACAAAGGCATTTAATTCTATATTCCATGTTACATTGTTGCTGTCTCAAGGCATAACACACTGGAGTAAGAGCTTCATTTTGGCACCCTGTGATCACTATATAGGCCTACCTATTTTAAAGTACTTATATAGATTCATAGAAATGAGGACAAATATGAAAATTCATTGTTAAAAATATTGGGGAGCCCTGGTGGGGTCACAGGTCCACAAGGCTGGGAATCACTGCCTTATATTAAGCAATACATTTAATGAAAGTTATATTATTGTGGGACTGAGGATTCTTCTCTTCATAGGAGCTACAAGCAGAGACGCTACGTCGAGTCTGAAGTTCACCGAAGATTCTGCCGGTTTGCTCACTTTAACTTTATTTTTAATGTTCTGCATTGTGTTACATGAAATTTATGTTTTATGATGGTTAGTGCTCTCCGAATGATGATTTTTAAACACACATGAAAAACCCTCAGTAATGTCATATTTATTTTCCTCTTAGATTAATCTAAACCTAGAGCAAAAACTACATTACAAATCAGCTGCAGGAAGACATATCCTTGTTTTTACTGCAGAAAGACCAGTGGTGGACAAAGTACTCAAATCCTTTACACAGATGAAAGTATTAAAAACCACAGTGTTAGTTTGCTGTGTTTTAATTTTACTTAAGTTCCTGTCATTTTGTATCTAAAAGCCTTTTTCTGTATTTCCAGGCAAATGCCCCCGGGTGACTATGTAACAAAGCCTGGGGATGCAGACTCATTTTACAGTGACATGCCTCCAGGTGTCAGCACAAACTCGGGCTGCAGCTCCAAGAAGAGGTCAGCCTGCCTGTCGCACCTGCAGATTTGCACCCTGTCCTTCACTCCTTCCATCCCATCCATTTCTCAGAACATCTCACTGTTTGGCTTCAGGTGTGCCATCTCATCATCACTCATTCATTCGCTGGCAAATGTGTGTGTGTGTGTGTGTGTTGTGTTCTCTAAATCACTGCTGTGTTCATGTCATGCTTTGTAACTATCATGGCTTTCATTATATTTCTCTTCCTGCAAACTTTACGGCCTTTAACCAAAATGTTTTCAGAATACAAACATTTTGCTGATGGGAGCTGAGCAGAAATTACCTCATCACTGCATTTCTCCTATCATAGGGATGGGCATGAGTTCTTAAGTCCTCCATTCAGACGTTATTATTTGTCACTTTTAAACGGATGGTACGCAGTGATGTAACCTATATCTATAAATATCTGCACAGATCTATAGAGCAAAACATCCTCCCCATTATACTGATGAAAACTCAGCTACAAAAGGCAACCAGGCACCAACATACAAAATAATCTTTAGCAAATGTAATTATAATCATAAATAAACGAAACACCTTGCAAATATTATTTTTTCTTCTGGTTATAATATGACTCTGTACCGCACTTTGTCCAAGTGGCATTGCTGTATCCCAGCAGGAGCCATCACTTGACTGCTGTGAGTGTGTACAATCAGTGTCAGACACAGTACTGTCTCTCTTTCATCACTTTTTCATATGTAATGTATTAAAAAGTGGAAAACTAGAATGTAATATATACAGTGTAGTGTGTCATAAAAATAGTAATAAAAACGTCATACTAAAGAATGTCATAAAAATCATTCAAAAATAAAAGTCATTATAAAGTCACAGTATAGATAAAATATAAATATATCAATAAAAAAATCACTTCAAATAAAGTCATTGTAAAGTATGTCATAAAAAAAGTCACTAAAATAAAAGTTATAGTATAGTATGTTATAAAAATAGTGATAAAAAAGTCATACTATTGAAAGTCATAAAAAATCTTTAAAAATAAAAAATGTCATTAAAAGGTCATAATATATTACGTCATTAAAAATCATTCAAAATAAAAGTAATTAAAAAATTCATAGTATAGTATGTCATAAAAAAGTCACTAAAAATAAGAACTCATTGTACAGTATGTCTTAAAAATAGTGATAAAAAAATTGTAAAATAAGTCATAAAAAAGTCATAGTATAGTATGTCATTAAAAAAGTCGTTAAAAATTAATTACATTTAAAAAAGTCATAGTATGGTATGTCATAAAAAGTCATGAAAAATAAAAGACTCATTAAAAAAGTCATAGTATAGTATTTAATAAAAAAGTAATTAAAAAATATAATGATATAGTTTGTCATGAAAAAGTCATTGTGTGCGCACTTTTCCTGCGCAGATCCTCAATGATATGCTGGCATCTAAAAACTTTTAAGACTTTTGTTTGAAAATGCTCTAAAATGGTCAGTTTAGCTATTTAATTTCTAAAAATTTCTCCTGGGGGAAATTTCCCTCACACACGCCTGAAGCGTTGGGTTGTGGAAGGTGCAGATTGAAAATGGTCTCCACCAGTGATAAAAAATAGGCGATTACAGCCCTGATCGACCGGGCGTAAAAGTGATGTTTATAAGTATTGCAACAATAAACAAAATGAATGTATAATGTTGGCTAATCTCTATCTCTCCATTTTGTACTCCATTTATTAGAGCACTGCAGTATGTAAATTCATTAAAGTGCCCATCCCTCATCATGTCACACTCAGCTGCTATGATATTGTTTCACAGCTCATAATGTTGCCATCTGCTGCGATGGTGTCTTCATATTTCGCCTTTCCCTCGTCTCCACTAACGCAACAGGAGCAGAACAGCGTGTAGTGAGCGTGTGTTGTTGCAGCTTGGGGAGAACGATGTTGTGCTGATGATTATCTGTCCATGCTGCGCGCGCGTGTGTGTGTGTGTGTGTGTGTGTGTGTGTGTGTGTGTGTGTGTGTGTGTGTGTGTGTGTGTGTGTGTGTGTGTGTGTGTGTAGATCTAATGGCCTATCCCACTCATGGAGCGAGAGAATCCCAGATGCCAAACACATCTCTGACATCTGTGAAAATGGGCGACCGAGGAGCAACTCGTGGCAAGGTGATGCACAAACCCCCACCCATACACACAGGAAGAGGAAACAGTGGTGCTGCTGCTGCTGCACTGAATTTACCAGTGTCTCAAAAATAAATGCAGGAGAAAGTCTTGATCATTATTGTGAATTTATCTACTTGCCTTTTTTTTTAAATTGGGGAAACAAACTCATCATAGTTCAACTCAAAGCAGCACCACCAGTGAATGTTCTCCGTGTCACAGCATACGCTTGTATTCAAAGTGTGTTTTCATGTTCTGTTTCTCTCCAGGAAATCTGAGCGGTAATCGTAAGAAACTGAAAGGAAAGAAGTTCCGCGCTCGCTCCAACTCCACAGAGTAAGTTCTCCTCTGGCTACTTGGTCATGTCGTGAGGTCAATGAACAGTGTACATGGGATGTGCAGATAAGGAGATGCTCTAGTGGACATAGACTGGAGGAGGGAAGGAAGGGGAGGAGTTATGCTTTATTTTGTACCTTTTATGTCGACAAATGCCATGAAAAGACCAAAACAAACCTCCTACCTCCTAATCATCAATAAAAAAAGGCAAAGTGTCTCATAAAACAGCTGGGCACTGTAGTTTTTGGCACGTGTTCCTCAAACAGGGCAAACAGTGTATTTGTTGGGAACTATTTTCACCCATGGATTAACACATGTTGGGTGCACTCAAGAGCATTCACAGCATTGACAGGAATAAACTACAATGTAAGGCTGACAAAATTATTAATTCTTAGATACTTTTGACGATACCACGTGTTTAAAATGATATGATCTCCATAGATTATGCATTCAATCGTGTGGATAGCACTAAAGCTATAAAAAAAAAATCAGATTTTATGGCATTCTCTCCATCAATGAACCCACCACATGACCGGAGGTGTGTCTTCAGTGACATTCTCTGCACCAGCACAAAATCTAAAAATCTCGTGGTTTTTTTTGTCAATTTGCACAGATTTGTATTGACAGTATTTACTATTTTTTATGTTAGTATTGCATTGAATTTTGGTATCATGGCAAACCTATTACAGTGCCTGTGTTTGCCCAGTGCAGCAATGTGGCACATTTATGCATTTTTAAAAAGGACAGTTCACCCCAAAATCAAAAATACATATTTTTCCTCTTACCTGTAGTGCTGTTTATCAGTCTAGATTGTTTTGGCTTGAGTTGCTGAGTGTTTGAGATATCAGCCATAGAGATGTCTGCCTTCTCTCCAATATAACTAGAACTAGATGACACTCGGCTTGTGGTGCTCAAAGTGGCAAAATTACATTTGAAAAACTTAACAGCAATGTCTCTTTCCAGAAATCATGATAATCAGACCTTGTTGTGAGCATGGAGGAAGTATTTTATTTAAACTGAAGTAACATTGCCAACAGTATCACAGCGCAGAAGGAAGCGTGCATCTACTCATGGATTAGAGCTTGGCTGAGCTGTAATGTTAGCTCGCTCAGTGCTAGGTGAGCTAGCAGTAGATGCACGCTTCCTTCTGCACTGTGATACCATTCGCAGGTGTAGATTGGTAGAAAGAAAATAGTTCCTACATAAAACTTCTCTCAACAAGGTCTGTGGATTATATTGAGTTACCGAGTCATGATTTCTGGAAAGAGACATTGTTGTTGAGTTTTTCACATTTGTTTTGTTGGCACTTTGAGCACCACAAACCAAGTGCCATCTAGTTCCATTATATTTGAGAGAAAGCAGACATTGCCAGGGCCGATATCTGCAACTCACACCAAAACAACCTAGACTGATAAATGGCACTACATGTAAGAGGGAAAATATGGATATTTAATTTTGGGGTGGACTGTCCCTTTAATAGTATCTCAACACCAATGAAGCCCTACGACACAAAGAAACAAGTGATGTCAGGACACACAAACAGTTTATTCTATTGGGATCAATTTATATTTGGTTTTGGTCTTTTCACTAGATTTGTTGACGATAAGAAAATAAAGAATATTACTGTCCTTCTGTTAAAGGTGTAGTGTAGCTATTAAAACAATTCACACAACTCTGGAAAGAAAGCTCTCCTCAAATTTTGCATCAGAGATAAAAGAGGTACAAAGAGCCTCACAAGCCAGGCAAGTCACAGACCATGCAGTCAAGTTATCTCAGTGTGAACTCGCTGCTCTTGTCTGGCTTGTGAGGCTGCATCAAACCTCTGAGTCCTTTAAACTTAACTCACCTCTTACCTGTGAATAAAGTGTTTGCATATATGCCCGTTGACTGTGAATGAGCAGTGTGCATCGGCTGCCTCCCAGCCTGGCGTGTTGGTCTGTTTGTCTGTGGGTTTGAAGGTCTTGGCATTTAAACTGTCTGCAGTGCACCTGTTCTCATAGCGAGCATGAGACTGACTGCTAACTGCTTGGAATGACGTGACATGTAACCAATATGCAACTGAGCCTGTAACACACGACACAGTTGTTTGTGATTTCCATGGTGCCGTTTTCATCTGAAACCACACACAGGTCTGTCCGCCATCTTCTCACCATTTTCTCAATTGCATCTTGGTATTTGTTCAGGATATCTTTGCTCTGCTCTGCTTTCCTAAAAATATTTCCTCTTCCTCTCTCTCCCCCCCCAACACTCGCTTATTTCTGGGAATTTTTCTGTCCTTTTTCAATTTCTTTTCCCTCCTTCCTTTTTCTCTCTTCTCCCCCTCCTTGTGTTGTGTCCATCACCCCCTCCTCCCCCTCCCACAGGTATTTAACCCCTCGCTTCAAAACAGAGTTTTATGATGTAACTAAATGGGTAGAAGATGTGAATAGAAACACTCAAGGACCTTACCTTAGGTATTACCTCAGACCATGTCCTGTACCCCACACGCTTGTCTAAAATCCCCCTCACTTTTGGTTTGATTTGTGGCTTGGTCAAGGGAAGTAGCAACTAGCTCCAATCTGGACGTTTAAGAGTAATATTTCAGAGAGTGTTATCGACAGCTGGCATGTTGTGTAGTTTCTCAAAGGGGTTGCTGCTGAGTATTAAAAAAAAGTTTTTCTGCTTTACATTATAATATATCCTATTTTATGTCATCCTTCCTTTTAGTTTGAGTGAAGACATTCGTTTCTTTTTGATCAGCTGCTCTTTACTTTGCAGATTTTTTATTTTCATTCTGCAAAAAGAATAACGGCTCTTACTGCCTGTGCTAGTGTGACAGTTCTAACGCAGCCATGTTATTCCTAATTTCTCCTTATTCCCTTCTTTGCTTCTCCCCTTCAGTCTCTTGTTCCCTCTGCATGTTGCGTGTTGTTCTGTCAGTAAGTGTCTGTGTGTCCGCGCTGCCTCTCACCCAGTGACCTCACGTGCCTTCGCATCAGTGTGATGTCAGCGCAGAGCCGAGCATTTCGGGCGCTGCGCTGACATCACTACTGTGCTGCTGTGATGAACTGTAGGCCACCACTCTGATCCCAGTGTCCAAGGTCTATAGATAATCACAAGCCACAAGGTTTCCCTGACAAGGAAGCTCATGGGCGCCCTGGCTCTGTAGAGCGCCGGTCCCATGTCATCAACAGTTTCTTCCCTTCTATGAGATAAACGCCACCAAATAGTCAACGAGCACTGTAATCTATAGACCTTCGTTGTGTCCAGGAGCACAGTCCTGCCCTTCTCACTGTTAGTACATCTGCTGGAGGACAAAGGAGTGGAGACATGTGGAGGGTCACCTCAGAGAGCTCTGGTTCCAGAAGTAAAACTAAAGTAGAGTGGAAATTTTTCCTACAAGCTTAGTGACATAACTGACCAATTACTATCACATAAATCAGCACAAAGACCTGCTGATGAAATCATCTGCTAAGAAAAAAAAATTATATTTATATATTAACCCTTTAAAACTTGGAGTGATATAACTTTTCTTGTGCTACTTTCAGAGGTGTTTCGCAGGTATTTAAACCTTTGAACCCGAGCAAATTGGTGTGATTTCTCTCAAAAACATGGGAAAAATAAGCAGCTTGGTAAGAAATGTCATAAAAATTGCAAAAAAAAATAAAAAAAAAATTAGAAAATTATTTAAAAAATTATTTAAAAGAAAAGATTTAGAAAATTAATTTTAAAAAAGGAAAAAAGAAAAAGAAGCTAGCAAAAACTATATTATGATCATTATTTTATTATTACATTTTAAAATTATGTTACAGAATTATTATAATTTTAAGCACTCTCTCCAGGTCATTTCCATGTTTGTGTGTTTTTAACTTTCTTTTAATTTTTTTTCTCTCCTAATTTTCTCTTTTAACAAATTTCTTAGTATTTTTGGGGGTTGGGGGCCATTTCTTCTGTTATTGCTCATTGCCTTCTTTCCATGTTTCTAAAATAAATCAAGCTAATCTGCACAGGTTTCCAAAAAAGTGGGGTTAATCCAGAAAAGTCACAGGTAGAAACACTGGGCACAAATCTCTTCACAAGAATACTGCATTAAGTAAACAGCCAATCAGCAAGCTTAAAATCCTGTTGCCACTGGCAGCAGTTGCAGTAGGAATTGAGCCTTGTAGAATACAGCAGTGTGATCAATTAGACTTGTTTGTTCTCCTTTTTATGTCGATAGCATTTTATTATTATACTTTTAATTTTTTAAGATATACTTTGCAGGATCTTAAAAAGCAGTGTATAGACTCATACTGAAGTAATCCTTCTTAGTGATCACTTATGACCCACTAGAAGTGTGTAGCGGTGTGTTTTTCTTCAGAGACTCTGCCCTCTGCCTGTATTTTCTTATTTTCCTTTTATTGTCTGTGCTCTGGATGTTTATGGGAGTGTAGCCCTACAGCGCTCATGCGAGGTTGGGGATTTATGCAAAGGTAGCGACCAACAAACAGAGTGCTTAAAAAAGCACATAGAGCTGGGGAACTGCCAGACGAGAGCTCATCTGGTGCTGGCCTTTACTTTCGCTGGTGTGCATGTTTACAAATAGTAACATTTAAGTTTTTAACCTAACCTTTAACCTTTTAACTTTCTTGGTTCACTGCACTGATTCACCAGGTCAGATTCCTGTTCATTTAGGAAATAAAGCAACTCTAATTCTGAGTCCAATATAACGTGCAACACACGTAAAAACCTTCCATTAAAGGGTTATTTTCGTGGAGTTTTCTTATTTGAAAAAAAAGGAACTGGAAAGAGGGAAAGCTGTTTGTTGTAAACTGTATTTCCTTTTGTATAATAGGGGTGAAATGTAACTAAGTACACTGACTCAACTCAAGTACTATACTTTAATACAAGTCTAAGGAGCTTGTGCTTCACTTGACTATTTCCTTTTTTTTTTTCAACTTTGTACCTCTACTCCTCTACTGTACGTCTCAAAGAAAAAATATTGTACTTTTTACTCCTCTACATCTATTAAACATAGTTGCTAGTTACTTTACTGATTCGGATTATTAATACAAAATATAAACCCATCAATTGATGATGAGATATTGCTATGGATTAAACTACCCGCACTATATAAAGTCAATTAAATAATATAAATATATTCTGAAATGGGCCATTCTGCACAATAAGAACTTATTCTTCCTTTACATTAAGTATAATTTGATGCTAATACTTTATATACTTTAATATTTTTACTTAAATAAGATTTTGAATGAAGAACTTTTTCTTTTTTCTACATTGTTGTGTTGTTGCTACTTTTCCTTAAGTAAAATATTACAGTACTTCTTCCACTGCTGATGTGTAGCAAATTTATGATTGTTTGTGATCAAGTCAGGTGTAAAAAATTACTTGAGTTTACTAATAGAGCCATACTAATCTAATGACAAGACCAATAGTGCAGCCTCACCAGTGGCAATATGAAACTATACTTTGACACGGCGGTGCTTTGAGCTAAATGCTACAGTCAGCATCCTTGCAATGGCTGCAGTTTTAGAAGTAGTTATCAAATATGGGATTTTATTAGAAAAGTACATCTGGAGCCAGTGGTCCACCCACTCCCTCCACTACTTTGACCAGTCCAGGTATTTCTGACCACCAATCAGCAGTGATGTAAACAAGCTACTGTACTGTACATGGGGCGGGCTCTCTGTGGCTGTTTCACTGGACAGGAGTTCTTCCTCTGACTTTCTCAGTCTGTTCTCACCCAGCTCCGGTCTGGTCTGCCGTCCCAGTCACCTCACCACACTCACTGCGCCCAGCTGTTCAGGACTACACACTGGCTCCGCAGAAGTTACCTTTAGCAGCATGTGTTTCTTAACAGTGGCTAAAGGTGATTTCCTGCAGACGGTTTGTGTGTCCGCTGATGAAGAGAAAGTAATGCTGTGGCAGAGTGAGTTGCAGGAAACTATGACTATGTCCACACTGCAGCTGGGACCCGTGTACTGCTGTGTGCAGAGGTTGCCCCTAAAAGCTTATGTATGTTTTTTAAGAGATTACATGACCTGCCTGCCGCTGTGCTTTTGGTGAACGGCAACAAGAGCTTTTAAGATCAACCTCTCTCTGTAGGAGGGTGAATCATTAGAGCAGCTCAAGGAGAATGTTGCCCAAAGTCACAGATCTAACATTAGCTCCTGAATCTTGTCTCAGTTACCAATCTGTGTCTTTGGCCAACTTAATCCTGAACCGACGTAAGAGGCAATATTTTAATAATGTCACTTCCTCCTTTCCTCAGGACGCTATCCCCTGCCAAGTCTCCCACTTCCTCTACTGGATCTATTGCATCCAGCAGGAGATACCCGTACCCCATGCCCCCGCTCCCCGATGACCAGAGGAAAGCAAACAGGCAGAGCGCCAGGGCAAGTATCAGGAGCACATTACATCATTCATAGAGCCAGTGTGTAGGATTTAGGAGGATATTTTGGCAGAAATGAAATATAAGAAATATTTTTTCTCTAGTGTATAATCACCTGAAATAGGGATTGCTTTATTTTATGTTACCTCAGAATAAGCCGTACATCTACAAAGGGAGTGGGTACTCATCTATAGAGTCCACCATGTTGCGCCAACCTGTTTCTACAGTAGCCTAGAATGGACAAACACAACACTAACTCGATATAGGACCATTCTTATTTTGTGGCAGCCACTGTAATTAGCAGCCCCTCCACACAAGCCAAACAGCTTTGGAAAAAAAAGATTTTTGATACGAAACTGCTTCATTTATTATTTTTATCGGTTTAAATCACTGGGTCCATTTATTGCAACGAGGAGGAGACAAGAAAATCCTGAATGTCTAGATCATTAGTTATCAGAGAAAAAAGGTGAGCACACATTATTTGGCGCTAGGCTAGCAGTTCATCCGAGCCGAAGAGCATCAGAATAACACTTATTTGTAACACAAAGTTTAAATTTCCCAGTTGAAATCACCTGGGGTCTCATTTATAAACATTTCATATGAACAAAACGAGGCCTGAAAGAGGCGTACGCCACTTTCCACGCAAAAGTTGTGATCTTAAAAACCATGCATACGAACATTTCGGAGACAGGAAATTGGCGACACAGATGGTGAGGGTGAAGCCTGATTGTAGAAATTGTCGAATATTTCTTTGTGCATGACATTTTTGGCTTTTCTCCGTACATACATTTTTAGTACGGCTACTACACACCTATTAATAAATGAGACCCCTGGTCCGTTTGTTTTGGAGGTGAAGAGGCCTCTGCGGATAATTTTGCTCCTGGTAAAAACCTCCTTAATGATGAATAATATAGAAATTCTAACCAGGAGAACCTGACTGCAATGACGGCCTTGCTCCATCTTTTGTTTCTGCGTTTATTGTTTTGATTGAGAGACCCCATAGTGGTAGAAAATTACATGTTGTATGTTGAAGACAGAACCAATATAATGTAAATAGGAGGTGATGTGACTGACAAACAAACAGTGAACTCATGTTAAAATGTCTTTCCTTTAATCATCTCCTCTCTTGTTCTCTCCTCTTTTCTTCTCCTCAGCTGTGGGAGACTTCAATATAACAGCCTCCTTACCCACTCTGTGAAAGACCTCGAGGAACTACACTTGTCTCTCCTTTTCTATGAATGAAAAACACAAAAATGAAACAAAATTGACTCTAAGCGATTTAAGAGAAACAGAGAGAGAGCCCCCCCCACTGGAGTGGAAATAGGCAAAGGCGTGTGTGAGTGAGTGTGTACAAGCATCTCCGAGGCCGTCTCTCCAGGCGGCGTCATTCAGTGGATCTCTACAAGACGATGCGGATCGCCAGCGGAGAAACCAGCTCCACATCCACTCCAGACCAGCTGGAGCTCAGACTGAGCTGTTCCTGTCTGCTCAGGCCGCATCTATGGGACTGGGACACCCCCTCCCCCTTCCACTCCGACCCTTCCTTACCTGTCCCAAACCCTTAAACCTCAACACATCCTCCTTTAGCTCGGCTCTCGTCACTTCAACGCCACTGACCCCCCCCCCCAAAGAGTTGTTTGGAGCTCCTCTGTTAATGGAGCAGCAGAGCCAGGAGCAGGTCATCGCATCACACTGCATCTCTGGACTTGTTGGATCATTTCGACGCACGTGAATCACTGTATGCATGAGACAACCCTGTTTATCATCAACCTCCTCTTACAGAAAAGACGAGAAGAACAGCGGTCTGATGTGAGAGGAAAGCATGCGAGGGGGGCAGTGATTTTATACCTTCTGTAGGCTTAAGACGCTTCCTCTCCACTATAGGTAACCCATATTGTATCACCAGTTATAGCCCATAACCCATGACATGGACCCCACCTGACCCCCCCTGCTCTTCCTCGCCTCGGTTTGTTTGTGCGTGTGTAAATATGTACAGTAAAAATACACACAGAGTATGTTTTTGCTTTTATTTTGAAAGAGACTGAGACGTCTCTTCCTGCTGTGTTGTGTTGTAGACAGAAGCGGATCTCTGTAGATAAGGGGCCCCCGCACTGGTTCTTCTGTCTGTGTTTCTATTTTTCGTCCTCTCCTTTTTTTTTCCTTCCTCCCTCCAGCTTTTTCCTGTGTGACTGTGACCTCTATAGCTTTCTCCATCCACAGCAGAATGTAAAAGTGTTTTTTATATTATCTTAGCACTGGTTTTCATCCATCTCTGGGAGAAACACACAGACATCCAGTAATGACTGAGGAAGTATTGATGAAGTTGTTGATGGTGGCACATTAGGAGTGTTGTTGGAAGCGACTGTTGATGAGTATTATTTAGGAACATTTAATTAGTTTTATGTGCCATTTCCTGAGTGGAATGGATGCGACGTGTTTGGTGTAGTTATAGCCACTTTTCACTCCTGGGGTTTTTCTTTCTTTGAAATTTCCCGTCGATGACATTAAGATGTTTTCCCCTGATTCTACATTTGAGCCACGTGTGCTCGTGTTTTCAAGACGTGGCAGCACATGAAGTCGCTCGGATGAATGCGAGAATAAGACGTGCAGTTGAAGGCCTGACTCGGGCGAGGAATCTGGAAGCTGTGATTGAAATGTGCATTTTGGATTTAGCTGTGATGATTGAGATATTTAGCCTTGTAAATGATTAACTATGCTGTACAGTGCTTGCTGTTTGAGCTTGTGGAGACCAACAGCATGACAGTTCTATAATCAAATTAAGTTATTTCTCTGGTAGGCTGTTTGTGAGACCATCACGGGAAACGAGCATGTCACTGAAAAACTTTTTGCCTCATTGCCTATTTGCTGTTGTCTAAATGGGTTTGTGTACCACAGACTGTCAGCAGAGTCGGGACAATTCATGGCAGGAAGTCGCAGGGTTTAAAAACGACTGAGAACAGATTTTCTTTTGTGCTGACGTCATGCCAGTGTAGCTATTTAAAGGACAGTTCACCCCCAAATCAAAAACAAATTTTTCCTCTCACATGTACTGCTGTTGATCGGTCTAGATTGTTTTGATGTGAGTTGTCGAGTGTTGAAGATATCAACCTTCTCTCCAATATAATGGAATCATGACCTGGTTACTCAAGATAATCCACAGACCTTGTTGTGAGCAGTTTCATGTAGGATCTACTTTCGTATCACCGCATAGAAGGAGGTGTGCATCTGCTCATGAACGAGAGGCTCGTTCTCGTGACAGCATGAAATGCAAACAATGCTATCGTCCTTGGCTGAGCTGTTATGTTTGCTAGCTCAGTGGTGCTACGTGAGCTAGCAGGAGATGCACGCTTCCTTCTGTGTCTGTGTCTGTGGCTGCCCCCTTAAAAGTTGGAGATTCGAATCATCCGTCAGAGACCCCACATTCAACAGAGATTAACCACAAGCCAAGTGCCATCTGTTCCATTATATTCAAGAGAAGGCAGATATGGGGAGCCCATTAGCTCAACAAGCGGCACGGACACCCCATGTGCAGGGACTCTGTCCTTGCCGCCGCGGCCGTGGGTTCAGTTCCAGCCCATGGCCCTTAGCTGCATTTTGTCCTCCTTTCTCTCCCCCTTCACTCTGGATCTGTCCTGTCTAATAAAGGCAGATATATCCAACACTCAACAACCCACACTAAAACAATGTAGTCTGATAAACAGCACTACAGGTAAGAGGAAAAATACGTATTTTTGATTTTGGGGTGAACTGTCCCTTAAAGGTCAATTTTTTTTTTTTTGGAGACTAATCCCATAATCCCCCAAAGCAAGTTCTTTGTACAGTTACAACTCATTGTTCTACCTTGTGTAGAAGTTGTTGTCCTACAGCCTCCTGTCTGTCATTTTACCGTTGTTTAGTTTTGTTGCGGTGTGGGCACTCGTTCATTTGTAATTCATGTATGCATTAGGACTGTATAGGTAATACGATCTTCACAATATTGGACTAATATTGCTACTAGTATCTTTTTTATTAAGTACCTTTGTAATGTTCACTTTTTTCTCAGCGTTATGTACAGCAACGATTCAAACAGTAATTAAGTGCATTATTGTAATTATGTGTGTTGATGAGTTTGAATGGAGACAGTTTTTTGAAACACATTTGTCCCGGGGCCAATAGAAGTGGTCGTTCCTCTGGCATGTGCTCATCTGTATCATATAAGGTTTGGACACATAATGTTGTAAATGAGATCTGTATGGGCTCATGATTTGCCTTCTTACCAGAGCTTTCTTCTCTGCTCTGGTCTTCTTTAAGTATTGGTCAGTGTCCAGTGGCCCAGTCTACTTCCTGGGCTACATAAGGCTGCGGAGAGCTACGCCTCAGAGCTCTTGATTTTTAACATCAGAATACTGTGCTAAGACTTTTGTCCTAGTGTCATGGACGCTGCACTCCACTACATTCTGAGGACTCTCCGCTGAGGATGGGACCATGCAGGCTGCAGCGATTTTTTTCCCCCCAATCCTCCAAACATATCTGCTGCGTCTGCCTGCGCACACGGCTGGACTGACAGATCCTTCACAGGACGACTCTGGCAGAAACGTCCCCACATATGAGCTGTCTGTCTCTGTCTGGCCAGAGACTTGAATGTATCCGTGTACCACCCAGTCTCAATCATGTGGTCCCATCCTGCCAGACACATCAGCACTCTGTTGCAGGGACCTTGAACCCCCACCCCACATGTACTAGTTCAAATCTAAATACTGAAGTTGCTGTCATTTTTTTTATTTTTATTTTTTAATTTTGCCTGTATGCTGTACAGACTGATGATGCAAAAATCAATCCCCATATTTTTTTTCCTCTTAATCATTCAGTATTGTAATATATTTAATATAAAATAAAACTTTCATCAACACATCTGTCTATGCTGACATTTCTAATAACTCTAAAAACTCTTCAGTTTAAAATCGAAAACTGACTATTCATTCTTTGTTACAACGTGTAAATAAGCAACATGATCGGGATGCACAGATCTAACTAGTAGTTCAATCAGGGAGATTTGATGTTATTCACAATTCTCTCTCAATCCCACTCCCACCACTTCCAACAACCTGTCTAACTAAACTTTAAATCTGTTCTCCTCTCTGCTCCTGTCAGCTGTCATTTTAGGCAGAATCGTCGCACCCTCCTCCACCCCATTCACTTCCAGTCACCTTAGCGAGAGCCCAGGACCAGCTCATCAAAAGCCCACTCCTCTTCACACCCAGATCCTCTGCTCCCTCCTCATCTCATCTCATCACCACCACCATTACCACCACCAGCGTCTAGACTCCACAGGGGTGGGGGATCCCTAATCTCCTCCGTCTCTACATCACGATGGGGTCTAATCGCAAAAGACTTTTAACTTCTACATGTGCGTCCTGATTGAACTATTAGTGATCTGCATGCAGTCACGGCTGACTAGGTCTTAGGTGCCACAGTGATAATCCCTGGCCTTGTGTTACCTTACAGAAAAATGAGTTCCACAATTTCAAACTTGGAAAAAAGAGAGTGTATTGACAAATATCCAGAGTTAAAGTATCAGAATTGGCGACTGAGGAGAAAAGGCTGGCTCGGATCATCCCACCAGACAAGCCGATAAAAAACATAAATACAATCTTAATCTCTGTGAGCACCTGGATGAAACAGAAAAGAAACCAGTTGATAAACACATCCTAGGGTTTGGTGGGTGTTAAAACATTAAAACCGGTTTGTTACTAAGCAAAACACTGAACCAGGATACTGAATTTTACACACTTGATTGGAACACGACACCATGTCCCAACAACAAGCGAGTGTCCTATTATCACATCACATCATGTAACATCAGAGCTGAACAAACATAATGTTTAATCATGCCTTCACTGTTTAATGCTAATGCAAAACAAGTTGGATTTAGTGCTGTGATGCCACTGGCACAGGTTGCTGATGTAGGCTGCTTTTTAACTAACAAATGCTGGTTCAGCTGGTTTGCATACTGTATAATCAAATTGGTTTCAGGTTGCACATTGGACTGGACAAAACAAAAATCAACTCAACTCTACATTTTATTATTAATTTATCTGGCATTAGATTGAACTTTGACTGCTGAACCAACATCCTTTCATGGTGGGCATATTAATCCATTACAGTGTATTTTTTCTGAATTACGATGTACCGTGTTTACTGTGTCTTAGATACTGATAACAACCTTTGACCAAACAAGACTTTTCAAACACAGATGCAACTGTGCTGAACCCCAGAAGCCCCAAAACACTGGATGTTTTGGCTGAGACGGTCAATGAGAAAGTCATCCCCTGTCACTCCTGTGGACAGTTCTTCACTATATGTCACAGGTGTTTCTCAGAGGCTGCTGTTCATCTGCTCCATTATCCACTGTAGGTCCATTTGAATGCTTCATATGTTGTACATGTTCATCACAAATGCTCTTGCGAGTGGTGCCGCAGTGCCTGCAGTCTGTCATGATGGATGGCTTTTGTTGTCACTGCTGCATCCTCATCAAGTGATTCCCGGATGCAACTTTTCAAGCGGTCGATGCCAAACCCAGTGGAGGCAGAGACAGGAACCACGTGTCTGAAGGTCATGTAGTTCTTGGGTATCATGTCATCAGGCAACAGATCAGAGAACTCTGCAGGAAGGAAAAACAACAGAAAGAAATTTTAACACATAAAAGCCCAAGATGTATTTATTTTCCTGTAATCATGTCAAAGCTGTAAAAATGCTTGTTATTTTTTGTGTCTTGGTTGTCATCATTGAATATGCATGTTTAATGCTGCTATTTTTGGAAAACTGTCCAATACAGTATCTGGTAACCTTGTTATAATAGCAACTGATCCCAATTTTAACTATTTTTCCTCATCTTAACATAGTATAGTATGTCATCAAAAACCATGAAAAACAGTCATAGTATAGTATGTCGTCCAAAATCATGAAAAAACGTCATAGTGTAGTATGTCATCAAAAATCATCAAAAAACATCATATTACAGTATGTCGTCCAAAATCATGAAAAAAAGTCATAGTATATAGTATGTCGTCCAAAACCATGAAAAAAAGTCATAGTATAGTATGTCATCCAAAACCATGAAAAAAAAGTCATAGTATAGTATATCGTCCAAAATCATGAAATAAAGTCATAGTATAGTATGTCGTCCAAAACCATGAAAAAAATGTCATAGTACAGCATGTCGTCCAAAACCATGAAAAAAAGTCATAGTATAGTATGTCGTCCAAAATCATAAAAAAAAAGTCATAGTATAGTATGTCGTCCAAAACCATGAAAAAAGTCATAGTATAGTATATCGTCCTAAATCATGAAAAAAAAAGTCATGGTATAGTGTGTTGTCCAAAATCATGAAAAAAAGTCATAGTATAGTATGTCGTCCAAAATCATGAAAAAAGTCATAGTATAAAGTCATAGTATAGTATGTCGTCCAAAATCATAAAAAAAAGTCATAGTATAAAGTCATAGTATAGAATATCGTCCAAAATCATGAAAAAAAGTCATAGTATAGTATGTCGTCCAAAATCATAAAAAAAGTCATAGTATAGTATGTCGTCCAAAATCATGAAAAAAGTCATAGTATAGTATGTCGTCCAAAATCATAAAAAAAAGTCATAGTATAGAATATCGTCCAAAATCATGAAAAAAAGTCATAGTATAGTATGTCGTCCAAAACCATGAAAAAAAAGTCATAGTTTAGTATATCGTCCAAAACCATGAAAAAAAGTCATAGTATAGTATGTCGTCCAAAACCATGAAAAAAGTCATAGTATAGTATGTCGTCCAAAATCATAAAAAAAAGTCATAGTATAGTATGTCGACCAAAATCATGAAAAAAAGTCATCGTATAGAATATCGTCCAAAATCATGAAAAAAAGTCATAGTATAGTATGTCGTCCAAAATCATGAAAAAAATCATAGTATAAAGTCATAGTATAGTATGTCGTCCAAAATCATAAAAAAAAGGTCATAGTATAGTATGTCGTCCAAAATCATAAAAAAAAGTCATAGTATAGTATGTCGTCCAAAATCATAAAAAAGTCATAGTATAGTATGTCGTCCAAAATCATAAAAAAAAAGTCATAGTATAGTATGTCGTCCAAAATCATAAAAAAAGTCATAGTATAGTATGTCGTCCAAAATCATGAAAAAAAAAGTCATAGTATAGTATGTCGTCCAAAATCATAAAAAAAAAGTCATAGTATAGTATGTCGTCCAAAATCATAAAAAAAGTCATAGTGTAGTATGTCGTCCAAAACCATGAAAAAAAGTGATAGTATAGTATGTCGTCCAAAATCATGAAAAAATGTCATAGTATAGTATGTCGTCCAAAATCATAAAAAAAGTCATAGTATAAAGTCATAGTATAGAATATCGTCCAAAATCATGAAAAAAAGTCATAGTATAGTATGTCATCCAAAATCATGAAAAAATGTCATAGTATAGTATGTCGTCCAAAACCATGAAAAAAGTCATAGTATAGTATGTCGTCCAAAATCATAAAAAAAGTCATAGTATAGTATGTCGTCCAAAATCATGAAAAAAAAGTCATAGTATAGTATGTCGTCCAAAATCATGAAAAAATGTCATAGTATAGTATGTCATCCAAAATCATAAAAAAAGTCATAGTATAAAGTCATAGTATAGAATATCGTCCAAAATCATGAAAAAAAGTCATAGTATAGTATGTCGTCCAAAACCATGAAAAAAGTCATAGTATAGTATGTCGTCCAAAACCATGAAAAAAGTCATAGTATAGTATGTCGTCCAAAATCATGAAAAAAAAAGTCATGGTATAGTATGTCGTCCAAAATCATAAAAAAAAGTCATAGTATAGTATGTCGACCAAAATCATGAAAAAAAGTCATCGTATAGAATATCGTCCAAAATCATGAAAAAAAGTCATAGTATAGTATGTCGTCCAAAATCATAAAAAAAAGTCATAGTATAGTATGTCGACCAAAATCATGAAAAAAAGTCATCGTATAGAATATCGTCCAAAATCATGAAAAAAAGTCATAGTATAGTATGTCGTCCAAAATCATGAAAAAAGTCATAGTATAAAGTCATAGTATAGTATGTCGTCCAAAATCATAAAAAAAAGGTCATAGTATAGTATGTCGTCCAAAATCATAAAAAAAGTCATAGTATAGTATGTCGTCCAAAATCATAAAAAAAAGTCATAGTAGTATGTCGTCCAAAATCATAAAAAAAGTCATAGTATAGTATGTCGTCCAAAATCATGAAAAAAAAGTCATAGTATAGTATGTCGTCCAAAATCATAAAAAAAAAGTCATAGTATAGTATGTCGTCCAAAATCATAAAAAAAGTCATAGTGTAGTATGTCGTCCAAAACCATGAAAAAAAGTGATAGTATATAGTATGTCGTCCAAAATCATGAAAAAATGTCATAGTATAGTATGTCGTCCAAAATCATAAAAAAAGTCATAGTATAAAGTCATAGTATAGAATATCGTCCAAAATCATGAAAAAAAGTCATAGTATAGTATGTCGTCCAAAACCATGAAAAAAGTCATAGTATAGTATGTCGTCCAAAATCATGAAAAAAAAAGTCATAGTATAGTATGTCGTCCAAAATCATAAAAAAAAGTCATAGTATAGTATGTCGTCCAAAACCATGAAAAAAGTCATAGTATAGTATATCGTCCTAAATCATGAAAAAAAAAGTCATGGTATAGTGTGTTGTCCAAAATCATGAAAAAAAGTCATAGTATAGTATGTCGTCCAAAATCATGAAAAAAGTCATAGTATAAAGTCATAGTATAGTATGTCGTCCAAAATCATAAAAAAAAGTCATAGTATAAAAGTCATAGTATAGAATATCGTCCAAAATCATGAAAAAAAGTCATAGTATAGTATGTCGTCCAAAATCATAAAAAAAGTCATAGTATAGTATGTCGTCCAAAATCATGAAAAAAGTCATAGTATAGTATGTCGTCCAAAATCATAAAAAAAAGTCATAGTATAGAATATCGTCCAAAATCATGAAAAAAAGTCATAGTATAGTATGTCGTCCAAAACCATGAAAAAAAAGTCATAGTTTAGTATATCGTCCAAAACCATGAAAAAAAGTCATAGTATAGTATGTCGTCCAAAACCATGAAAAAAGTCATAGTATAGTATGTCGTCCAAAATCATAAAAAAAAGTCATAGTATAGTATGTCGACCAAAATCATGAAAAAAAGTCATCGTATAGAATATCGTCCAAAATCATGAAAAAAAGTCATAGTATAGTATGTCGTCCAAAATCATGAAAAAAATCATAGTAAAAGTCATAGTATAGTGTCGTCCAAAATCATAAAAAAAAGGTCATAGTATAGTATGTCGTCCAAAATCATAAAAAAAAGTCATAGTATAGTATGTCGTCCAAAATCATAAAAAAAGTCATAGTATAGTATGTCGTCCAAAATCATAAAAAAAAAGTCATAGTATAGTATGTCGTCCAAAATCATAAAAAAAGTCATAGTATAGTATGTCGTCCAAAATCATGAAAAAAAAAGTCATAGTATAGTATGTCGTCCAAAATCATAAAAAAAAGTCATAGTATAGTATGTCGTCCAAAATCATAAAAAAAGTCATAGTGTAGTATGTCGTCCAAAACCATGAAAAAAAGTGATAGTATATAGTATGTCGTCCAAAATCATGAAAAAATGTCATAGTATAGTATGTCGTCCAAAATCATAAAAAAAGTCATAGTATAAAGTCATAGTATAGAATATCGTCCAAAATCATGAAAAAAAGTCATAGTATAGTATGTCATCCAAAATCATGAAAAAATGTCATAGTATAGTATGTCGTCCAAAACCATGAAAAAAGTCATAGTATAGTATGTCGTCCAAAATCATGAAAAAAAAAGTCATAGTATAGTATGTCGTCCAAAATCATAAAAAAGTCATAGTATAGTATGTCGTCCAAAATCATGAAAAAAAAGTCATAGTATAGTATGTCGTCCAAAATCATGAAAAAATGTCATAGTATAGTATGTCGTCCAAAACCATGAAAAAAGTCATAGTATAGTATGTCGTCCAAAATCATGAAAAAAAAAGTCATGGTATAGTATGTCGTCCAAAATCATAAAAAAAGTCATAGTATAGTATGTCGACCAAATCATGAAAAAAAGTCATCGTATAGAATATCGTCCAAAATCATGAAAAAAAGTCATAGTATAGTATGTCGTCCAAAATCATAAAAAAAAGTCATAGTATAGTATGTCGACCAAAATCATGAAAAAAAGTCATCGTATAGAATATCGTCCAAAATCATGAAAAAAAGTCATAGTATAGTATGTCGTCCAAAATCATGAAAAAAGTCATAGTATAAAGTCATAGTATAGTATGTCGTCCAAAATCATAAAAAAAAGGTCATAGTATAGTATGTCGTCCAAAATCATAAAAAAAGTCATAGTATAGTATGTCGTCCAAAATCATAAAAAAAAAGTCATAGTATAGTATGTCGTCCAAAATCATAAAAAAAGTCATAGTATAGTATGTCGTCCAAAATCATGAAAAAAAGTCATAGTATAGTATGTCGTCCAAAATCATAAAAAAAAAAGTCATAGTATAGTATGTCGTCCGAAATCATAAAAAAAGTCATAGTGTAGTATGTCGTCCAAAACCATGAAAAAAAGTGATAGTATATAGTATGTCGTCCAAAATCATGAAAAAATGTCATAGTATAGTATGTCGTCCAAAATCATAAAAAAAGTCATAGTATAAAGTCATAGTATAGAATATCGTCCAAAATCATGAAAAAAAGTCATAGTATAGTATGTCATCCAAAATCATGAAAAAATGTCATAGTATAGTATGTCGTCCAAAACCATGAAAAAAGTCATAGTATAGTATGTCGTCCAAAATCATGAAAAAAAAGTCATAGTATAGTATGTCGTCCAAAATCATAAAAAAAAGTCATAGTATAGTATGTCGTCCAAAATCATGAAAAAAAAGTCATAGTATAGTATGTCGTCCAAAATCATGAAAAAATGTCATAGTATAGTATGTCGTCCAAAATCATAAAAAAAGTCATAGTATAAAGTCATAGTATAGAATATCGTCCAAAATCATGAAAAAAAGTCATAGTATAGTATGTCATCCAAAATCATGAAAAAATGTCATAGTATAGTATGTCGTCCAAAACCATGAAAAAAGTCATAGTATAGTATGTCGTCCAAAATCATGAAAAAAAAAGTCATGGTATAGTATGTCGTCCAAAATCATAAAAAAAGTCATAGTATAGTATGTCGTCCAAAATCATAAAAAAAGTCATAGTATAGTATGTCGTCCAAAATCATGAAAAAAAAGTCATAGTATAGTATGTCGTCCAAAACCATGAAAAAAAGTGATAGTATATAGTATGTCGTCCAAAATCATGAAAAAATGTCATAGTATAGTATGTCGTCCAAAATCATAAAAAAAGTCATAGTATAAAGTCATAGTATAGAATATCGTCCAAAATCATGAAAAAAAGTCATAGTATAGTATGTCATCCAAAATCATAAAAAAAGTCATAGTATAGTATGTCGTCCAAAATCATAAAAAAAGTCATAGTATAGTATGTCGTCCAAAACCATGAAAAAAGTCATAGTATAGTATGTCGTCCAAAATCATGAAAAAAAAAGTCATAGTATAGTATGTCGTCCAAAATCATAAAAAAAGTCATAGTATAGTATGTCGTTTAAAACCATGAAAAAAGTCATAGTATAGTATGTCGTCCAAAACCATGAAAAAAAGTCATAGTATAGTATGTCGTCCAAAACCATGAAAAAAAAGTCATAGTATAGTATGTCGTCCAAAATCATAAAATAAAGTCATAGTATAGTATGTCGTCCAAAATCATAAAAAAAGTCATAGTATAGTATGTCGTCCAAAACCATGAAAAAAAGTCATAGTATAGTATGTCGTCCAAAACCATGAAAAAAAAGTCATAGTTTAGTATATCGTCCAAAATCATAAAATAAAGTCATAGTATAGTATGTCGTCCAAAATCATAAAAAAAGTCATAGTATAGTATGTCGTCCAAAACCATGAAAAAAGTCATAGTATAGTATGTCGTCCAAAATCATGAAAAAAAAAGTCATAGTATAGTATGTCGTCCAAAATCATAAAAAAAGTCATAGTATAGTATGTCGTTTAAAACCATGAAAAAAGTCATAGTATAGTATGTCGTCCAAAATCATGAAAAAAAAAGTCATAGTATAGTATGTCGTCCAAAATCATAAAAAAAGTCATAGTATAGTATGTCGTTTAAAACCATGAAAAAAGTCATAGTATAGTATGTCATCCAAAATCATGAAAAAAAAAGTCATAGTATAGTATGTCGTCCAAAGCCATGAAAAAAAAAGTCATAGTATAGTATGTTGTCCAAAATCATGAAAAAAAAAGTCATAGTATAGTATGTTGTCCAATACTGCATAAAAATGTCACTGTATAGTATGGCATACAAAATGTCATAAAAGCGTCTTAACATGAATATGGCAACTGAAAGGGCATAAAAACAATAAAGTATAATAAGGCATTCACAATGGCATAAAAACGTCACAGTTTAGTATGGCGTCCAAAAGAGCATAAAAAAAGTCACCAATTCAGTATCTGACCAAATGTTGGAAATTTGTGCCAAATGTGGACGCCCTTGAGGTGTTCTTGAGATGGCATTTACAAGGATGGGACATATGGACGGATGGACAACCCACAAACATAATGCCTCTGACCACAGCTATCCCCAGTGCAGAGGCATAAAAACAAAAAACAAAGCATCAAATTTACCATCTGGGTTTTGTAGTTGCTCTTCCAGCTCTGCTAGATTGTCCTCAGCATCTGGTAGGTCCATCTTATTCACCACCAATAAAGCCGGCTTTGTACAAAGCTCCTCTTTGTACAACTCCAATTCCTGGAGGCCATGGTGAGAGAGGAGGAGGATGAAGAAGATGGTGGATGAGTCAATGATGGAACACTTTACAACTAAAACTTAATTATAAAGATCTTTCAAGACATCACTCTCACCTTGGTGAGGAGCTGAACAGCTTCAAAGGCCGACCTAAACGGTGTGTTATTTGCCAGCTGGAAACCACAAACATCCACCTGCAGCCAGACAGATCACAACTAAATCAAACTCCATCATCATTAGCTGTTTTTTCTGACCACAGTCAATCATGATGAAATTGTTAGCTACGCACCACAAACAGAAGCTGCTTGGTCCTCTCCACATGTTTCAGGAACTTGTGGCCCATGCCTTTGTTCATGTGAGCTCCCTCGATCAGGCCTGGGAGATCAGCAACAGAAATCTACCAAAAATAACGAGAACACCGCTCAATGAGGGGAAACAAATAAAAAGGAAACCGGTTCAACAGACAGTTAAAGGACATTACACCAACATGCATTCTCATACCTGCTTGTAATCTTTATACATCACTTTGCCGATCTCAGGCCTCAAAGTTGTGACTGTGAAATAATAACGATTTTAGAAATGGCACTTTAAAAAGCACAGAATATTGACTTGAAGAACGATTCAACTCAGACAGAACACCTCTGTACATGTGTGCAGTATGATGTACTTACACGCATAGTTAGCAATCTGAGGTGTGGCATTAGACATGGTGGACAGGAGAGAGGACTTTCCAGCATTTGGGAACCTGATGAAGAGTCAACACCACATATTTAAAGGGAGGGATCGTGTACATTCTTTTCCCTGTTTTTTAAATGCAAACTCCCACACAGACGTTGGCAAAAAGTGGAGATGTAGGTTGCAAACTTCCCTCAACACACACAAGCACGCAGCTCTCGAACAGTGAAAGCATAGTTATATCGCCCTCTTCAAAGCCACCAGACTCCACTGACAAAAACACTAGTTTTACCTCACAGCGCACAGGAGCTGCTGGTCTCCCGCTGCCTCGATCGTTTAGTTTGTGTTAAGTTGTGACTTTTATTTACATACTAATGTAGTGTTCACAGCAGTACATGAGTTTAAATGGGTTTATAATATGTAGCAGAAAATTACATCAGATCATGTTGCAAAATGGTTCCAGAAGGGCTTTGGAAAATAGTATTTTGATGCTAAATCATACATACTTAGAGTATTAGTTTTCTCATTTGAAAACATAAGTAACACTACTGGGAGGCTACAAAATGAAATGAAAACTAATAAATAAATAAATAAATAAATAAATAAAACAAATGATGGAGTTACCCTTTAAGAGAAATATTTGTTACAATTTAAGTCTCAGCTAAAATGAACCAAACTGTTCATGTGTGTGTCTGCTCTCACCCTACAAGGCCCAGGTCAGCGATTAGTTTAAGGTCCAGCCTTATATGTTTGTTCTCGCCCTTTCTGGGCTCAAACCCAGAGTGGAAGGAGCCGCCGGTTCCTCCTTTCGCCACCATCAGACGATCACCCTCAGTGTTCAGGTCACCTTGAGGGAAGCAGTGTTGAAAAAATATGAGGTTTGGGTGTGCTGCTCACATTTGATTACTGATATATTGTTGCTGCTAGAAGAGATTGCTGCTAAATGGAATTTTGTTGTATATTTTTGTACAGTGACAGTAAAGCTTCTTCTTCTTCTGTTTTATCCCACACATGATGAACATACAACCTCACAGCAAAGTAAGAGTTCTATTAGAAAACTGTACCACAGACTGTTTTGACCATGCATTGTTCAAAATGAGGGAGGTATTAAAAAAGATGTTTGACATACCAATTACTTTGCCATCATCAGTGGTGACTGTGATACCAACTGGAACCAAGATCTCCTTATTATTCCCCTTGTCTCCTTTCAGCGCTCGGACACTGTCGATAAATAACATTCACACACACTAAATACAAAACAGCTCTTAGCATCTCTTACACAGCACATTTAAGGATCTCTGAGAAACATAACTCATCAGCTTATGTCAGTGATTGATGAATGATAGCCAAAAATATTTATAATAATAATAATGACCAATAATAATAACAGATAGTCTTAAGGTTGTATCTGTAGGAACAAACCTGCTGTTGACTCCTGTTCCTCCGACAAAACGCTTCTCAGGGTACTTATCCTTGACCCTCTTCAAGGTCATGTTCTTTGAAGCCACCACCCAAACATCTCCCCCGCTTCCTCCCCGTCCCCCTAAACGGGGTAGACCCATGCCCCCGCTGCCTCCACGGACGTACAGACGGAGGTTGTCCACAAAGTTTCCATACTGCAGGACAAAGACAAGAGACATAACCGTGATGAGATCTGAAATGTATGCAAGTGCCTCTGGCGATAAACAGGTGAGTCAAGTCTGGAGCTGCCTCACTGACTCAGGTAACCTACACTAATAAAGTGTTTGATTTACAAACATTTATTGACATGTGGCAGCAGCATGAGAGAGAAATGGCTGGGAGAAAGTTTCAAACAGAAACTTAAAAGTACAAGCTTCTTATACTAGCAATCATTTTATTTTTATTTGATAAGGACAATGCAGTCTAACAGAGTTCCAAGCTGACTGTCCAAATTTAGATTTATGATATGATATTTTACAGTTGCCATTCATGCTGCTCATTGTTACTCTATTACTGTCTTGTCTTTGGATAAATCTGCAAAGAGGCTGTGGAGCCAGACTGCTGATACATTCAAAAACTGATTCCTGGAAACAAAACTTAATGAAGCTGCCAAAGCTTAAAAGACTGTATGTCTTTTTTTAAATACAATATGCAGCATTCAGTTATTCTATTTATAATAATTATAAGTATTGACTGTATTGATTTGATAGCAAAAAAATATCTGGTCCCCTGTCCTGGACCCTTGCAATTTTACTCTTGTTGTGTGTGTCACCCTTGAGAGTTTGTAAATGAGTGATTCAATGCCCTCCTTCTCATTATGTCAAATAAACTTTATGTTGCTTGACTATATAAGATTTCACTGGAGCTTTCAATTGTATCTTGGTATCTATATTTGCTGCTGCTGCTTGTGCATTTGTTAATTGTACTTTTACATTGTTTATATATTTAAAATTGCTTTCATTTTGTACTTATTGGTTAGAGTTTTGTTTTCGTTCAGTATTTATTATTCCTTCATGCCTTATTCTGTTTGTAATGTGTGTTAAGTTAGAATAGTATGCAGCATGCGAGGATGACGCATTAACAATTTTGTTATGCTTACATAATAAGATTAGAGGTTTTCTTGAATCTTATATTTAGGTTGAAAGCTCAGGGAAAAGTCTATGGATGGACCTTGAGTTGGGATTGTCTTGTCGAACTAATGGGATGTCAGGGATGACAAAGATTAGTTTTCATGCTCAAAAAATCCTTGTTATCAAAGCACATCCTTAAACTAAGGTGTAACTCAATAGTCATCCGACACTGACACCACATTAACATCATATATTAAAAGGAGGCAAACACCGGCAAGACATCACGCACACCAAGTGTTAGTCAGTGCTTATGTTTTGATAGCAGTTAGCATGTCACACAGCTAGCTTGCCGACCAATGTCAACATCACAGTTCTTAGTAAACAAGAACTGTTGACTTGTTTTCATGACATTAAAATCATGTCTGCTACAGTTCTTACCTTCCGGAAGCAGATTCTGGTGAAGTGGACCATCCTCAGTGGCGTTTATTGCCACTTTCTGTGTTGTTGACGGAGCTAACAGCTAGTTGACATGTGTATGTAGGAAGGACCGGAAGCGGTGGGTTCCTCTCAGCTGATTGGATCATGAGACAAAGAGGCGGGACTCCGCGGGGTTGAGTGACAGCTCAGTTTACTTATGACCTAATATCACCCAATATATCATATTTTGCTCTTTTCTACTCTTTACTTGTTTTGTTGCTTTGTAGTTTTATGTGTTTGTTTTTTACTGATACGTATTGTTCTCCACTATCCTCTTATCTTATATAATATGTTAAATATACAGCTAAATTGTGCATTTCAGCTATCAGAGTGAAATAAATGTGCTTTAAAGTTGTGAAACATCAGAACGGTCAGGTGGAAAATGTATCACAAATGCTTGGTGCTTTCCTCCCATCATGATCCAAATGTAATCTACTCATGAACATAATGTTCAAAATCAATGGTCCACAGTGTGTGTTGCCTTGCATATGTCCAATATTTCACTTTGACATTTTATTTTTTTATTTTTGCTGTATAATTATTTTAAAGACTATGCATGACTTATATGTTTAAATCAACATTTAAAAAGAAATCTTATGTACCCCTGCAATATTCTAAATTAGCCCTGGGGGTACACACTGTCGCTTTGTGATCAAACCTGTGATTTACACTGCTACAAAATATTTAAAAAGTCACTTTCAGTTATATGACAGTGAGCAGCAGTGAGCAATCGTGTGTGAATGCAGTTAATTGTCATGTTGCTTTGTTTAAGACTTGCAACACCAAACTGAAATCCAGACCACTCAGCAAAAGATCCACACTAACATTACAATAGGACACTGTGTAAAATATTTAAGAAAATCAGCACTTTGTATTTTCCTAATGCAGAGTCAATTAGCTGTAAAAGATATCAAAATTGCGTAACTCCTTTTAACACCGACCTAAAGTTTTCTTTGCAAATTGTGTGTAGAAATAAAATGGGTATTGGAGGAGAGACCCTGACTCACAAGGTGCGGGAAAGTCATAACATCAGGAAATTGGGCAAATTGTAAAGCAGGAGAGAATAATGACACTCAGTGAAATTGAAGCTAATTTTAATCTTAATGAATTAAGTTTTCACAGTATTTACAATTGAAATCCATATTGCAGAAGCTCATGTCTCAAGGCTCTACATTACCCTTAGATAAAGATAAATTAAGATAGGCCGTAACAACTAGAGGCACGGTATCCAAACTTTAGAGACTTATTTCACGCTGTAGTAATACAGATAAACTTAAATGACAATATGAATGTGATCTGGGTGAACACCTGCCACTTGAACAATGGGACACTATAATACAACAAACTATTCATCAAAATCCGTCAGTGACAAACTTATACAGATGAAGATTTTGCACTGAACATATATAACTAAAATGAATCACAGTCCATCAGACGTATGCTGACATGGCTGTGGAAAGAGAGGATCCTTGATACATATATTATGGCACTGCCCAGAAATAAGAAAATTGTGGGAAGGAGTCCAAAATATGTTACGTTCAGTGCTAAATGTGGCTGTACCACCATGCCCACGAGTGTGTTTGTTGGGGATTAAAGTGGATGGTGTAAAATCTGGAGTAATACAACGTCTGTTAACACTGGCATTCCTCTCTGTAAAAAGGATTATTCTGATGAACTGGAAACTAAATTGTTTCTGTTTAAATAACTGGCTGAAGAATTTCCTAGATTTAATAATAGTGGTGTGTTCAGCCTTATGTTTTGCTCAGTATTGTGTTGTGTTTGTGTGGTGTCTGTGTTAAATCTTCATAGTGTCATTAAAATGTTTTTAAAAAAAGGTCCACAATGTGTGTGTTTCACCGTAGCTTGTATTTAAAGCAACATAAGATAAATCAGGACATACAGTAGTTTCAGCAAACAACAGGCATTTTAACATTTTAAAGGACATTAAGAAAGTTAAAAAAAAAACAGAAGGTGACTGGATAAAAAATTAGACTTGTACATTTTTCTATGGGTCACAAGCTGAAACACTCAAAGCACTTCGCAAATAAAAAAAATTTAAATAGGTCATTCAGTTCAAGTCAGACAAGCTGTTAACCTCATTATGGGAAACTGCATCATGGTTAAATAACATTGCAGCCACTATAAATAATTCAAGCTGAGTGACACAGTTTTTCTGTAAAAGACAAATCACATTTTTGATTAATTTTACACTTTTCACTCACTTCTGACCTGCATTGGCAGGTAACATGCTCACTTCAGTCAGTCTTTGCCCTTATTACTACCTGGCTAACACAGATGGTGGGCTCATATACAAATGTACTGTATGATCATTATCTTTTAAGGTTTATAAATTAATAAACAGCAGCACTGCCAAACACACACACACACACAAAAATACTTTACTGGCACTAATACATTGGTTTGCATTACACTATAAGATATTCCTGTCATTTTTTACATCCATCTATATCAGTTACACATTCAGTTGATGTTAAGACAAAAAGGCGAAAACATTTTATGTTCATTCACACATTAAAACTAAAAATTTCAACACAATATAATTCTTCAGCACAATCACAAGGAAACAATGCTGACGTACGTTTCTGTAAACCACAAACGCATTACATTTGCATGTTTCATATATATCATATAAATGTTTTTAAAGTGACGTATTATAAGCTGACTGGAGGGAAGGTAGATGGCGTGTCACCTTAGCACAACATCTGCCAAGTTGCAGTCCACTGTTCAAGACCAACAGACGACAAAACCTGTTGTGATTTATTGAGACACTGCTGTTCTCACCAGCTTTTTAGCCATCAGATGTTTTGTCACTGTTTTGTCAGTGGCTCTCGAGACACGAGACAACACTGGTTTTTCTGTCGCGATAGTTCGCCGCAAACCAGGTGGTTTAAGCCAGTGGCTTCCAGCTGGTCCAGCCACTGGGTCCAGATTTCTCCTTAGTCATTAGTTCAAAGTCTACACAGTTAAATACATTCAGTGTTATACTTGTGTTTGGCCGTGTCGTAGAGCTAGTTTGCTGTCTCTGTCAAGTAGATGGCACTTCTAAATAAAAGTTCTGTGCCAGAGATTCTCTGTACACGTTTCTGTGCCACTTGCAGTCCATTCAGAATGGACCATTAACCCACTTTTGGGCCACAACCCACCAGTTGGGAACCACTGATTTAAGCCAAAACATGATTGTTTCTTAACCATAACCGAGTGGTTTTTGTGCCTAAACCTAGCCACATGTTAACCCAACACATTCTCACTGTGATCTTGTCACATATTGACATATTTTGTCATGGACCCTCCACATCCAGATATGAAGTGCAAGGTACCCTGAGTGTGTTGGTTGTTGACATTCTGGGACACTGTGTAAAGTTTTGCCTGTATACATGTATTGTCTTCTTTCAAAATACACTTTTGTTTTCACAGGAAATTTAACATTTACATGCAGTCTCTTTAGGATGTTATTAGACTATCAAAATATGCTACCCCTGAAATATTGATTAAAAATGTTAAAATGACATGTCTAAATATGCTGCCATTAATCCTACAGTGGCAGTGAGGTGATTAGTAGTCTTATGAATGCAATGAGTAGAGGGAGCATTATTTGATAGGGTGGTATTGGACTATCAAAATATGCTACTCCTGAAATATTGATTGTCTGAGAAGGGCAACGTGAAAGACAAAAAGCATTAATAACAACTAGAAAGGCAGGGAATTCAAACATGCCCCTTTAGCGCGTGAATAAGGAAGACAGTGTGGAGCCCACTCAGTGAGCAGCAGAGTGTCGGCGGCGCTGTGAGGATGCTGAGCTCAGAGATGCTCTGATCTTCCGGCTCTCTTCTGTCTCCGTGAGCGCGCGCACGCGTGCCGGTGCAGAGATGCGCATGTGACGACAAAAGCAAACGCAGCACACCGGGTTCTCTCTCTCACACACACACACATACACAGTCTCTTCCATCAAGACACAGACAAGATCTACCTCTCAGGCGACATTTACAGGCTGGTCAGACCTGAATAAACCAGGTCTGCGCGGATTTAACAGCACGGAGGTAAGTGTGTGCGCGCGTCTGTGTGTGTGTGTCTGTGTGTGTGTGTGTGTGTGTGTGTGTGTGTGTGTGTGTGTGTGTGTGTGTGTGCGTGAGATGACGAGAGAGAGGTTGGCTTATTATCTCATGCAAGAGCCCGGACAGTCGGATAGGTCCTCCCACCGGTGTCTGCCTATTTATACGGTTAGAAACGCAGCCAGGGGTCGTGATAACAGGACGCGACTGGGACATAAAGACATTCATCACAGCGCGGTAAGACATCCCGTTCTTGGCCGAGTGTTGCGGATGCCCGTGAGTGTGTGTTTGACCTAAATTATGCAATGATGGTGACATACCGCTTGTCGCATGTGCTCCTTGTGCCTTATTGGATGCAGGCTGCAAGGACCGCTGCTCGGAGTCAGCACGAGTGTATGGTGGGAGGTTTGAGCCCATGAGGATGATGTGTGTGATGGTGTAACAGACTGCATCATCCAGTAGCGTGTGCTGCAGCAAAATACACACACACACACACACACACACGCGCGCGCACATATGTATCTATAGACAGTGCTGGTTTCAAGTTAACCTAATTTTGTAACTGACCTGCAGGCTCCGTGCAAATTAGCACAAGTTGCAGAGATGTAGGCCTGCGGAAAAACGCACCTTTCAAACAGAGCCTGTACTGAGAATAAAAAAGAGCAGTCCTGATTGAGACGCATTATTTACAAGCAAGGTGCTCAAATTCACCACAAAAAGGCTTTTGTTATTCTGGTGACCACACTGGAGATTCGAAGTGTAACATTAAGTGACATTTGTTTGCCATGTGTAGCCCCTAATACACAGTACACTATGTTCTGGAAAAGTATGGTGCGTCCTGTCCGCTCATGCTGCACAACGTGCACATGTAGGCGCATAAAAGGGCAGGAGGCCAGTACAACAAACCAAAAACTAGCAACGATATTGAAGTCTAACATCACTTGTTAGCTGTGGCTATAGGTAAAGCAGTTTGGATGATCTGCAACTGTAACCGTACTTTTATTATTATTTTGAAGTGTATTAAATGTAAAAAAAAAAAAAAAAAAAAAAAAGAGGAAAGAAAAACTGTAAATAAAGCACACAGACTTATGCTGTTTATTTACTCTTGCATTTGTTGCCATAATCTCAAAAATAAAATATAAAACTGCAACAGCAGTACAGCACTGTTGTTACATCAGGTAATATTTGCATCTTTCAATGGCACTTAATACAACATCAGTAACTACACTATGACAGCACATACTACAACATTTTTTTTAATTTTTCCAAACATACTATGACTTTAAAAAGAGTTAGACATACTATAATATGATTTGTCTTTTTACTTTTTAAATACATACTATAATTTTTTTAAACTTTTTTAAGACATACAATATTGTTTTCGATTTTTAAAGATTTACAATAATATGATTAGTTTGTGACATTTTAAATAAAACTATGATATGACTTATTTCAAATTCTTTTTTGTTTTTAAGACTCATATAATATGTATGTTTAAAACTTTTTTTAAAGACAATATGACTTAAAAAAACATAATATAATGACTTTTTAAAAACTTTTTTAAGACATTAAATAATATGACTTTAAAAAAACTTATTTAAAGACATATGTTGAATTTTTTAATTACATTTTTAATACATACTATAATATGACTTTCTAAAAATCCTTTTTAGTATGGCCTTTTTTTGAGAATTTTCTAAAGACATACTTTGGAAAAAAAACGTTTGACTTCTTTAAGACACATTATACAGACATTTTTATATACTCAAAACTATAAACTTATTATTTTTTTTACTTTGGAGTTTAAATAAATAGAAAAAATACGGTAAATGAAGCACATACACTCATTATTCACTCTTGCATATATCATCTTAAAAAAATTAAATTGTGTTGTGAATCATGATGTAATAGCATTACAGTGCTGTTGTTGCATCATGCAATATTTACATCTGTCAAAAGCACTTGACGCAACAACAGTAACTGATGCACACGATAATAATCCTACTGAGGCTGATAGAGATGAGATGCAGGTTCAGAGGACTGAATAACAACCTAAACAGACATTAAATAACATACTGCTGTGTGAATAAATATTCTTGCTCCATTCGCTGATTAGGACAGATGGGGTTCAAAGCTCCTCCTCAACAAAAGTAATAAGACCTTTAAGTGTGGATCAATTTATCTTACATACTGTTCTCATACTGTTCATTGGTGTAAAATGTTGACATATAATCTTAAATAAGAATACATTTTTGCAGATTAGATCAGATCCCCTGAAACGTACTCACATCAAAGGGCTCATTCTAGTATGCACTGATTTAAAAGGTCTGGAAAGTGAAAGTTTAAGAAAAAAAAAAACTGTTACGTAAAGACTGTTTAAACACTGTGGGGGTTGTCAAATTGCCCAGTGACATGGAAATACCAGTATCAGCTTGCCAACTGGGGGCACGACGTTCTCCAAACAGGGCAGGCAATGTGTGGAATCCCAGTGCTTTCAGTGAAAAGGGTAAACAAGCCAATGACCAAAGACAACCGGTTACAGACACAGGTCAGACAGGGGGAGAGGGGTGGGGGGTGGGTGGGGGGGGTGAAATGAGGTGGACCGTATTGGCAACAGGGAGACATGGAAGTTTTAAGGGAAGTGAGCCAGAGTTTTGGGATGTAAGACAAAGGCGGTGTGGGCAGTGTTTGGGTTTTTATGAAACTGGGGCAAGTGGGCACTGTTGGCTGTAGCTGGTGGTAATGTTTTGGCGGGAGTGGCTGTGAATGTATGAGTGTGTGTGTGTGTGTGTGTGTGTGTGTGTGTGTGTGTGTGTGTGTGTGTGTGTGTGTGTGTGGTGGGTGGCTGTGAGAGGAGGAGCTCTGTCAGCATGCCAGGTCCACATTCTCACCCTGCTGCTGTTGAAAGGGGCGGTAAAGACATAAACAGGCCCAGTGGGATTAGGGCCCACTCGGAGAAGTGATCAGGGGGGATTTGCTGCCCGGCGGGCACACAATGGCACTGTCCCGTAACACACAAACACACACTACACATGCTCAACGGCAACGTTTCACAACAGACCCAAGCCTACACAAATCTGATTAGAACTCCCTTTTGTTTGGGAAGCGGCACCGGGGTTAACAGAGGCTAGCCTCGCCGCGGGCCATGTTTGATAGGACAGGGGGTCTGTGGACGTTGGCGGGACGGCATAGAGAAAAGCTGGGGGCTCGTTGTGTTGTGGCGGGGTGTTTCCACGTGTGTGAAGCCCCAGACAGACAGGGAGGGTTGTGGCTGTGTGTGTGGAAGCACAATAACAGGATGAATAATGTTTTTTTCCCCCGTTCAGTGTGTGTGTGTGTCAGCTGATGATGGAGGATAGAGACAGGATCTAAGCAAACATGAGAGAACAACAACATTGGCAGACACAAAGACAGCAAGCCGGTTTGAACCTGTTCAAATAATCTGACCCAGAAACATGGAAGCAGTAAAGGGGGAGACAAAGCACAAATGGGCCTCTGCTTTTAGTTGAACATCGAATGGACGGCTGCAGAAATGTCTGGAACTTTCTTCACATTTCTGTCATTCTTCCTCAGTGCCGGCTCTGGCCCAGGCTCCAGCCATGCCTCTTCTGGAAGAGACCACTCTGCGACAAGAGCACCCACCCACTGTCCCCGTGGTCATCATTGGTAAACACTTTGCTCCTAACCTCCTGACCTTTAATGATTTTATATTGGCCCTAATCCTACATTTTAACAGAGGTGTGAATTCGACTCACATGAGTTGTCACAAATTCGATGACTCGACTTGACAAAATAAACAAAGACTTGTAACTGAACTTGAACTTTTACACCAATGGTTCATGACTTCATTTGGACTGAGCCTTTTGAACTGAAAATAGTCGATACCCTCCCCAAAGCCCAAAGATTAAAAAGTATGCAGGAAGTTCCAGGAGAGAAACATGAAGAACCATGAAAAAAATATACCAATGTCATCTGCGTACAAAAACTACATAGTAATAAATAAAAAACAAATTGTAATATGCAAAGTTAACAAAACAAACTTACACCGCAGTGAACAACAACACAAACAATTATCAACCCATTCTGCAAAAGAGCTCAATGACGAGTAAAACAGTCTCACTTCATCTGTTTGTCCTGATCTCATGCTCTCTTTACATTAGCTGTCTATTTGTTTTCCTCACAGGCCTATTGAACGTGCAAAATCAGCCAAAAAAAGGATACAATGGCCAACTAGTGCCACTGGTGCAGGAAACACAGCAAAAACTAAGGAAACAGCTCAGTGATAGCCTGACATTGACTGACATCTGACCATTGACTTGGTGTGTCAGGGCCCTAAGACCCTAAGACTTGGAACTTGAGCACCAGAACTTAATTTAGTCATGACTTGCAAATGACTTGGTCCCACCTCTGCATTTTTATCTTAAAAGCAACATGTAATGCTGTGTGCTAATTTGTGATGCTGATCCAACTGTTTCCCAAACCTGCGTCTGTTTTTAGGCAACGGCCCATCAGGTATCTGTCTGTCCTACCTGCTGAGTGGATACAAGCCCTACCTTGATACAACAACTGTCCACCCAAACCCCATACTGTACAGGAAGCTGCAGGAGACCAAGCACCTATCCATCACTGAACAGGTAGGTACACCTATGAATTCCTGGCACATGTAGACACGATCACAGTTGCACATCTGTGTCATGATAGGGACTCTTTTGCAGGATCTGGAATATTTGAGTGAAGGTCTCGAGGGGAGATCGAGGAACCCGGTGGCTGTGCTTTTTGACACACTTCTACACCCCAATGCTGACTTTGGCTACGAGTTCCCTCCTGTCCTTCAGTGGAGGAGGGACAAGCAGCAGCACATCCCACATCTGGTGCTCGGGAGGGCAACACCTGGAGGTGCTTGGCATGTAAGATACAAGGTTTAGTCTTCCACGTGTTTGTAATGATCCATATATTCGCGTCAGATACCATGCAGCATGAAACGCACTGGGCAACAGCATATTTTGACGCTCTGAGCATGTACTGTCGTATTAAAACCGAGAGAGTCCACACAGGGTGGGTTGGAGGATGGGTCAAACAAACTCAAGCTTTTCACCTGGGAGATCACTGTTTTTGTCCGATGTGAAGCCAAAAGTCAATCCAGTCCTTTTAAAAACAACTTAATGCACTCCTCAGTTGCTCTTTCTGAGGTTTCTCCAATTTTCTTCCTGATTAAAGGGTTTTTATTCTTTATCCACTGTGAAGGTACAAGTACGGAGAGTATCGTATCTTGTAAAGCCCTCTGAAGCAAATTGGGATTTGTGAGGCTGGTCTATACAAATAAAACTGAACTGAATTTAAGTGCTGGTATGTGTAGAAAACTACTCTAGTTGTGTTGCATGACGTTACATTAGAACACATTCTCACTCCGACCTCGTCACATACTGATGTTTGGTCATGGACTTTCCACGTCCACATTCAACGTGCAAGGTACCCTGGGTGCATTGGTTGTTGATGTTCTGGGACACCGTGTCAAGTTCTGCCTGTTACATGCATTGTCTTCTTTCAAGATATACTTCCGTTTTCACGGGAAATTTAACATGCAGTCTAGAAGACAAAATGCTTGTAATGAACATATATTGATACTCTGTCCCTGAACATACAAAACTGATGCTTGAGGGGTATCTAGAGAGTCATAGTTTGGCATGCAGGGCCACTGATGAAGCGTTGGTATTTGACAAGTTGGGAGTGAGGATGTGTTGTATTGTCAGCAAGTCGTTTTGTTTTTAACCATCTCAGACGTTGCTTTTTCCTCTACGCTTCTTCTCTCCTCAGGCAATGGAAGGCTCCATGCTGACTATTAGTCTTGGTATCTGGATGGAGCTTCCCGGTGTTAACTATAGAGACTTGACAAACGGGAAACGCAGGTACTGAGAGAGGACAACGTAAACATCAAAGACATGGCTCAAGCCTCAGTTTAATTGTGCCACCTCTTTTCTCACCGTCTCTCCTCTCTCTAGGGATGTAACCAGTGACAGAGCCACCCCAGAGGAGATATCATCCTATTATCGTAACTATGTGAAGCTAAAGGGCCTCCAAAAGAATTTTGTTGACAACACCTACGTGACCTCTGTCCAGAAACTCAGCCGGGGGCACGAGGGGGAAGGTCTGGAGAATGGGCACACTGATCAAGGAGATGGAGGGGTGGTAGATGGTGGGAATGAAGGCTTTGAGGTAAATGGAGTTGAGTGTCTCAACAAGGGAGGAGGGGGGGCTCTCTGGGAGGTTAGGGGATACCAGCAGGTGCAGAACGACACTCATGTTCCCTTCTCTCTGTTTGCTGAGAATGTAGTTCTGGCCACCGGTGCGTCTGATTCACCAGTTCGATTAGGCGCAGAGGGGGAGGACCTACCGTTTGTATCCCACAGCATCTCAGATTTGGGTTTGGCCGTAAGCCTGAGAAAACTGGATATGAACTCTGATCCGGTTTTAATTGTAGGTGCGGGTTTAAGTGCTGCAGACGCAGTTCTGTGCGCTTGTAACAGCAACATAAGAGTGATTCATGTCTTTCGTAAGAGCGTAGACGACCCAGACCTCATCTTCAAACAGCTGCCCAAGACCCTGTACCCAGAGTACCACAAAGTCTATAACATGATGTGCTCTCAGACCTACACAAACGTGGCTCCCTCCTCTGCTTCAAACAGACCCCAGGCTGTAAGCATTGCCTCTTCAGTATGTGCCAAGATGTGCCCAAAGCCCCAACTTGCCACAGGTAACATGGCTGGTAATGCCAGTGTCAGCCTGTTTCCTGACTACACCAGTTTCCCCGAACACTGTGTGGTGTCCTTCCAGTCTGACATGAAGTGTTTGCTGCAGGGGAACAACTCCCTCAAGGCATTCAAGATCTCCATGGCACTAGTGCTGATCGGGACCAACCCTAACTTGTTTTTCTTGAAGGGTCAGGGCCAGTACCTGGGTCAGGATCCGACAAAGCCCATCTCTTGCACGCAGAACCCCATTGACATCCACCCCTACACTTTTGAGTGCACCAAGGAGCCAGGTCTGTTTGCCATGGGCCCGCTCGTGGGAGACAACTTTGTTCGCTTTTTGAAGGGTGGTGCTTTAGGCATTGCCTCCTGTCTGCTGAAGAAACTCAAGAAGAAAGAGAAACTCATCAGCAATGGAGGGAACAACTTCATTTGATGGATAAAAGAGCAGTACACGTTGGTCGTAGGGCACAGATTTCAAGCGCCTCTTGCCAACTGATGTAAAGGGCGAAGGGGGAAACAAGAGTTTTAATATGTTTTAATCATTTAGGCAGTGTTTTTTCATCAAAGCTAAGGCATTTTTACAACTTTCTGAGACCAAAAAGACAATGGATGTACACTAATTAGTTTCTAAAGAAACAAAAGACAGCTTTCAACAGTCTTGTCTGACTTCATAAGAAGTCCCCAGAAGTCCAAGCTACCATGTGCCAATGTTTTCTAGTCAATCTGTAACCTCACAACTGAATGGGACCTTATTTTCATCAGGGTTATTTATTCGTTCACCATGTGTCTTTCAATCCATTTACTAACAACAGTTAAATGTTTGTCGTGTCACACTTTACGTCTTATTTTAGCTTTGCCTTTAGGAGAGGGGAATGCTCAAAAGTAGAGGCCACTGTGCTCATCCTCCATGCAACTTAGAGCTATAGTTGTGAGGGCAATCTGGTATAACACAAAGTTACAATCGTCTGACCTCTAAGATATACAACTCGGAGTGGTAAATAGCGGACACAAGACTTATCTCAAAATATGTGACATAGCAAGTTCATGGCTAAGCAATCTAAATGTTCCTGATTATTCTGAGCCTACTGTTATTTTTAAACTTCAGAGGATTCTTTGTTTAGCTGCTATTGTAGGTAGTTGGAGCCATATACCTAAAAAACTTTAAGTCTAATAAATCTGACCTGCTGCTTTGGTTACAGTGATACTGACAGGGTTTCTATGCAAACAATTTCCCTTGCAGATCTGAATGTATTCTTGGGCACCCACTGACAATTTTACCATTTAGATTCAAGTATCCTGGCAAAAGACACACGCTCATTAAAGGATCATTCTGGTGTTTTACATATTTCTTCTTTTTAAAAACGTATTTATCTACAGTACGCACATCTTGAGATGTAAACTTCAGCCAACAGTGAAAATCTTGACAGTTTTTAACATTTGTTTAGATTTACATTTAGAACAACGGCAAATGTAAATGTGAGATTACTAGGGGCCAGGTGCCGTGTCTTTGACCACCCAGATTTGCGAGATCGAGCACTGGGTGCTACTCTTGCCAGTACTCTGTGCCAACTTTTAAGGGTGTGCAGGCAGGTTGCATCTGAAGTTTTTAAGTGACCATAACCAGCACCGTATCATAGCCTACTAACCAGAAATCCTGAGTTTGGAGCTGATCTTCTTCCAGCTGTTGTTTTTCAAGTGTGTATTAGGCCTAAAATGTTTATTCATATTTATTATAGACTGATATTAATGGCAGAAAGGGAAGATACTGGCTGTGATTGGTTGTTCCTCGTCACATGACATGCAGTGTGCATTGCTGTGTTCCAAAAGTTAAACATTGAGTATCTCAGGCCGCAGCCATAGCACCCTGAAAAACAGGCACTTGGAAACACTCATGTGCCGTGACAGCGCTTTCGCTTTTGAGCGTGCCTTCGACGCATCTACAGAGAAAACACTAGATTTGAGAACGCTAAATGCACATCCTAATTTTCCCCACTGATAGTGCTTGCTTTTTTAAAATTGGATCCATTTGGCAGCCAGCTTTCAATTCTAAGACATGGAAACTTCTCATCAAATGAGCCCACGCTAACGTGTGTTACCCCACAATGATGTATTTTGGCAAAATGAAGATGGGCATGGTGTTCACTGAGACGGTTCATTAGCGGTAAAATATGATTTCTAGAAGACAGGATAAAACACCAGTATGGTAATTTAACTTAATATCAACCGTTACATCGTGGCTGGAATATTATGAAAAAGTAAAACAATTCTTGCCTTCACAATCCATTTATCTAAACACTTAAAATTTTCTTGTCATTTAAGCCAGTCAGTACAAGCTGACTCTAAACCATTATAGATAGACATGAAGAAAAGGGGCTCTCCATGATGCAACAGAAAAGCACACTTGCTGAATACCCATTTTTACAATCATATAAATCACTTATTTTTATATTTTTAGCAAACCAAATCTTAGCATTCTCTATGTATTTTTATAATTGCATTACGCCGTATTTTCAGCATGTTGTGGCTATCCCTGTGAAAGCTAACGCCTGTGCTCCATCTTAGAGCTATTAAATCTACCTACTGGGCAATATTTAAATTTCTTATTGTCTATCACTGCAGTCATATCATGTGTTTATTTCAAACTTGTAAAACATGGCACACAACATTGTTTACTAACATAGAAACTGCAAACTCTAATAACTGGGCTGAGATACACCAACTCTAGATGTGTGTATATATAAAAATCTTCTTCCATTTTTAATACAGCCTCACAGCAAACAGCCAAGTGCCAAATCAGACAGATGGTGAGCAGAGACAGTAGCAATCTATTCTTCATTTCCACTGTATTTTTCTTCCTTTCAGTCATTCTAACACTGTCTGCAAGAGTGTGATGCTATATGCAGATTTTTTGTGTGTGTGCCGCTCATGCGCAGCTCATGGTTTGTTTATTGTGATGTGACACTTTGAACCCCCGCCCCCCCTTCTATACAATATGGTAGTCAGAGTCAGTGTTGGGGGTAATGCATTACTAAAATAACATGTTACTGTAGTCACATTACTTTTTCCACTAACAAAGTTAGTAGTTTTAACACATTACTGTATAAGTTTTGGTAATCATATAACAGTAACTAGTGGAAATGTTGTTACTTGTGTTGAAAATTGAATTTCTGCTGAATTATTCCTTGATGCTTTTTTCACTGACTTCTGAATATTGTTTTGATATGAATATTAAATATATGCATGCAGGCATGAACCATTGCCTTGCAGCAGCTGCTGTGAGCAGAAGACAGGAGAGAGTACGTGTAAGGACTGCAGACTGGGTGACTCAAAAGTGGAGATAACTCTTATTATTGTTTTGAATTTACTTAAAGGTCCAATGTGTAGGAGTTAGGGGGGTGTACTGGTGGAAATGGAATACAAAATAAGATTTTCCTTAGTGTACAATCACCTGAAAATGAGAATCATGTTTTTGTTATCTTAGAATGAGTCATTTATATCTACAAACAGAGCAGGTCCTCGTCCATGGAGACCGCCATACTGCACCACCATGTTTCTACGGTAGCCCAAAACGGACAAATAAAACACTTGCTCTAGATGGGACATTCGTATTTTTGCGTTGGCCTTTATAGTTGGAAGCCCCTTTGTGACAAGCAGCATCTGAAAAACACTGATTTTTTTAATGTTTAACTGTTTCATTCAGTGTTTTTACCGGTTTAAAATCACCTGGTGCATTTGTTTTAGAGAGAAGGAGACCTGTGTGGATAATTCAGCTCATGGTAAAAGCCTCCAAAATGTCTGGATCTTAAATTATCAAAGGAAAAAGGTGAGCACAAATTAGCAGGTGCTGCTAGCTGCCCGTCTGCAAAGTGGCAAACCCTTTTTATAACGTGAAAATGCTTTAATCCGTGTTTAATTTTCTGCTTTTAATCTCCTGGTCGGTTTTAGAGGAAGAGACCTCTGAGGATGATTCAGCTCCTGGTAAAAAACCAGCTGAACACTGAAGGAATTCTAACGGGGAAAAGTTTCAGCTGGTTGCAATCTGCAATCCTCACTGCTAGATTCCACTAAACCCCCTAAATCTTACACAGTGGACCTTCAAAGGATAAAAATATGACCCAGGTTGCGTCAACTCCAAGCGCAATCTGGTTTATTGTGTGTCCATCCATATGCTTCACATTTTCGTATGGATGTTTGAAAGCAACTTGCAAATATTTGGTAGAAAATTTGCTTTAATCCAAAAGTAATAAGTAAAATAATCCCGTTGTAATTTAGAGAACAATGATGTATAAGGGCCAGTCTCCTTCTTCCTTTTGGCACTCTGCTGCTCTTAAAAAAAACTTTTGTTACTGCACAACTCATGCTGAATGCTGGCACTGGCCTTGGATATGAAGTGACAGGTGGGCATCGACTATCTGCACAGAAAGGCCTGTAAACCTTTTGGCATGACGACTACTTATCTGAACAGTTTCAGATCTGTAAAAGTGCCTGAAGGCTCGACAGAGATCGTTTAAGAAATGGCAACTTGAATCCCTCTTGAGTTTCTCGTTCAGATAAAACCAGGGAACACATTTGGTCTTAACTTCAAAACGAAGGAAAAGCTGCTTTCAGCATGTAGAGTTTTAATGCTCTCTTGTACAATTGAAGAGTTTTTAATGTTTTGTATGCCGCATTTTTTTATTATTGACAAATAAAACTTTGAGAAAAAAATCTCTGAACATGAGACTGTTTTGTTACATTGTTCACTGTCAGTGACTTCATTAGTGACATTTATAGATAGAACAGGAAGAACAGCAAAACAAAACGCTGACAAACATTTCTGATCTTATAAGCAGCTACCACACAGTTACAGGTGACATACAGATATCAGGGTTTATCTTTCAAATTATTATTTCTGGAGTCCTTGTTATACGGTGTTGATGAAGTCTGACATACTTCCTGTGCCTCTGAAATGATTTCCCTCTGTAGGACGTTAAGATGAAGGCATTTCATCTTCTCCTGGTTAGTTTGGTGGGGTTGTACCTAAAGACAGACAGACACACACACACACACACACACACACAGATTTTATCTCACAGGTCTGTCCACATCAGGATGGGCTTTTAACATTCCTCATGGATCATTCCTCACTGTCCTTAGAGGCATTTTGAACAAACAATAAAATCAGCCTAAATTAAGCGCTGTAAAATGAGGACAGTGTTTGAACAGCTTAAAGCAAACAGGCTTCCTATAAACCACGTCTGGAAACTTCGTTTAGACCTACCAAAAAAGAAAAAAAGAAAAAGAAAATACCGGAGTGTTTTCTTAGCAGCGGAGTCTGTTCCCCGGATACGCATGACTGACTGAGCATGACTCAGTGATCAAACAGCTCAGCCTTGACACACAAAATCAATCTCAGACTGTCTCTTTTCTGCTTAGTCAAAGAAAACACGGCAGCGCCAGCAGCAGCGCCAGCTTACATCACCTCTGTTACCTAGGCAACCACTGTGACGAAAGAATCACTAAGTTCTCATTGGTTACACTGAAGCCACAGCGGTCCCATATCCATACTTCCCAGTTAATTATATCATGTCTGCACCTGATGATAACGACTGAGGCTGCACAGGCAGAACCTTTCTGACAGAGGATTCTATCACTTTATACTAAGTGAGGGTCCAAGCAAGTGCAGTACAAGGGGCAGTGTAAATTCAGGGGGGTAACCCAAATTTCAGTGTCCATAAGGAACACACCACTTAGTTAACAGTGGGAAGTATTGCCTCCTATATTCAGAAGGATGCCACTGACAAGGAGACAAGAGGGGAAACATTTATACCCGTCTGCCTAAACAATAAACACAAAAATGGGGACAAAGAAACATAAAATATTAAACTAAAAACAAAACAAAAAACAACGTTATGTCACATGTTCTGGTCATGTCCTAAAGTATTTCATTTCTGGGATTTAATATTCTTTCAACAATGTTTGGAGGGCTGGTTGCCCCATCGATGTCCATCGCAGTATTTGGAGTGACTAATTTAAGTAGAGCCCAAACGGACATCGTCTCTTTCTGTTCACTTCTGACCAGAAGGCTCATCCTGTGTAAATGGACGGACTCTTCACCTCTAACATGTGGACATTGGATTAAGGAGGTTATGCATCATTTACAATTGGAGAAATTCCGTTGTTTTATTAAAGGATCAACTGCACTCTTCTTTGCCACCTGGCAACAATTTTTTAACTTTTGTAGCAAATATAGAAGATGAGAAATTGTAGCTAAACATGTTATACTCCCCTACTTATGTCACACAAGTTTTTCCCCATTTATTTATTTATTTTTTGTTCTTGTCTTTTGGATTTCCTTTCACTGATCTGGCTTTCTTCGTTTGTTCCTGGGTTGGTGGATGGGTTATTGTTTTGTTCTGTCCTTGTTGGTTCTATGTTTGTGTGATGATGCTCTGTGCACCTTATTGAATTATAAATATAAATATACCTGGTGTTAAAAAAAATAAAAAGAATAGCATCAACTGTAGACAGTGTCTCGGTTTAACCACAATATTATTTATTTTTTATTTATTTTACCTTACACTGGTCTTTAGGAAGCTGTGAGCAACGTAAAAAGGTTAGTACACATCTTATCCAGTGTCTCACCTGAAGAGATCATCTCCAGCGCTCTCATCCCGTCTGTTCTGACGCTCCTCCTGAAACAAACACAGGCTCAAGTTATGAATGAAAGGCTCAGACGGATCACAGACAGATAAGAGACACGGAGTGACAATAATACCTCTGCTGCATCTTTCAGCCATTCATCCAGATCAGAGTTTTTGCCCCGGTTGTGAACCAGCAGATCAGACCCTCTGATGATGTGGGCTCGGCCCTGTGCATTTGACACGCAGACCTGCCACATGCACAAAAGGATATTTATGAGAAAGAGAATGATGAAACTTTGTTGGAATTTATTTTTTGTGCTTTGTGGAAGGGATTAAAATCGACCATCCTGTTCGTATCGCGTCATTCGTGACATTGTTCTAATAAGGGCACACACGCCTCTCACAAATTATGGACATTTTATGGAAGAGAGAATCCCTCATTAGTGTGCTTCCTGGGGAAAAGAGGTCATTTCGTCAACGTGTATTAATGCTGCATAAATATCCAGACTTTTTGTTTTAAATTTCATCCACTAGAGTGCCTGAAATTGGATTTTTTTTTCCCACACGCAACGAAGGGATGGGTTTTTTTTGTTCCTTTTAAAAATTGATAAAAATTCTAGATATTTGGAAGAAAATATCTAGATTTCATCTGTTGGCAAACATGCAACTATAATTGAATAAAACATAAAGGAGTCTGTTGAGAGAATTTGTTCAACTTCAAAGGCCTTTTCACACTGCGTCTGTTTTCTGTGGATGCTTTTTTAATTTAATCAGTCATCAGAAAAAACATCTTTACACACATAAACCTCACACACTGATTCCGATGCACTTTATTGTTCTATTTGATGTGAACATTTGCAATACGTGACAAAATAAAAACACACATTTCCTCCTTTGCCTCTCTCCACTGGAGTTGCGTATCTGTCTGTCACTCCCTCCCTGTCTGTCATTTGGCATCATAGCTGCATGAAGGGGCGGAGCTGTCTGTCCTCTCTGTCCTCCACATTCTGAGTGTGGTCCACATCCTCCTCCTCCTCTTCATCATCATCATCCACCTGAATATTACTATCTGACCTTTTGAAAGTAGCTATCTGAGTTACAAAATGATTCTGTGCGCCCTGTTCCTCTGCCTTGTTTTGACTGTGTCCCGGCGACACTTTTTCTTCACTGATTCTTGGTCTAACGTCTCTAAAGGCTCTGACAGATGTGAAATACTCAAAAAATCGAACCTGTTCCGAAAATTTTAATGACGGACGAAAGTTGATATCGTATTTATTTTTAGATATACGACAAAGTCAGGCCACAAAAAAAAAAAAAAAAAACTGACTCATTGTGCAAAGGCCTTAAAACTATTTTTTGGACACATCATCTTTTTCTTGTACATGTACTGCAGGTAAGTATAAAGGTGATTAGTATCTGTGTTCCCGTGCAGAGGTTGGTTTTACGCAGAAATATGGTTATTAGAGTGAGTTAGGCTGATCTACATTTTGCCAACAAGTGCAAGTATAAATTAAAATACAGTATTATGTTCAATGGTAGGTTGAAAGATCTGTGACAACAGAAATGTGGACTCATTTTGACAAAAATAAATTACAAGTTGGATAAATGAAACAAGATAAAATATCTGTGGCAATTAAGACCTTACCAATTTTAAGGTGACTTTAAAGGCTTAAATTGAATTTAAGGGTTTTTAGACTTCGGGGACCTGCAAAAAACATTATTTTAAGTGCTGCCTCTAAATTTCAAATGAGACTCTGCTGTGTGTTTCTGTTGTGTAAATTGCTTCATACTCTGACCTTGCGGAAGCATTTGAAGTTCTTTGCGTAGCCGTTGCTCTGCGTTGTTTGTGGTTTGGTTTTGGGAGGTGCAGACACAGTCAGAGATCTAAACTCCACTAGCACCAGCTTTTTAGGAAGGTCTTCATCAATCTTTGACTCCTGCAAAACAGCACATAGATTAATGTTTTAGGATATAAAACAAATCACAACTGCAGTGAATTAAAGGTCCAGTGTGTTTCATGTAGTGGCATCTAGTGGTGAGGCTGACTGCAACCAACTGAAACTTTTCCTGTGTGCCAACTATGTGGAAGAACAACAGGGGCCGTCACGAAAGCGTGAATGGCCCTATCTAGAGCCAGTGTTTGGTTTGTCTGTTCTGGCCTACTGTAGAATAACATGGCCGTGGAAGAGGATCCGCTCTGTATGTAGATATAAATGGTTCATTGTAAGGTAAGGAAAAACAACAATTCCTCTTTTTCAGGTGACTATACACTTAAGAAAACACAGAGCATTATATTCCACCTCTGACAAAAGATGCCCTTAAATCCTACACACTGGACCTTTAATGCATAAAGGGGGTGTCCCGGCAGTTCAGACAGTGTCTCCTGAAGGATTCTCAACAGAGCTGCAACTATTATTGGACTGACAGATAAATAATTCCCAACCAATATGACAATCGATAAATCCTTCAAGTAATTCTTCATGGGAAAATGGCAGGAAATGATCTTTTCAGCCTCTAAAATATGGAGATTTTCTACTTGTTTCCTTTTTATATCACAATAAACTGAATATCTTTGAGTTTAGTCTGACAAAACTAGACATTGAAAGACATCACGCTGGACTTCGAGAAACTGAGGTGGACATTTTTCACCATTTTCTTACATTTCATAGACCAAACAATTAATCAGCTGATCGAGAAAAATAATCAGCAGATTAATTAATAATGAAAACAATCATTAATTGCTTGTAGATTACACTTCATGTGAGATATTTAAAGATTCAGAACAGCACAATAAATACATCAGCTAGCCACTCTTACAATTATTGGATGCCACTAAGCATTAAATTTGAGTTGACACTGAGACTGAGTAAACTGTTTTGACTGTTGGCTTGAAGCCACTGAAAATAGTTAGTACTCTGATGACTTTGATGCATTCAGTGCTGTCTGTCCCGATCTTAAGAGTAATCAAACCACAATTTTGACGATAAATAAAGGTAGAAAAAGAAGTCAAATAGTTAGCCGGAAATTGTAGCTTATTCAAAGGGAGGAAGAGAGAAAACTGTGACAGTAAGAGCTTAACAGAGAACTTACTTGGACCTCCTGTTTGACTGTAACTGGTTTCAGAGGGGTCTTAGTCTCTTCTTTAGGCTCGGTAATATCTCCTTCAAGTAGCTCTAAATCCTGCAGGATTAAATGTGCAGAAACAGTGAAACATAATTGAAAATATAACTGAGACTTTTGAAGTTGTCTTTCTCTAAATAATTGGAAGCACAAAAGAAGGCAGACAGTAAACCCTCACCTCAATGAAAGACGCCTCGTCATCTTCAAAAGGCTGGAAGTTTTTACTTGTACTGGCGGATGACACTTCCTGAGGTTTGCTGGACTCCTGATTAGTTTTCTTGTACTCTAAAGGATCAACCTGCTCTTTCTTGATGGAGACAATATGTGGTGGAGATTTTTGGTGCTTATGGGAATCTGACTCTTTTTCCAGGCCCACCTGCGACCTCTGGGTCTTTCCTGTTTCTTCCGTGAGGACCCGCTGCCTCTTGCTCGAAGACGAATCCTCTGCAGTATTTGAATTTTGTTTCTGTTTGGTTGTACTGTGCATTGTTAGCGGTGCTTTCTGGCCCTGATTGCCTGAGGGTTGCTCATCGCCGAAGTCCATATCCAGAGACATAATAGACTCCAGTTCATCCATGTGTATGTCTTCTTCCAGCTCCTTCCTCTTTCTACTCCGTGGCTGCTCCGGGACAGCTTGGGAGACCTCTGACCGTCCTACAAAAAGATCAGCTGCTGACCCCAGTGCAGTCTGGGATGTTGTTGCAGGGGCTCTGTCTGAACGTGAGTATGTTTCTTCAGATGTGGCTGAAGTGGTTGGTGCCTGTATGCTGATGGATGATTCCAGTACAGGCCGTTTTGGCTCTGACGTGACGGCACAGAGCTCGTCCTCCAAAGGCCTTGATGACATGATGAAATAAAGAGAAGGGAAAGAACAGACTTCAACATAAACAACTTACTACCAACACACAAAAACAGTGATATAGTTCTTGTTTAAACAGCAGATGTTTACCTCTTCTTATTGACTGTTTGAAAGAAGTTGGTCAGAGTTGATTGTTTCTGTGGGGAAGCTTGTGCAGAGTTTCTCTGTTTCTGAGGAGACTGCCTCTGTAGGAATGTCTTCGTGCCACCATTGGTCCAGGGAGCAGATGGCCGGGACCTGACGCCACTACTGCCTGCACCTGAAACTGCAAGAACACTGATTGACTGGTCACATTATTACAAGCCTATCATTAGTGTATTCAAGGGACAGTTGATTTATTTCTCGAGTTAGAGGAGAAGATTGATGCCACTGTCCACTATGCCTGCAGCATCTTAGCTTAGCTTAGCATTATGGCTAGGAAAATTACTAGACCTATGTTATATACTCTGAGTTGTGTACTTAAATTATCCCAAATGTTTCCAATAATATTCAAACCCAGAGAAATCTGTTATTTTATTCACGTAATGGTGCATTTCATTTGGTCACCTGTTAATGTCATATCACCTCTAGCCACCGAGCTAAAGTCTATGATGACATTATAATGTTACAAAATCATTACTAAGAGATAGAGGCAGTGGTAGAACAGCAACTCCCATGTTCTATAAGGTAGAATTACCGTTTTTGTCAAGCCTTTTGGAGGCGAGCATAGATGACGGTTCAGATGGTGTCGGCAAAGTCTGTCTGAGGGCAAGGTAAAGCTGTGCATATATATTTATATCGCATAGCATACACCTAAACTGACACTGATTTTTTTTTGGCTGGCCCTTTTTTTGGTAGCTAAAAGCTGTTACATCACTCTCTTCAAAGCCACAAGACTCCTTTGACATTTTACCTCGCAGAACACAAGAGTTGCTGGTCTACCACCACCTCCATCAGTTTGTGCTTGAGTTCGCCACAAAACGTTAGCTATAGTAGCTGTATGGGTGAAGGGATCTGATGGTGAAAGACTCGAAAACCCCTATGACCCCAGGAACGTCACCGATGATCCATACCATATCCTAAAGATGTATTTTGAAACCTGTGTAGTTGACTCATCTAATACTAATGGTATGTTAGCAAGTTCATGATACGTTAGCTGATGTTGCTTGCGACTATTTCATTAGAATGAAAGAAACGTGAACAAACGTGACGTAAATAAAACTTCACTCAACTTCAGGACATTATCAAAGTCTGTCTTTTGATTTGATCGAGAGACCCTGAGCAGCAGAATTTTCCTACAGTGCATTAAGTTCTGTCTCTCAAGTTACCACAGAAGCATATTTCACATGTTGCACTATTAGTTTAACTAGGCTGCTCATTAGTACTCTTCAAACACAAATAAATCTGTCAAATAGGGCCACATACATTGTAGGGATGCACCAAGCAAGTAGATCAGATCGGTTTTGACACAAATACTCTTGTTAAAGGACAGATGTCAGTGATCCATACTACGCTCTTTGTCCTGATCAATGCTGTTACGTAATTTGTAACAGCACAACAGACAATTTATTTCAAATGTTCAGAACCAAATTAGATAGTTGAACAACAAAGGAGAGGATGTGTCTGTTGTTTAAGTGATGTACTTATGAACAATGACAATTAAGAAAAAATGTAACAGCAAAGCTCCATGTTATGATTTCACACCAACAAAGTGTGTACATCTCAGATTTTAGGTATCAGAATCTGCATCAAGCAAGAAAAAGCAGGATCAGTACATCTCTCATTCCTGCAGCTACCTGTTGGTTTTGTCCCTGGCTTTTTCCACGGTGAGTCCATGTTCTTGGTAGCGTTGAACGATGAGCTCATTGTGTCAGCCACAACGCACTGAGTGGGCATCTTCTCAGCTTCGGGTTTGGATCCACGTAGCTGACTGCCGCTCTGGTTTTGCTTCTTCTCAGGAGTCTCCCCCACCGCCACCACCCCTGTGACTTCTCTCAGCTCTTTCCTGATCAATAAAAACAATTTCACAAATCAGACAGGCGAACAGAAAAAGGACGGCTCTCACACATGATGAGTGTGTGTCTGTGCGTGCTTGTTGGTACCCCTGTGATGGCTCTGTGTTGGCTGCGTAAACCGTGATGTTCTGAGATGCTGCTGGTAACACAGTCTCATTCACTGCAACGCTCTGTGACAGCGAAGCACTCGGGATTCTGGGTTCCACTTTTGGTGCTGACTCTAAAATGTAAAGAAAGATAGAAACAAAGATGTTAAAGGGACACTGTGTGAAATTAAGAGTGTATGAGTTGTCTGCACACGGTTCTCAACAACATGGAGGTGGCAGAGCTAGCAGTGCTAACTCCATAAAGAGCACTAACCAACAGCAACAGTATTAACAGAGCTAACGACGTTAACCGTGGGGAACCAGAGGGTGGGCGCTACACTTCCGTGATACCACTGTCCCGATCATATCATGTATGCGCAGCCAGACTGGCTTACCACAACAAGCAGAGAAGCTCAGACTCAGTTTTCCTCTCTGGTCACCCACCTGAGTCTAGCGCCACACTGGACGGATTGCAGTACTTGTCACAGGAAGCATAGATGGCAGCCAAACCGATTTCAGACTCTGTGATGACTCTGAGGCCTTTCCTGTGTCAGGGAACAAAGGACAGATGCCAGAGAGAGTTTGAAAGTCTTCACAAATTGTAACCATGACACATAAATTGCCAAAACACATTCTGAAGTGCTTCTCCACGGAAAAATGTGAGTTTGTACAAACCTTTGAACAATGTTATTTACAGAGTTTGCCCACTCCGTCGTAGAGGAAGGAAGCAGAGATTGGGAACTGCCTGTCATAACATCGACCACACAGCTCTGTGCAGACTCCAGCAGGCCTCGGGGCAGCGAGCCCTCCTGCAGCAGCTGGCTCCTGCCACCTCCAAAACCCACTGCGGCACTCAGCCGCTTCAGCTGCAAACAACATGGAAGAACAGGAGTTACACACGATGTAGATCAGACAGGCAGACGGAGTGTCTGTGTGTCTCCATCCTACCATCCTGTGATATTTCCCATCAGGTTAATGTTACTGAAGGCTTGAACCTTTGAGTGATGTATAAATATTTTAGCTCTTGTAAAAGCATTTGTTCCAGAGGATAATCTATAATGCTGTTGTACTCATGTACACTTACAGCTTCAAGTTTGGAAAATGCAGAAACACTCACTCATAATGTGATAACATCAATTGCAATTTGCATTTCAGCTGGCTTCTTAAAGCAGGGATGCAAACACATTACAGCCGGCAGAGCTTGCTCTCCTGGAAGCCACAGAGTAGAAAGAAGTTTAAAACATCTATAAGGCCAAGCAAGACGGTGCAGATCAGTCCACTGTCCCTGATGAGGACTCATAACCTGCACGTCCTCTGGTCATCTGGAGGCAGAGGTTACATTAATCAAATATTTTCCTGCCATGAACCAAATTTTTTTTAGCAATGGTGAAAAAAATCTGAAGGTCATTTTGACAGATTAGAAGACTGAGGGAAACTCTGAGTAATTCACACCCCTGCCCAGTTAGTGATGTGCGCAAATTAATTGTCTAGTTTTGTCTTTGAGCTCACGTGCATGACCTCATTGTGCAGCAGAATGAAAATTAAACCTTATTGTGCTATTCATCTTATCATCTTGTGAAAATGAAAATAATGGGTAGTGATAGATAACAACTGAATTTTTACGAGCCTGTCCATCAAAATGTCGGACAACAAGAAAGTCTAAGACAACTGCTGTCTGGAGGTTCAGATTTTCATCCATGTATGACTCATGGCTGTGGTTTTCTTTCTGCAGCAGCGAGCACGAGTAAAAACAACCCAGTAAAACGCTGAATTTACTAGTCAATTAATTCATTAGTTTTATCATCACCGATTTCTTGATCACAGTTTAATAAAGGCAAAGATTTGTCTGCTTTCCTTCATATTTAAATGCGTACCTATTTGCTTGCTGATAACACCATGAAAAAATATTCCAATAAAACTTTGAACCCTGGTAAATTGTGAAGGACATAATTACTGGGGCAGAGTATCTTAAAACAGATAAGTCACATTAATTGGAAATTTCAGAGCTTCATCCCTCAGGCCGTGTCTTCTACATTCCTGTTTACATTAGAGATGCTCTGATACTATTTATGCCTTCCTGATACCAATTACGATACCTGCACTTGCGTATCGGCCAACACAGAGTAACGATCCAATACCAGTGCATTAAAAACAGAAGCAAACAGCTGTGTACTAATAACCCTGAGGGGTTAGAGCTGATTTCTGGGAAAATGTGATTTCAACAGGGTGTGAAACTACTTTTAAGTTAATTTATAAATTACATGGTATCAAACCGGGGCTTAGACTAATGTGCTCACTGACACCTGATCCAGCATTTTAGACAACATCAGAGGCATATCCGAACCTGGTATCTATATCAAACAAATTAACAGTTAATTGGAATTACTGTCCACCACAAATTTACATTTATTTATTTGTCATATTTTATCCCTGTATATTTTAACTTGCATTATTTTATCTCTTAGATTCTCTTGTTTTTTTTTACTTTTGTGATTTTCTTTTCTTTTTTTTTTAGACATATTTAATCAGCATTATTTGAGGGAACCTGAGATCCCAGATGCTCATCTCCACTGACTGCTTCTTTGTAATTGTTGTGCACATGACAATAAAGACTGTGATATTTTCTAGATTAATAACATAGTTTACAAAATCAAGTTCAAATCTATTGTGAAAATAATCACTAGCTGCAGCTGTCGTAAAAAAACACGCTCTCCATGGAGCAGTGAGTCTCCCAGAGGATCTTTGAACTGCTGACTGCCTGGCAACTGATGTTCAGCTGATAAACATTACGCTCACAAGATCATGTGACATCTTGTCTGAAGCGAATGACAGAAAAACAAGCCTCTAACGAGGGCTCATCTCTTTAAGTGTTTTGCTCTCCTTGACTGACTGAGGAGAATAACTGCAGAGCAATTATAACTGATCACCTGAACTCTGCTATTCTGTGATCTGCACAGCGTGAGACCAGTATTAGCTCATCATCACAAAGACAGAAGTAGACGTACTTGTTTGGCACTGAGGAATATGAAGGTCTTTCCGGTGAAAAGCTGTTTGCGAAGTGGAATCATTCCAATGTTAACATCCTCTTTACTCAGGCTGGGCTCATCGATCTCAGGGATGAAACTTAACAGCAACAAACAGCAAAGTTAGTGAGATAATGTTGTTCAGTGTGGCCTCTGGTGTTCAGGTCATCCTCAGTGTGAATGTGTAAACGTAAGGATGGATTGTACCTCTCAGCTTTGGGAAGGGGTAATTTCTGCTGAGCGGCTTTGCTGAGCTCTGAGAAGAACTCTGGCTTCACGATGGGACGACAGCACAGCAGGGCAGAAATAGTCTAATCAGGAGAACAGGAGGGGAGGCACATTAACACATGTTCAGGGGCAAACACACCACATGTACTGTATGTAACCTAATGAAGACACAAAGGTGTGTTCCTGACCTTGATGGTGACTTTAGTAGTGGGCATGACCAGGTGGGTGCAGTCCTCAGTCCAGGTGTTGACCAGCTTTCCACCCAAAGCCAACAGAGCCTGAGAGAGCGACGCCTTGCCATCATTGTCCAAACACGAGGAACACACCACTGGCCTCTGATGGTGCACGCTGAGATGAAGAAGTGACAAAGAAGGAGATTCATGATGGAACATGACTTAATATTAAGCCTTTGAAACCTGGGGCAACATGTTTTTTCTTGTGCTGTTGAATCTTGAAGTTGGTAAAATATGTCCTACAAATTGCAAGAAAAATAATAGACTTTGAAAATTATTAAAAACTTAACTAGTGGAAAAAACAAAAAAGCTAAAAGGTAAAAGACTGAACTGTTACCAGTGTATGAAAATGGTCCAGCCACTGGGTCCACATTTCTTCCTATAGCCATTAGTTCAAGGTCGCACAGTTCAATATAATCAGCGTCACACTTGTGTTTGGCCATGTTGTTGAGCTAGTTTGCTGTCTCTGTTAAGTAGCTGTCAGTTAATCACTCACTCTACAGCAGGAAATGGCACTTCAAAATAAAAGCTCTGTGTCGGAAATTCACTGCACTTCAATATAAAGTGTGTTTTTTGAAAACTTGAAGCTTTAGTAAGTCACTTGCAGCCCATTCAGAATGGCCTTGCTTCCCACTTTCAGACCACAACCTACCAGTTGGGAACCACTGGTGTAGACTGTTTCACTGAAATTGCACTGCCTTGTTTAAGTTGGGCCAGTGTTGCTGCTCACGATTGAGTTTGGCGGGTGTATGAAGGTGACCTAAATGGCTCTAAATGACGTCACCAGTACAAGATGGCAGCGCCCGTCTCCCAGATGTTTTGGCTTCATTTTCATGTTCACCGTCTTTAGATACAGTCTATGATCTGGACACACAAATCCGATCTAACCACTTGCAAACAAGAGTGCAGACTGTCTTAAAGATCTGATTTCAGAACTGATCTGATTTGCCTGAACAGGGCCTCACTTATCATAGCTCTGTGAAATAAAACATATCTAATCAGGTCTTGTTCAGTTACTCACCTGAATTTGCTTTGAAAAACCCCAAATGTAACATTGTCCCCTGAACTCAGGTTCGCCGATGTGTTCTCTGCCACGCGCTGGCCGTTGACAAATGAACCATATTTGGAGGTATCTTTCAGAGTCAGAGCCTGGGAATAAAATCATAACAGCAACTCATAAAACTGTCAACAAGCCATCTTACATCCTTCTGTTCAATTATTTATGTCTCAATGAGAAACCCCTCCGCTCAATAAAGCCAGACATAGAAATGTATCCCAGGCAACCTTAAGTGTAGGAACAAATGTGAAGAACTTCAGCCTCGTCTAACACGCTAAACAGAAATAAGACTGTTGTGAAATGTGTAACTTTGATTCTTTTGAGTATCAACAGATAGAAAATCACTTTTGGACACTCTTATGGTACAACATGATTATGAACTGATGAATTAAAATGCACACAGTAAACATAAAGAAAACAAACCCAGAGGATTCTGACAAATACTGATGAAAAGAAAAATCTATGTTAGAATAATTGTTTTTTAATATGCAATGACAACAAGGTTAATAATCCCTATGAGACACAAGACAGAAAAAGCAGTAATATTACACATCCTTTCAAAACAACAGACACCTTCACCAATAAAAAACATGACTGGCCTCAAACTTTACTTTTGTATTTTAAGACTGGATTTGTAGTTTCACGGTTTGCGGCTGATTCACATTGTGGTATTGTAGGGAAAATTATTAGGAAGCATTTATTTAATCATGTAATGCAAATGTACAGTAGGCAATCTAAGATCAAGAATGAAAAAAACCCCAAAACAAATACAACATTTTGGAGAAAAAAAAACGGATATGTTTCTTATATTTGAATTACTGAAATTGAAAAAAAAAAAAAAAAAAAAAAAAAAAATCTAATTGAAAAAAAATTTCTTCCAGATCTCAGGAGGATCTATCACCCTGTCATTGTTGTTAAAATATCACTTTTGCATGTGTTATTATTGAAGAAAGGCTGCATGGTTTGAAACTAACCTGGTAGGTAAATGATAAAGTTCTTTTAATATTTTATTTTTCATTATATGATCATTTAAGGGCAATGCTTTTTAGTAAAATGTCCTTTATGTATTATTTATTATTTTATCTATTTCTTGGACAGATTGCATTTTTTAATCATAGGACAGAATACAAAGTTCTTTGTCTCATTAATTATTACACGCAAGAAACTATATATGTTCTTGTCAGATAAATGTTTTAACACTGGAACTGTAATTGTGGACTGGGTACTTGTATGTGTATGACACAATAAAAAACATATTTAACAAACTATTGGAAATATCAAATCTCTGAGCTGCCACTTTATAAAAACTGGGTGTTGTAACACCTGAAAGTGACAGCAACATGTTTAGTTTCAGTTTCATTTATGATGAACTAGAGCACCACCTTCTGGGCAGAAGTGGTATCACACACACAACTTGTTTCCAATTTAAATCACATTACTCTCATCCACTTGGCACACTATTAGAAGATAGTGGTCAATTCAATATCCTGCAAAATGTTTACACTCATATGAGAGTATCTGCTATAGAAACTGTGTATGTTTTTAACACTTACATAAGTAAACAAATTGCAATGTGCTTGGAACAAACAGAGCAACAGAGAAATCACTTATTTATGTTGAATTTCTTTGAGCAATATCTGTGGATGTTTTCATTTTGTTTTGTTTTTTCTCTCACCTGGTCAGTAGCAGTGAGGTGAGCGTGAGCCCTGCTGATGGACTGGTCATTGTGGAGGAGGATGTCACAGTTCTTGCGCCCCACCACGTACTCCTTACTGGAGAGGAGATAGTGGGTCTCACCTGTGAGCGACAGCAGGCAAGATATGGATCTTAGAATATAAAAATCACAACCAACTAACCTAACTGTGGTTTTACAAACTCATCTGTTTGCACAGTGAGTTGTAAAAGAATTAAGTGCATGTGACCAGTCTCTCCATACACCTGTCTCACGATGCACTAGAGCTGTCCAATATGCGGTGTCTGGCACTGAAGTGTTGGTGGCAGATCCTTTAAGTTATGTGGGTTGTGAGGATGTGGGTAGGGATGCATGATAATGTCGGCACATCATTGGTATCGTCCAAAACCAGATTTAAAATAAACTAGCAAAATCAGCCAGCATGCTTTTTCTTAATTTGCACAATAAATAAATATTACATACACTTACAAGTATTGTATTTCATGTCTCCATCTGCTGGTGGGCCATCACGATAAAAGTATGTATGCATAATATGATGTGAATTCCACTACAGAAGACACTTGATAACTAAAATTAGGTGAGGAAAAAAGTGGATATATTAATATTGAATGACAAATGAGTTGTTATAAATCAGTGTATCACATATTGGCAAAAAACTAATATCATGCATCCCTAGTTGTGGGGTACCAGCAGAAGAAATTGAAGATTAGGTCGACACCTTGTGACAACTGTGTTTGGGTAGATGGAGTGCATCAAGTGGCATCCACGACCCAAGGTTTCCCATCAGGACATTGCATTGTATCCAGATAATCAGTGATGTTCACTTCACCTGCCAGTGGTTTTAATGTTTTGCCTGACTGGTGCACATCACCGCACTGTGCCAGCAGTGGCTTGTTGCACGACAAAGATTAATCTAGTCTGCATATCATCTTTCAGGGAGGCAAGATGTAAAATTCCAAGTTCAGTAGGGCTGTAACTAACTATTATTTTCAGTCCAAAAAAATATATAAATATACTATAAATAATGTATGTAATATTCATTCATTGCGCTAATTAAGAGAAAGCAGAGTGCATTAATTTATCAGCTAATATCAGCCGATACTAATGACGTGCTGACATTATCGTGCATCCCTACCCTCAACCTCACAACCCACAAGACTTCAAAAATCTGCCACCAACACTTTGAAGCCAGACACCACAGGACAGCCCCCAAAGACGCTGTGTCCATGGCTTGATAGAGCAGAGCCTGTTGATCAGGGGAACCTCTGGGGCTCTGGCATGTCCCACGAATGCTCGATCTGATTAGGATCTGGGGAATTAGGATGCCAGGTCGATTTATATAACCGTACTCTTCGAGAATTGTATTTTAGAAATGGTAGAAATGCACCAACCCAATGAGGGATTTGACGTTTTGTCTTGTCAATCATTCTCATGACAGCTGGCTTTTAATTTCCTGTTGGCATCTAAAATGTGATTCTATCATTTCATTCCTAACAAACATGATATTTACAAAGATAATAAGTCCTGCACTGCTTGCTTCATCTCCATCATCTCACATGTCCAAGTACCTGAAATGTTATAAAAATATAGATAATATATATATATGAAAGTAGCTAACTGTGTGTGTTACTGCTGGATATGAATTTGCTCTGATCCCTGTTTTAAACAATGTCATGTTTAGGTACATTTAAATTGCAAATGTATGTTTGCTATACAACATTAGACAAACATCCTTAACTTGTGACGTTGAGTGATATGCCTGCAGTATAATTACATGACTAACCAAAAGCTAATGACTACCACGCAGCCCAAAAAACAAAATCACTGACATCTCGCTCAGTTCATTTTCTGTCTCTATCCTGATGTGTTTAATCATACAGTTATCAAGGCGTTAACTTCAACATGCTAACTGTGTGTTTAGCTAACGTTAAGATGTCAGACACGACAGATAAAGTTACCTCCAGGCTCCAGGGGTGTCAGTATCCACATTTCACTGCCTTCTGTTGCCTGTTTATTGATTCAAACCAGCGATAAGTCACGAATCAGGCAACTTTTTAAAACTGCAGCCAGTTTACAGCAACTATCATAAACTGGACACTTACAGCGCGCCACTGTGTGACGTCACAAGTATGCGACACTGCCGTCTTTTCAAAATAAAATTCCTACATTCATCAGGTGCTCGTCAATCTTTTACAAATTATTACGGTTATATTGTAAATATTTGAAGAAAGATATTGACAATAGGCTTCGTCCTGTGTCCCTAACACTCACTGGTGCTCTACAAGACGAAAGTGCATTTTTTCCCCAATATGTTGTCATTGTCATATCAAAAAAACTCATTGAGGCACTGGGTTGTACTTGGACTGTAGATAAACTGGGTTTATTACTTATTTATTTAATTGGGTGATAAATAGACTGGAGATAGTTGCATATTAGTCGTAAATATATTTCAGATTTTGTTGAAACGATAGGCCTATATGAGTTATAAGAAGAAATGTATGAAAGGGATACCAACATACATAGGTGCAGATCCCGGGGGGACGGGGGGACACGTCCCCCACCCCCAATTTCTGAAAAACACAAATTGTCCCCCCCAATTCTAAATAGCCTAAAGGTTTGAAACTGGACAAATGTATTTTCCGACTCCACATTCCCAATTCTAAAATAAATGAAAATTTTGGAACAAATATTTTTATAAATATATTTTCCAACTCCACATTCCATCTCTAGCCTACTAGACCTCCCTATAAATATAGTTTGGTTACATAAATAAATGCATATGAATTTATGATTTTGTTGATGAGACCTTCTTACATGTTGTGCAAAATGGCAGATGAAAACAAACAAGGCACCTAACTGTACATGGACATAATCAAACATGTGATGTGATAAGGACAAAATAGGCACATTTTGTTATTGGGATATTTATTCCCATAAAGATGATTAATGAATGGGTATCATGATATGATATTTAAATAAATCGGATTTTGTTGGGTCAACCTGTGTAACTTTTAAGTATTTATTATGCTCTTAGAACTGTAGCCTACTAATGCTAGCATTTCCGGCTCTGTAAAAACATTAGTTTTAGTCCCATATACTGGGAGAAAGGAAAGATGATGAGGAGAATTGGGAATCTGTGAGAGGCGAGAGATGAGAATGTGAGTGGACATAACCTGCCTGAGACCCTGAAACTAGAAGTAGCATTAACTAACAGCGAAGCAGTGAAAAGGAGGGTGATGGCTGGCTCCGTGTACTATTGGCTGTTTAAGAGAAATAAACAGTAAAGGTAAGCATATGATTCTCTGTGTAGTGCTTTTTGAATGACTTGGTGATGGTGATGAGCCCCTGTGAAATTGTGAAATATGCTGGCAATCTCAAGCGCTCTGTGGGCATGATTTGCACGCTGCAATTTAAAAAAAAAAAATCACAACTGATTGTGTCCCCCTCAAACTTGTCATCAGATCTGCACCCATGCCCACATATAAGTTTCTCCTCTACCTACTCATTTTGGACAATTTTATGTTTGTCTTGTTTGCTTTTATTTTATCTATTGATTTTTTTAAATAAAGTAATTCATTCATTTATAACAATACAACAATGTGCCAAATATGTTTGAAATAGCAAAATATATATTCTGTTTTGGGTTGACTTCCCCTATCTGAATGACATTACTTAACTGAAGAGCAAGCAAGTGATAGAACAATTAAATAAGTGTGGTAAATCTGCAAATAATAAACAATGCATTTGACAAAAAAATGAAATTAGACAAACATTTTATTTAATCTTAAAACATGAACCTGAAACAATCCAGACATTCAGACACAAAGTCATCAACAACAAACATCAACAACACAATTTTAAAATGTGAAATTATACATACAAACAGAGTTCATAGATACTTTCTATGGCAGTTATTTGCAGATTACGTTATAAAATTCAGTACAGTTTGGTCTCTTGTAAACCTTCTGATAAAACAAAACCCACAGTCTTTATTGACTTAATCCAAAATATACATCACACATTGCTATAGGCCTATTGATTTATTTTAATCAGTTGTTCATTTTCAAAACAAAGGATCATTGTCAGATTTCCACGGCTGGCCTGCAGCTGGTCTGAGACGGCCTCGTCCCCAGAGGCAGGGCAGTTTGTGATTGACTCTCATCACTGCGACACTCGTACAAGAGTCAGGCTTACGGATGATCTCACACCAGTCTGGATAGTCCACAGGTTTAGATCCACTGCAGATAAGATCAAAGCACATCAATTCAATTCAATTTCATTTATAAAGCCCAACATCACAAATCAGAATTTGCCTCAGAGGGCTTTACAGCCCCTCTGTCCTTTGACCCTCAGAGGGAAAACTCCCCCCAAAAAAACCTTAATGGGGAAGACAGTAATGACAACAGCTACAATAATTTTAGTAATAATATTTTGTACTTTCAGGAGAGACTGTTAATTTAAAGAACAAAAAAAACTTACTAGTCACAGCATCCTACTCCAAACGGCTCCATGCAGACACACTGGTAACAGTCACTGGTTATCCAGCTCTCTCCTATCCCGTACACCTGTCCCATGTGCTCACAGCTCCCTGGAAATATCAGTTATTGTCACATATGTAGAAGAAGAATATGCGACTATACAAAATATATAACTTCACTTAAGGAGGGGCACATGCCAATTAAATCATAAGAAATTGTCCTTTTCATACTGTTACATGATTACAGGCTACATGTTTTAATATTAATAATGCATCAGTAATTAAATGTTGCAACAGGTTGACTACTTTATATACTGTTGGGATGTTTATTATATAACTATGCACCATATTGCATAAACTGATCATATGTTTTGAATGGAAAAAATCTAAATTTGTAAAGTAATTGTAATTTTAACTGTCAAATAAATGTAGTAGAGTAAAAAAGCACAATGATTTCCTCTGAAATATAGCAACAAAGTACAATAAGTGCCTCAAAAAAAATTGTTTAATTACTCTCTACCACTTGACATGTACACATCACGTCAGCACACATACATTTACAGTACATAAACATGCTGCACCTTTAGTGTTGAAGAAGCACTCGCCACTGTTATACACAGAGAAACACGGCACACTGGCACTGAGGAACATCAGCAGAGACAAAAGCACTCCTCCTGCTGTGTTTGCCATCTCTGAAAGGAAGCAGCATACAGCTTAAAATAAAGACAAACATAATAACCACATGAGAAAAATGCCAGATTAGTGATCTTACCTGTTTCGGTTTCCCACTATGTGATATAAAGACCTTCCCTTTCTTCTCTTTCTCCTCCTCTTGCTATCATCCACCCTCTTGTTGTTTTTTGACTCCCTCTTTCGCCCTCTACTCTTGATCTGATGCTCTCCCTCCCCGTGGGCTCAGATATTTATACTGAACCAGCGTATCTTTATCTCTACTTTCTTCGTTGCTATTTGCCCACCCACCCTTGCCCCCCCATACATTAATTACCCTCTATATCTGCGTGCACACATACAGTATACACACGCACATAAACACACACGTGCATACGAGCATTATTATTACAATGTTCGTCATCCCCTCTTGTGCTGCTTCACAGAAATGGCCCGAGAGTATACAGTGTGCACTCTTTCAGATAACATTTGTCTCAGGCGGTGCCTTTTGACCCTATCAGTAGATCTCGCTGGTGACACCATCCATATGACAGCCAGCCGGTGGCCTATTGTCCTTCACACAGTGTGACCCCTTGACCCCCACACAACATCCATTCACATGTAGATGTATTTTAATGTGAATTACACTTAAACGATGCTTAAAAGCTCATTTGAAAATCACCAAGTTAGTTTTTTAAGCTTGTTTTATTGTGAAAATGTTTTATTTCTATAGCATTATTTAATTATCGTCTTTCTCTTACAACCGACTGATGATCAAATTCACTGATGCGCATCAGTCGTTTAATTCAATTTCATTTGTTGTTAATGAATCATCAAGCTTATTACAGGATTCTTAATGTGGTTTTACATGATCCACTGAACTTAATTTTCCTATTAAAAGGCTTTGGCATGGTATGTTTGTGCGTCACTGTGGGTTTTATTGTCAGTAGCAGGGTGAGCGGCGTGACGTGTGAGGTCTTCTTGGTCCAACTGGAGGTTATTTTTGTGTTGGAGGATGGGTTTCAACGTCTTTGTGCTGGAAGTTGTTTGAATAAACCAACCTGAGTCCTCAGATAACGTGCTCACGTGGATATGCTCATGCACATACACACACATGAAAAGGCACACAAACACACACGTTTTACATCTAAGAGAAGCGACGTTGCACATATGGCCTGTGGCCCAGAAGTGGCCCGCCAGGACTTCCAATCCGGCCCACTGCACTGTGAAAAGAAAGTATTTGTTTTAACTTAAAAAAGTTAGTGTCGAGGCCTTATATTTTTTAGCTGACTGAATTTGAGAAGTGACAAAATCAATTATCTCGAATGTCAGATCAGTTCAAATAAACACAAGAAGTTTGTGCTCTAGATAAAGGATCAGCACTCAGTGAATACTCTCCTAAGCCCTAAGCTAAGGCAAGGTTTAACTATCCAGACCAATGAGCAGTGATAAGTAACATGTCTTTGGGGTCATCAGGCGGGAACCTCCTTTCATCAGTGTTTCGTCTAGTTGGTCCCACGACACCTCCAGGGGGCTAGACAGTGATCTCTGGCGTCCCAGAGACTTTCCCCTAATGCCAGGTCTCTCTGCGCCCCGCACCAACCCAGCAACCTCCTTTACCTTACTTACACATGGCTTTCTCAGCCCAAACAGCGCTGCCACCTTCAACAAACCCAGGCTCCATCGATGCGAGCTCCAGGTAGTGATGTTGACTGGGACTGACCATCAGCTTGGTGTATCAGGGCCCTGAGAGGTGCAGGTTTCAAGAGCAAGTTAAACAAAATGCTGCTTCAGAGGCTTTTCCATCCTGACCATGATACAGTTCTCATTAAAAAAGGTACTATTGAGGTCATATTTAAACATACTGAGCACTGTGCAAAATATTGTCATGAGCAGCTTCAGAGCAAAATAATCTGTATCAGACTTCTCAAAACAAAACTGGTGGAACCCTGTTGCTAGAGCACTGCTAAAACTTGAGTGTACTGTGCAGAATGTACATGTGCTTCTACACCCTAAAAGATAACGATGCATTTGGAGGTGTGTTAGGTTATTATGCAATGGTTTTACCGGTCCAGCCCACTTGAGATCAGATTGAGCTGTATGTGGCTCGTGAACTAAAATGGGTTTGACATCCCAGGCCTCGAGGCTTATTCTAACCTTAACCTTTCCTCAGTGAACCTCTCCGCAGTGACACTAAGCTAAGGATGCAGTTTTGTTCTGAAACAAGGCAACCATCCCCAATAGGATCCACAAATTTCCAGAAATTTGAAATGTGAGCAAATGCGTGACACACATGGGCTCTTACACTCAACCCAGACGCCCTCTAGTGCTGCAACAAACACACTCTCCTGACTTCTCCTCCGTGTGCTGCTCTGATCATATTTTAAACAGATTGCCTCAGATTACGTGTGCACACCCTGACTCGTCTATCCAGTTTTCTAAATGTTTGAAAAGTTTTGGTACAAAGAGTGGCACATCACGCTTCAGCAGCCTGGTATTCACCTTACAGTGCTTTGTATATTATGATGCCTCGCTGTTGGCTGCGGTTTTTTTTTTACAAAGTGTGCTCGTATACAGTAACTCATTTGATTATTATTTCTCAATTCAGTGCTGCTGATTTTCCAGCCACTGCACATTAGGATCACGCTTCCTTAGAAAATCGGAGTATTACATAATAACATGCACTTTGAAGAATTCATTGTCTGGGAGGGAGGACGTCTCATTAGGTCCAACAGCGTGTTCCCTCGATGTAAAAGCAATTAATTAAAGTATAAAAATAGTATCTGAAGCATATAACTCTCAATGTCTGATGCAATGGGACGTGAATCGGAGATGTGGAAACAGTAATGAATCACTGCAGACGACGTTAACATGCTATTAGGCTTTATTTAAATCCAGCATACATTAAAAAAGAAACAGATGATGACAATGAAATGTCCTTAATTGTACATTCCTATGGGGAAAAAGAAAAAAATAGTGTTCCTAAGGATGGGACAGGCAATAAAAAAGGCAGAGTAGTTAACAGTAAGAGACTTTAGACTGCAGAGAGAATAAAACAGCTGACGTCTTTCTGCTGTTATCAGGTTTGGCTTTGTTATAATCTGATGTCACAAACCTGTGGTGCCAGTAAAAGCACCTGTTTGCTCACGGAGCAGGATGTACTTGCACACTCAGATCCCATTGAAAAAGAAAAACTCGTCTCAGTTGTCAGTTAAAAAGATTATTGTGTTTGAGCGTGAGAATGATAGAGCGTGTACACAGAGAGAGTTGGTATTCAGGGAGACTTTTGTTTACTTTTTTTATTCAGAACATAAAGAGAATTTTAATAAGTAATAAATCATGTACTCTTTTTTTCATTTAGTTAAAAGCACCACAGCACTAATAATGTAGGTTCACACTTAAAACACAGAGAACAGATGAAGAAATTTAAGTGATATTTAGCATTAGAGAATGACACACGAGCTGCCAAGTTTGCCCTCCAAAACCATTTTACCAGAACGTCTCACTTCTCGGGTCTTTCGTCAAAGGTAGGGCAGAGGTCAGAAGTCAACGCCAGACTCTGTAGGAATATGTCTGATATTTAGTTGACACGATGAAGCACAAGAACAACCGAATATCAAACATATCACACAGCTTCCAGCCAGTCAGAGCCCTAGACGACTGGAAGAGCCTGCAGATAAGAGAGACAATGACAGTGAGAATAAAAAAGGGAGTGACACGGAAAACTTTGGCAACGTCACCCAGGCAGTCAGTTTGTTTCAGACTGGATGTAGGCCACAGACAATACAACAAGTATAATATCACGGACAAAGACCTGAAGAACCTGTCCAACACATGAGGGATACAACAGAGGGAAGGCCGTGGGGGAGGGAGTCATCAACACAGGGAATCAAGTTGGCAGAAAGGATCACCTGTCAGTGACTCTACTGGCTCCAGGACAGAGGGAGTTGATGGGGAAACAGGATACAGCAAAAGCAAGAAAAGGAGAGTAAAACCCCAACGTCACATACAAATACAAAATACTCACCAATTCCCTGTATCCATACACAGCGTCCCCGTGTCCTGCCAGTAAAAACTTGTGGTAATACAAGCGGATCAAGTTCCACGACTAACTGTTAAAAGTGTGTGTGAGCTATGATCTGTGTGAATAACTCCTCGGTGGGATGGCATTTATATATACAACCCTGTGAGTTTGGGGGGGAACCAACTACACTCACTCCCTCGGTAACACACAAACACACTCAGTGCTCCATGTAATTAGAGGTGTATTGATCAGCTGCTATGGCCCGCAGCCTTTCCTCCCCACATTAGCCTGATCAATACATGTGATGTTCATCCCACTGTGAGCTCCCTCACACACACACACACACACACACACACACACACACACACACACACACACACACACACACACACACATACACATGACCGTGGATGCAAAGTCAAATAACTTTCAGTTATTGCCTGTAGGGAGGACACGACGGTCACATCACCCTCACCGGTTATATCCTGTTACTCATGTTTCCTTCACCAATTCAAATATATCATTATGGCTAATATCACAGAGACGTTCTTTATAAAGGGATGCACACATTCATTACATGTAATTAAAGTGTATTTGATTTTATAGAAATACTTTACAATAATGTTTGTTGGTTTTAATAAGCAAAAAAGAAAAATGGTGTTGTGTAGCAGAGAGCAGAGAAACAAAAACATACGAATGAAATGTGAATTTCATCCTGCGTCAGCATCTGTGATCTTGAATATTATTTTTCTTTATTATATCTCACCTATATCAACATGTGGGAACTGTGTGAGGCAAGTTTGGATATTTTTTCTATTGTGCCAGAATGTTTATTGGACATCTGTTCATTAAGGCCAGAAAAACAATCTTTAATTTTTGATTTTCAAAGCGAAAGACTGGTGCAGTGTCAGAATATGTTGCTTTTAGATATTGGTCATATGGTGAAAGTAAATAAGCACATTTTACTCTAATTTTTAGGTACTTGTACTTAACTTGAGTATTTCCATTTCATTCTATTTTACACACTACTTTCATCCCCACATTTTAGTTGCTCTTTTTTACTATACTACATTTATTTGGCAGCTATATTTACTTTACAGATCATGGTTTACATACAAAATGTACTGTTATAGATTACATACAGCAGTACGTCTTTCCAGAGTTAATGCAATATTGTAATTATTATCTTTTTTTTTTTTTTGCATTTTAAGAAATTAAATGACATAGTAATACTAAAGTTACAAATCATAAAAAAGAGAAAAAACAGGAAGATAAAATAATAAAAAAGGTAAAAATAAAAATAAATCAAGACAGATAAAATAAAATGAAATGAAACAAAATTAAATTGAATTAGATAAAATCAAATGAAATTATATATTAATACTACAAATAATAACAGTCATCAAATTACATAAATAAGTTGTTCTTTGTGCTTTTGGTTTCATTTATAATAGCCTTGCTGCTTGCAAAGTAATGTTGACAATACTAATAAGAAGCTAATTTTCTAATATAACACTGAGAGAGGTCATTGCTGCCTGAAGAGTACTTTGACCTTTGACACCTACATGTTGCTGCTAAAACCTTTGTACCATTGTATTTCTATGTTTTGCTGTTTTTACTTAAATAAAAGGTCTCAATATTTCTTCCACCATTTGTCTTTGGTATAAAAGTGCGTGACTTAGTGTTGTGCTGGTGGTCAAAATGAAGAAATATTCATATTCAGAACTTCAGTTGACAGTGTGAGCATCAGGGCGGTGTGAAGACAAACTCTGCAGCCAAGGTGACCTCTGGCTGTCAGGATGACCTCCAGCTGGTGATGGCATTATCACTCCATCTGTGTGTTTGGGTGGGTGGGGGGGGAGTGTGGGACGGCAACACGTGTTGACTTCACATCATCCGTCAGATATCGTGATCAGCGAACACTTTCACCTGTGGGTGAGTCTGTATTTTTGTTTTTAATCAGTAGAAAGTAGGTGTAGAACAGATGGAGGTGATAAAAGTTCACGATGAAAATTACTTTATACTGTACACGATACAGAGACATTCAGTATTTGACTGCTATCATCACCATCAAGTCATTTCTACATTTACAAACATCAAACGTCATCAGCGACAGACAACAGACCATTTTTAACACAAAGGAACATTATGCTTTGTTTCAAGATTAGATATTTCATGAGCAGCAGCCCTCGCTTATGACATCAGCGAGACTGGATGTCCCCCTTCTGCCGTCTCTGTATCCTCTCCCGGTTTGAGGCTGACCTTGTGAGCCTATTGGGGCGGAATGATAGCCCTCTGATTGCCTAATTGTGAGCCTGGGGGGAGTATTTTAATCTCCAGCAGATGGAGGGCAGTGTGAGGCAAAGTGAGAGATGACAGGGAAAGCAAAATGATAAATGATTAAAAAAAGAGTCCTTTATATTCAGTCCAGTAACTGTTTTGTGAGTCTTTTTATAGTCCTTGCCACCCCCTCTAAGGTACACACAGCAAAGTAATTTACCTGTGATTCAGTCCAAGCTTTATTGTGCCTCTCTGCTCACACATTAAAGGTCCAAAGATCAAAATCTTTGAACAAGCCCAAGTTGAGCTGATACCATAACTCAAGTATGAATCTAAATGTAAGCATGTAACTGGGGTAACATGTATGTGCATGTGGGAGTGTCGAGGTAAAGAATTATTAAAGCTTACTTGAAATGGATCCAAACCAAAACAGATCATGCCCTCTGTTTGTTTTTCTTTCCTCCTTTCCTCTTGCTTTTCTTTCCCTCTTCCACTTGTCCTCCTCTTTTTTCAAATTATTTCCTTTCTTCATTTTTCTTTTCTACATTCACTGCCCCCTGTTATTTATCTGTGACCTTAATTACGTTTTCATTTTTATTTATTTATTTGTTTTGTTTTTTATTCTTATCTTATTTTTATTTATCTGTTATTCTTATTCTTAAGTTTTTCATTTTATTATCATTACTATTGTTTTTTTTTTAATCTGAATCATAAATACTCCATTTGATCCCAGAGGGCAAATTATGAAACAGGGGAATGAGGGGAAATTTAAAATCGGTAACATCTGTACATCTGTTGTTGCCTTTTTTGTATTTGTTAGTATGTCAGTATTTTATTCATGAATATGCACTTATTGGTGAATAAAGGGAACAACAGAACAAGTCAAAGTAAGTTTAAGTTTTACAATATATACATAATGTTGTTGGATCCTGACCCAATGTATATTTAGCATCGGGGATTAACTGGTTACATGTGATTAAGATACAAAATAACTGTAATTATAAAATAAATAAATAAATTACAGTTACAAATTAAAATGCTGGTGATTTCAATGAGGTGCCATCCAAATATAGACTTCTAAGTAAAAAGTTTATTTGCAGAATTTAACATTCATTCTGTTGCCTTGCATCTTTTTGCAGTGTAGTAAAGCCTTCTTTTTTCCTGACATTTTTCAGCTTTATTTCCCAGTTTAAAAAAAATTGTTAGAAAAGTTATCCAAAAAAATAAATAAATGTAACAAGTCACATTATTTTGATGAAGCAATCAAAATACAATGAAGCTTCGAATAAAAGCCCAGTCCCGTTTACTAGCCCAGTGTGGCTACACATTTTGACACACAAATGCCTGTCTTAATTTGAAGCCTGGTCTGGTCACCAAGCAGTCCGTTCTTTTTCATAGAAGTTCTTCGGGTGTATAAAACCAGGTTGTTGGCTGCCTCAAATTTTGTGTGCATTACTCGATTACTATTATCATATTCCCTTAGTGTGTAAGGGTCCTCAGATCAAAAGACTCAAATCAAATGAATGATTCATAATTAATGCAGTATCTGAAGCCTAATTTTTACACAAATAATATTCATACTGGTTTTAACAAACTATTTGATTGTATTTCTCATCTTAACTGAGCAGCAGTTTTGTCTGAGAGGAATTACAGGCCTGTCTCAAATATAGGCCTGTTGATTTCAGTGATTTAGCAAATAATAGCTCGGGTTACTAATTGAAGTTTTAGGGTAGTTACATTATTTATTACATTCATAACAGGGTAATTAGTAACCTGTGACCTATGACATTTCCAAAGCAAACCTCCCAACATATTTATCTGATGAGTCTATCTTCAGCTGATGTACCACATTTACCAATGTATTCTGAAATCCAGCTGTTTGTGAGGGTGTAGCACTAACACGTCTAACTGAAACAATCCAAGCATAGTTGAGTCATTCATCCTCACATGTGGTGAATCCAGGAATCATAAGGTGCTGCTACAGGTCGCAACAAGTGTCGCAGGCAAGAAAAGGTTCAAGATTAAAATTTGAATAATTGAATATGAAAAGGGTATTTCCCTTGATGAAACCCAGACTGATAACAACAAAGGATGATGTCATTACATCATTACATCACACAGGAAAATGACCACAAACACATCATCAGAATATTGAATTTAAATGATGGTAAGTGGGATCATGCAGCCCCAATTGATACCATACAGTCATGACAAATGTGTAGCCTGTTTATCAAATGGTGTTATTGTTCAAATAAAACAAACATAATTGGATTCTCACAGGAGGTGGACGAAGTTAAAGAAACGCCTGTTTAACCACACACACGCACACGCACACGCACACGCACACGCACGCACAAAAAAACCCCTCATAACATTATATCAAAAACTCCAGGAGAAAAACAATACAATACAAATGGAATACAAACTGCACAGCTGGAGCTTCACCAGGATAACAGAGTGAGGTTTATAGGGAGAGACAGACAAAGGCTTTGTGTTCTCTGATTGGTCAGTCCTCTGGCCTTTCTCTCTCTCTCTCTCTCTCACACACACACACACACACACACACACACACACACACACACACACACACACACACACACACACACACACACACACACCTGAGGCAGGGTCAGTAAGAAAGAGAGAGGCAGACAAGGTTAACAACGATTATTCAATACATATTTGTGTGTTTTCAGTGTTGGAGGTTGAAGAGTTATCTAACAGAAGGGAAATAAAACTAAAGGCTAGAAAAGCAAAATGTGCAGCAGCGAAGACACGAATCACCATGTCATTGCTTTCTCTTGTCCTGGTTAAGACTACTTTGCATTTCCAGGCATTTGTTATTTACATGCAGTCAAATAAGTGACACGGCAACATAAAAACAACCTATAAAACCAATTGTGGAAAGTATGACAGCCTCTTTTGGGTCTCAGGATCTTCATAATATTAAATGAAACTTAATGACACTTAACCACACTATAATTGTGTTTAACTTTTTCTCTTTCCACCGTCTCTGTTTGTCACACACACACAGTTTGCACACATTAATCATTACCTGTGCAACCAGGATACAGGTTAGCGAGACGGCATTTCAAAACCACACGTCTGTTAGGCCCCACGCCCTGACTGTGTGTACAGTGTGTTGAGTGCGTTGAGCTTTCTGACATACTGAGAGTGTTAATCACCATCCCGAAGGAACAATACCAGGTGTATGTGAGCTGGTGATGTGTACAACCTTTCCTGAATGATCCTTAAAAGTTCCTGTTTGGTTACATTTTTGTTTTTGCAGCAGCAGCAGTCTAGGAACGGTCCTAGACTGTTCTCAAAAGGTTATTTTTGTGACAGATAAGGAAACCACAATCCTTTGTGTGCATTTTTTTTATTTACAAACACCACATCTGATCAGGCTGGGATAACGGATGTTAGTTTGTTTGCAAGTGTGCCAAGACAATATCCCACACACCATTACACAACCAGCAGCAGCCTGAAGCGTTGATACAAGGCAGGATGGATCCATGCTTTCATGTTGTTTACACCAAATTCTGACCCTACCATGTGAATGTCGCAGCAGAAATCCAGACTCATCACACCAGGCAATGTTTTTCCAATCTTCTATTGTCCAGTGTTGGTGAGCCTGTGTGAACTGTAGCCTCAGTTTCCTGTTGTTAGCTGACAGCAGTGGCACCTGGTGTGGTCTTCTGCTGCTGTAGCCCATCTGCTTCAAGGCTGGACAAGGTGTTGTTGCTTCAGAGATGGTCTTCTGCAGACCTTGGTTGTAACCAGTGGTTATTTGAGTTACTGTTGCCTTTCATCTTGAACCAGTCTGGCCATTCTCCTCTGACCTCTGGCATCAACAAGGCATTTTCACCCAGAGAACTGCTGCACACTGGATGTTTCCTCTTTTTGGGACCATCCTCTGTAAACCCCAGAGATGGCTGTGTGTGAAAATCCCAGTAAATACTCAGACCGGCCCGTCTGGCACCAACAACCACGCCTCGCTCAAAGTCATTCAAATCACCTTTCTTCCCCATTTTGATGCCCGATTTGAGCTTCAGCAGGTCATCCATGTCTACATGCCTCAATGCATTGAGTTGCTGCCATGTGATTGGCTGATTAGCGATTATAATGAGCAGTTGAACAGGTGTACCTTATAAGTGGCTGCTAGCTGTAAAAGGACAACACTGCATTAGTTTTGATGTATGAGGGACCATTTTTTAAAGCTTACCTAAAATTCTCTTCAGTTGGTTGCAACATTGGAACCACCTGAAACGCCAAGTGTGTAGGAAAAGTACGGTGATTGATGCGAAAACGTGAAAACACATAACACAAAAGGCCATATCTAAAGCGAGTGTCTGGTTTGTCTGTTCTGGGCTACCGTAGAAAAAACACATTGGACTCTGTGCTTCGTATACACATATAAACAGCTCATTCTCAGGTGACAAAAACACAATTATTAATTTCAGCACACACAAGGACTCGCATGCACTAACATGCATGCACAGCCAGACCATCTATTACAACAAACCACAGAGAAACTCGGATTACAACACACACAGACAGAGTGTGACTTCACGCTCTGCTCAGGATGCCACTACTCCAAAATCTTTATATAGCAGATACTTGTTTGCTGCTATCTCATGCTCTGAATGTCGTATTTAGAACCTTTAAACCATAATGCCATGAAAGGGTGGCCCTATATAATAAGTACCTTTTCTCTTATATTGTGAATGTATTTTTCTGATAATACTTATGCACTTTTACTTATGATGGAGTGTATTTTAAATTGTGATAAGCCTATTTGTACTTTAAATTAAGGTCAGGATTTTAATACTTTTTCCACCACTGCCCACATGAATAACATAAGCTAGTTGATCATGCTTACACTGAATGATCATCAAAGACGATTTATTTCATTAGATTTTTCTTAGTTAAACTCAAAGTGTGTGCAATATTGACAAGCTATTGTATACAAACAACCCCGTTTTTATTTTAGTTTTCAAATTTGAGTTAAACTCAAAGTGTGTACATTATTGACAAGTTGTTGTATACAAACAGCCCACTTTTTAAAATTTAAGTTAAACTCAAATTTTGTACATTACTGACAAGTTATTGTGTACAATCAACAGTCTTTTATTAATTTATTGTTGTTTAATTTAAGTTAAACTCAAAGTGTTTATATCATTGACAAGTTACTGTATACAAACAACCCACTTTCTTATTTTTTAAATGTAAGTTAAAGTGTGTACATTATTGACATGTTACTGTGTACAATCAACAGTTTATTTATTTCTGTTTGTCTAAGTTAAACTCAAAGTGTGTCCATTATTGACAAATTATTGTTCACATACCCTCTTATTTGTTTATTTTATTTTTTTCAGAAAAGTAAGTTGGTTCACAGCTTCGTATTTATTTTCTTTGTGCCATAAACAAACTGCATTATGGCAGACAAACATTCTTGCCACTGAGAAAGAAACTGAACAATGTCACCATGAAGCAGAGCAGGCGGCAGAGGAGACACTGGGTGGCTTTAAATACATCACTTTCTCACTATTTAGTCAGTGATTTCTTACATTGCCTCATAATTACAATAAATGTCTCTTGAACCTGGCCGGCAGAAAATATTTGCATTATAACATAATCTGTTCATTACAAATGCATGTTGCACTAACATACTCTCACACACACAAAACCCCCACAAATGCCAACATCAAAATGTAACGTCATTCTTCACTTTGTTGCATAAAAACAAATAACAGATGAAATAAACATCCCAATAAGGGAACTAAGCAGTTCTTCTTGAGGCTCCTACCTGTACAAGTACCACATGTGACATCAACCCAGTAAAGCAACGTGCTGGAATCTGGTTGCAAAATATCAAACATGGTTTTTGTCTTTTTTTAACAGAGGAAGAGTTGTAGAGTCAAAAACACAGGTTGTAATACCTTATCGCTTCTTAGGAGCCTCTGCTTTTGCTTCTTCTTTTTTAGGGGCATCTGCCTTTGCTTCCTCTTGTTTTGGGGCCTCTGCCTTCGCTTCCTCTTGTTTCGGGGCCTCTGCTTTTGCTTCTTCTTTTTTAGGGGCCTCTGCCTTTGCTTCCTCTTGTTTCGGGGTCTCTGCCTTTGCTTCCTCTTGTTTCGGGGCCTCTGCTTTTGCTTCTTCTTTTTTAGGGGCCTCTGCCTTTGCTTCCTCTTGTTTCGGGGCCTCTGCCTTTGCTTCCTCTTGTTTCGGGGCCTCTGCCTTTGGCTCCTCTTGTTTCGGGGCCTCTGCCTTTGGCTCCTCTTGTTTTGGGGCCTCTGCCTTTGGCTCCTCTTGTTTAGGGGCTTCTGCTTTAGGCTCCTCTGGTTTAGGGGCCTCTGCAGCTACTTCCTCGCCACACAGCTTCCTTCATGAGAAAGTTCAACAATAGAAAATGTGGTGAATGCATACAGTAGTTATGATTATAGATGTTTGAGTGCAGAAATTATTTTATATTTCTATGTATATATATATCTTTTTAAGTATTTCCCATACCTTACTTCTTCAGGTACTCCAGCTTTCAAGAAGCCACACACTCCACTCGGTGCTGCTAGCTGCTGTTCCAGTGTTTCCACTTCTGCTGTCCAGCTGGTCTTCTCCTTGTCATTGTCAGCTGCAGGTATTATTATTAGGAATTAAAAAATTAAAGCAAGATTACAATCATCATTTGGCGCTCCATTTTTTGATTGGAAGAGAGGCAAACTTTAATTTGTATCCATTTGTATCCGCACAGTAAAAGAGGGAAGAGCTGCGTTGTGTCTTCTCTCAATTATTTTACACACTTACACTACTGAGGATCATAAATCGACACCTACCTTGGAGATGACTGAGATCGGCCTCGAGTGCTGCCAGCTCATCTCTGGCAGATTTCTACAACAGGAAAAACAAATGTCAGCGACAAAAACCTGAGTTTGTTGGAGAAAATAATCTGCTATGCACCGACTAACATCCTGCATCTATACTGCACATCTTCAGCTTTGATGCAGCCACTTCCTTGGGACTCCCACTGTAAATATTTGAATAAGTCTGTCATGATATTACGCGGAACTGCACACACCACAGTATAGTTCGTGCTACCTGGTCAAGTTTAGGGATATACTTAATATCTTCCTCTTATTTGGCATGATGTGCCCTAAAAGATTATTTTTCTGATGTTGTTTTTCTTTGGATACTCTGACAAACACTGAGGAATCACTGCACTTTGAAGCCACAAGATCAAGTGGGTTGCGGGCCCATTATAAATGAACCACAAATGACTCGCAAACATGTCAAGTTTGTAAAAAAACAAACAAAAAAACACACTTTATTTTTCAGTACAGTGAATTCCAGCACAGAGCTTTTATTTTGAAGTGCCATTTTCTGCTGCAGGGAGAGTGACTAACTGGCAGCTAATTGACAGAGACAGCAAACTAGCTCAACAACATGGCCAAACACAAGTGTGACGTTGTATGTATTAAAGTGTGGGACCTTGAACTAATGACTAAGAAGCAATCTGGACACTGTGGCTGGACCAGTGAGGAGCCACTGCGCAAGATCAGCTTTCCAGAGTTGGTTTACAATGTAAAATGAATGTATTGCAAACCACAGAGCTACTTTCCCTTCCTCCACACCTATCATCTAGCTACTTCACCATGACAGAGAGCATTAGTTTACACATTTTCAAGCATGTGTTGCCCTTATAAGAAGTTTGGTGTTTAGAAATATGAGCAAAAATGACATACTTCAGCACAGGAGCACTTGGAGGCAGAGAGAGATCATGTTTCTAACTGATTATATAGATGGTTTTTTTTGCCAAAATAATAAAACAAAATGTTTTAAAGTGATGTCCACTCATATATGTGGTATTATGGCAAAAATAACTGACAGTCTTGAAATAATAAAATAAAGGAAATTGGCTTATGATCCTGTAAAGTCTAAGATCTGCCATGTATCCAAGCAGGGACAGTGGATTATTTTACAGTCCTGCCTGTAGGCCTGTTGACAGTCCCTGCTCTGATAGTGAGAAGCTTGATTATCTAGCTGGTGGTGGTTTTATGCATTCAAATCGGAACCAGGTGAAACAGGTTGTGTTTTTGTGCATACACTTGACCTGATATGAGCCACCCATCCCCCTTTAATCTGTGCTGTCATTTCCCCTTTAAAACTGGTCCTCAAGCCAACGTAACTTTCACATGCGGTCACTAATCATGCTCTCCCTGCTTGCATCTTTCAGTGTCTGCCCACCTGGTCACCCGTGCAGACGTCCACGTCGCTCTTCGCCTTGTCTGCCCGGGTCTGGAGCTTGATCACTTCCCCCGACAGCGCCTTCTCCTCACTCCGCGTCTTCTCCAGCAGGTTCTGCTGCTGCGCCTTCTCGCCCTCGTACTCCTGCAGCACATCGTAGGTCACCTGCAGCTTGATATCCTGAAACCTTTTCCGTCTGTCCTCTTTGTCCGCCTCCTTTTGCCGTAATTTCACGACCCCCATCAGAGCCACGGACGTCAGGATCGCCACAGGTAGCACCAGCTGCACCTTCATGCTTTAACCCGGAGCGGAGAGCCTTCTTTGCGCGCGGTGTACTTCCTTGGTGATGGTGGTGTGGGGCGAGTGATCTGCCTGAACACAAGGTTGCTTTTACTGTCGCCCTGGTTACAAGTCTTTACGGATCACGAAATAAAAACCAATCAACCAGAAGGGCTGGCTCACCTGTGCTGTGACCGGGCATTCATAAATGTGCGTCGGGTCTGAGCTGCGCAGCATTCCCCCCGAGTGTCATCACAAACACGCCCTCTTCCTGTATGGTAGCCTATCTGACAGGTAGGCCCTGCTCTCACCTGTACTGTCCTGCGCACCTTGATCTGACTTCATTACACCATTAACAAGTCAACTGTGGCTGCAGATAAGCTGTGTGTCTGCTGACAGAGAGGACAAACTGGAGCTGAAAGGAAATGTATTCACCCAGTGTAATCACTTATTTTAACACTGAATAACTAACTTCAATGTATTTAATCTGACTTATATAAGGATGTGTTGTTAAACATAAAGCAATCTGATATTAATATTTAACTTTATTGGCAGACAGTTTGGAGGAAGTATTCAGATTTTCTTTTTAAGTAAAAGAAGCTGTGGCCTGACCATGGATGAATTACTGAACGGGCCCAAAGATTCAGGGGGCTTCACCTGCAAATTGTCACTTAAATTAACACATACCAACCAGGAAGAGATTCAAAATGACCACAGAGATACAAAGGAACTGCAAAGAGACACAACATAACTACAAAAACAGGGAAAACAACCAGAAGGAGACTCAAACTGACCTCACAGAAGGGAAAATGGCTATAAAGAGACACAAAATGACTAGCAACACAAAGCAACCAAAAAGACATGCTGGAATTTGAACACTGAATACAACATTATATAACTCCAATATATTTACTCTGACTCATAAAAGGATATGTGGTTGAATACAGAGCAGTCTGATATTAATGTTTAACTTTATTGACAGACCGTGTGGAAGAAGTATTGCGATCTTCTTTTAAAGTAAAAGTAGCAGCAGTCTACTCATGGATACATTACTGAATGGGCCAACTGGACACAAGTCCAGGGCCCAAAGTTTCAGGGGCCTCCCTCACCCTGAGCCCGCAAAATGTCACTCAAATTATCATGTGTCAACTAGCAAGACTTGACGTGATGGCAAAGAGACACAAAAAGTCAAAAAAGAGATGCAAAGAGACATAAAATAACCATAAAAGAGCAAAAACAACCAAAAAAAGACAAGCTCAGCTCATAGAAACATAATGACGCCAAAGAACACAAAACAAACACAAGAAAACATAAAATGGCCACAAACAAACAAACAACAACAACCAAAGCGGCAAAACCACCACAAAGTCTAAACCTTAACATGTAAATTAAGCTGTCAAATAAATGAAGTAGAGTAACAAGAGAAGCAACAACATATGGAAGTGGGGGTTTGGGGTCCTTTATTGGGCATCAAACATTTAATTTCCTGCATTTTGATGAATGTCTCTGCATTGGTTTATGGTGTAAATGTCTTTATGGTCCTGAAAATAGAAGTCTTCTGCTACTTTCATGCTTTTATTGGGGGTAGTAGCAACTTCCAGGGCTGGAAACTGAGACCAACTTGAAGGTGCCAAAAACTACAGTTCCCCAAATGGGCACTTGAAGCCGACCCCTAACTTAACAGCTGAAATAAACGTTTACACATTCATGACAACTGTGTGGGGACGAATTTTGATATAACTCACATATTTGCATTTGATCAGGCTTTGAGTTTACACATGTGTAAGGGCGGGGCCCCTTTGGGTGACTGCTGCCTGCGTGGCAGATCCACCCTTCACTCCTCGCCAGCTCCACCCTCTTATCCAAACTTGGTTACTACTGGCTCCAAAAAACTAAGACGGGTACTTGAAGTTCACAAACCAATGGGTGACGCCACTGTGGCTACATCCATTATTTTATATGGTCTATGAGGAGGACATGTACCCTGCATCCCCCCCAACATCTACGCATATGTAGATAAAATACAAGTATCTCCAAATTGAAGTTAATTGTAAATTTCCATCACAGTTTAGAGAAACAGTAACAGGTCAGAAATGATAACACATAAAAGAGCACATAAAATAGTTTAAGCCTTTTTATGTTATTCAAGAACAAAGATTTTAAGTTTCAGTTTAAGTGTCTTGTTTGTGTTGTTTTAAGATACTCTAGAGCAGGGGTGTCAAACATATGGCCCAGGGGGCCAGGACCGGCCCGCCAAGGGGTCCAACCCAGCCCTCTGGATGACTGTGCACACCTAATTATGATGCACTGAGAGGTTTCAGGAGCAATTTAAACAGTGAGCATGTAAAACACAACTCCCTGAAATAACAATAAGCACTTTCTATGGTCGTATTTTAAGATACAGAACATTGTGCGAAATATTGTTGAACAGCAGCTTCAGTACAAAAGAGTCTGTATCAGACTTCTATCTTAAAACAATATGGGTGGAACCCTGCTGCTGAGGCACAGACAAAACATCAAATTGTAATGCAGGGGATGACTTAACCTGCTACCTTTAGTGGAAGGTACAGAATGACTACACAGTGGCACAAAGTGATCAAAAAAGACACAAAATTACCTTAAAGAGACTTAAAATGCCCTAAAAGAGACACAAACTGACCTCAAAGTAATGCAAACTATTACAGAAAGACACAAAACAACCATAATGATACAAGAATTGTTTACACAGTGACTTAAAATTATCCCAGTAAGACACAAAATAACCTCAAAGAGGCACAATGAGGCATAAAATGACTACAAAAAGACAAGACAACCATGGGGAGACACAAAATGACTACAAAAAGACACAAAACAACAATAAGGAGACACAAAACAACCATAAGGAGACACAAAATGACTTCAAAAGACACAAAACAATCACGAGGAGACACAAAACAACCAAGACGAGACACAAAATGACTTCAAAAGACACAAAACAATCACGAGGAGACACAAAACAACCAAGACGAGACACAAAATGACTTCAAAAGACAAAAACAACCACGAGGAGACACAAAACAACCAAGAGGAGACACAAAATGACTTCAAAAGACACAAAACAACCAAGAGGAGACACAAAATGACTACAAAAAGCCACAAAACAACCACAAGGAGACACAAAATGACTACAAAAATACACAAAACAACCACAAGGAGACACAAAATGACTACAAAAAGACACAAAACAACCAAGACGAGACACAAAATGACTTCAAAAGACACAAAACAACCACGAGGAGACACAAAACAACCAAAGGAGACACAAAATGACTCAAAAGACACAAAAACAACAGAGGAGACACAAAATGACTACAAAAACACAAAACAACCACAAGGAGACACAAAATGACTACAAAAAGCCACAAAACAACCATAAGGAGACACAAAACAACCAAGAGGATACACAAAATGACTTCAAAAGACACAAAACAAACATAAGGAGACACAAAACAACGAAGAAGAGACACAAAATGACTACAAAGTGACCAAAAGAGACACCAAATTACCTCAAGGAACTTAAAATCAGAGACACACAAAATTAAGTCAAAGAGATGCGAAAACAACCACAAGGAGACACAAAATGACCTCAGCTCCAGATTGTAATGCAGGGGACGAGTTAACCTGCTTCCCCATTAGCTTCCAGGATGAAAGAAACATTTGAAGGGGTTGATATTTATAGGTCATGATGCAGTGGTTTTACTGGTGCAGCCCATTTGAGATCAAATTGTGGCCCCTGAACTAAAATGAGTTTGATGATCATGATGCAAGTTCATCCAAGCTGCTTTTTCTGTGCGTAAGCGCGTGCCTACCAGTGAGGAGGGCGAAAGTCACACGAGGAAATAGGTGGATTGTCACGCCCAGCCCGCTGAGCAGGTAGAGCAGGTTACACGTACAGTAAACACGGTCACACTGCGGGACGGAGCCGGAGGAGTCGACGCGTGCACGGCTGGAGACATACCTGGAATGAGCAAGAACTGACCCTCATTGATCCAGACTTTATTTAGACTCTCTGCCAGGATGAAGCTCGCGGTGGCGCTGACCGGCTTGAGCGTGATCGTAATGGTTGTAATGATTTTCCAAACCGTGACTCAGGAGCTGAACCTGCGCACACTGAAATCCCGCATGTTGGCGAACTCGGTGGAGGTGAAGAGGAGAGAGGAGTCCATCGTGGACATGAAGAAGAAAATCCAGGAGATGAAGACGACGCTGGTGACGGTCAACACCAACATAGACGAGCTGAAGAAGAAGAAGGCGGACAGTGAGAAGTCAACGCAGGACTTCGACAAAAATCTGCAGACCTGTAACAAGGAGAAGGTGAGGGACACACACACACACACACACACACACACACACACATCTGCACATTTAACACACAGCTGGTATTGTTTAATATACATATAGTCATAACACTACTGACGGGAAAGTATCAGCATGCACATGATATCTTATATTGACTCAGTGTTCTACATCCAAATATTTGTTTTATGATTTTACTGAAGCTTCTTTTTGCCTGCATTAATCCACCATGATAACTGCTGACAGATATTTACACCTGTGCCCTTATTAGGAAGATGCAGAGACGAAGAAGACGGAAAAGGTAGAGGCCATGGCTAAAGTCAAAGGTAAGGCTTTTTATGTCGCATGCTTCGGGCTGATAGGTAAAACACCGCATTTGCAAACACAAACTGACCCAGATAAGAGTTGGGACAGACCACAACGCCTTAATCAGGTTTCTATTGGCCTTTTAAAAGACAGAGGATGGATTGGAGCTGCTGAGATCTGTCAGTCTGTCATCGTCTGTTCAAACTCTGCCTATTAGAAACCAGTGGAACAAGATGTGACAGCACTAGACAACGTGGCTTCAGGCACAGTGTCCCTTGGTTTCATTTGCCGATCTGAGCTCAGCAAAAGAAGCAGCTCCCATTTCATTTATTGTGTGGTAAATATGGAAATTCACAACATGCGTTCCTCTGTGTTGTACTCTGTCGTTTCTTCAGCTGATCACGAGGAGGCCAAAAAGAAGGCCGAGGTGGACATTCAGAACTTGAAACAACAGATTTTGGATAGAGACAAAGCTATTTGTGCCTTTGCAGACACAACCAAGGAGGAAGCAAGGTAAGATCTTCAGAATAAGAGTGTGTGTAGTCAGATAGAACAGTCCACAACATCAGAGTTTTTACACATGGATGGATTACTGAACGGGCCTACTGTGTACAGGCCCAGGGGTTCAAAAAGGTCAGGAGTCCCCCTGACCTTCACCTGCACACATACACACAAACACATACAGACCAGGGACCTGTATCACGAAGCAGGATTAATGTCTTAGCGAAGTAACTTCAGGCTTAACCCCGGGTTTTCGGTCTCACAAAGCCGGTTCATATCGGGGTAGATTGCCATGGTAACTTATATATGAAAAGCACCAACCACTGGCCAATCAGCTGTTCGGGAAAAAAATGACTCAGCTGACAGAAATGGAGCCCAGTCATGACGGGAAGTTTAATTAATTTGACTGATTTTGATTTGAAAGTTTATTTTGAACATTAAAAAAGAAAATAAAGCAACAACAGACAGTGAAAAGACTGTTCAAAAAGGAGTGGAAAGAAGTCGAAATTTCATCCCACCCCTTCATAAGAAAGAAACCTTTAACTTAAAAGCACCGTTAATTAGTGCCAACATTTTGTTTTGTTGGGGGAAATGATCCTGTTAAAGATAATGGGCCTAATTGACAGCTTTGCTGCTGGAAATGTGGAAAGTAGCCTGTCATGTCTACACTTCATGGTGTTTGAGGGATTTTCCTTTTTGTTTTTTAAAGAGGGAGACTAGGTATATTTTTGCGCAGCTGCTAATTTCTAACACAGCTGAACATCAGGTTGATTTTATTCAGACTATCAATTTCGTGTTGATATGATTTAATTGTGGCATCAGCTTTAAGCTTTATTGTAGCATATATAACGTTATGACAAAGAAAACCAGTTTATCAGACGCAGTGATGTTAGACGATAATTGTAATACATGCAATTCATCTGCGCAGCATTGATTTCATGGGATTCAAGGGTGTGATCAGTGTCTGATGTGCAGGTACAGGTACTTTAGCTACTTGAACCAGTGATGAGTAATTTAACCTACACATCATTTTATTTGCTACCTTGTTTTGTCTTGATTTTTCCCTCTCTCCTCTATTTATACTTTCCTGACCTGTTTTTTCCTTCTTCTCTATTATGTGATTTCATTCATGTTTTGACAGGGGAATTTCTTTGATAAGCTCTTAGTGGCTTCTAACCTCTCCGGCACTTTTTTATGTGCAAATAAACTAATCTAAACTAAAACTAAACATTATTCATTCCGTTATGCGTTGCCACGCATGTTTCCTCCTCCTGCAGCTGCCACGGTGTCGGCCTATTCTGTAATGTTGCTTTTCTCCTCCTCATATTTCAGTAGAATTAATCTCTGATCCTCACGAGAAATACTTTTTTCCCCCAGTGACGCTGCGCTTCTCTCATGATTGTAATTGGTCCGCTGCGTGTGTGTTCAAGGCTCTTGATAAAGCAACCGTGGGTTGAGTTACCAAGTTGATATCCAGCGTCGTGATACCGATTATCCTGATTGCCATTGTTAGGGTTAGTCAACCCAGGATAGGTCTGGGTAACCCAGGAAAGGTTGATCTCGCTTAATGATACAGGCCCCAGGAAGAGATTCAAAACTACCACAAAGAGACATCAATAGACCACAAACAGATGCAAAGAAACTTCAAAAAGACAAAAAACAAAAACAGCAAAAACAACCAGAAAGAGACATAAGACAGGAAAAAAAAGGAAATAAAACTGCTACAAGGAAACACAAAATGACTACAAATCAATACAAAATGACCTTAAAGAGGCACAAACAGATACACAAAACAACCACACAGTAACACAAAATGAATTAAGCCACCAAAACAGACACAAGATTACCTTGAAGAGGACGCACAAAATGACCACAGAGAGACACAAACTGACCTCAAAGACAGAGACGCAAACAACTATAAAAAGACACAAAACAACCACAGGGAGACACAAAACGAACACAAAGAGGCTCAAACCTACCTCAGAGATGCAAACTACTACAAAAAGGCATAAAACAACCACAAAGAGACACAAGATGACTTTAAAGCAACACAAAGTGGCCAAAAAAGACACAAAATTACCTTAAAAGAGACGTAAAATTTCCTCAAATAGACACAAAATGACCTCAAAAAGACACAAAGAAGTGAAAAAAACGAGCACAAGGAGACTCAAAATGACCACAAAGCAACACAAAGTGACCAGAAAAGACACACAGTTACTTCAAATAGACTTTAAATTACCTCAATAAGACACAAAATGACCTCAAAAAGACACAAACAGGCAAAAACAACCACAGAGAGAAACAGAATGATCACAAAGTGACCAATATGACACAAAATTCCTCTAAAAGACAAAAATTGACCTCAGAGAGACACAAACTGAGCTCAAAGACACACAAACTGACCTTAAAGAGACACAAACAGGCAGAAATGACCACAAAGAGTCACAAAACAGCCACAAGGAGACACAAGCTTACCATAAAACAAAATTACCTTAAAGAGACTTAAAAAGAGACACAAATTGACCTCAAAGACAGAGATGCAAACTACTACAAAAAGACACAAAACAACCACGAAGAGACACAAAATAACTACAAAAACAGGAAAAACAACTGGAAAGAGACATAAAACAACCACGAGGGAACACAAAATGACCACAAAGTGGCCACAAAACAACCACAAGGAGACACAAAATGACTACATGATGACACAAACCGACCAAAACAGACACAGAATGATTAAGAGACTTAACATTTCTTCAAAGAGACACATAGTGACTTCGAAGAGACAAACTGACGTCAAAGAGATGCAAACAACCACAAAAAGACACAAAGTAACCACATGGACACACAGAACCACAAAAAGATGTGTTATGACCACCGAGAGATGCAAAACCATCACGAACAAAGTCTGTGTGGTGGGGCCCTTTGCATATCTGTGCCCAGGACCTCTCATAATCCACCCATGTTTTTACAGCAGACCTCTGTCCCATTACACACACGCACCACATAACAGAACCGTGGCTGCAGAGCTACAGACGTTAAGACAACTTTATCACATCACATTAACATTGTTTTGTCTTTTCTCCATTTTGCAGGAAGTTGTGTGGAATCACTGAAGCTCCACAATAAAGTTAACCCAGAGACTGTGAACTGTTCAGTGAAGAACCTCGCCATGCAAACCAGGATAGATTTAGTAGTGTCACTGATGTGAGTGCAGCTCTGTTTGTTTCCTGTGAGAGAATAAACTGTGTTTATTTAAAGAAGAAAAAAAAAGCTGGCACATTTATTTATTGGACAGATGACACAGAGGTCGGGAGTGGGAACATATGTTGCATAGTTTTATATCATTTTGTAATGTTATTGTGTTGGTTGGGTTGATCTTCTTGTGCCTTTTGTATCTATAAAACACTTTGAGATATACTTGTAATTATTGCAGCCTTTGCAAGTAGGTGTCACCTTCCCCTGATTGAAACACTGTGTAGCACCAAAGAACTGTTGTTTGTTGCCCTGCCCTCTGATGAAACCTGCGACTACCAGCAACCACAATATTATGTGGCATCTGTTTGATCTCTGAGCATCTGTGCATGTGTGTCTGTGCATGTGTGTGTGTTAACCAAATATCCTGCGTCAAGTTGAACAATAAGCTTATGCTTCATGGAAATGCATAACGAAACATGTGCACGGGAAAATGTTATCTCATTAAAACAGTGTAAGCCACAGTGATCCAAAACTGACCCAAGGTATGCGGTGTTTGAAATATTGCCTGACCAATGAGCTTTGTGGTGCTTTGTGCTGAGTTAGAGGGCTCTTTGTACTCCAGGGCCGTAACAACACACTTGAATGGGAAAATAAATAATTTGCACACATTTATGACACACGCAATGACAGTTCAATGGCATGTTCCTCTACCTCCCCCTGGTGTCGAACCAAAGACCACACTGACTTTCAGTCATGACACAGATCAACCACATATGCATAGTCTGGCTCCTATTTCCTGTTCCTCTTCAGCTTAATTTATAAATCCTACGTTTCAGTCTTGGTGCAGCCAGTCTGTCTGGTTTGAGTCCGAGCCCTCGTTGTTGGCCACCATCTGAAATAGCTGCCATTTCTGATAAACAATACATCTTTAATCGGTAATTAGCAGTTTCACAGCCGTTTAAAAGGCCAATGCACTTAAGTTAACCAGGAAACAACATGTGGCTGTGTCGTCCACAGTGATATTTAGCTTAAGGTGTCGCTGAGTGAAACTGTTATTGAAATTTGAGAGATGTGGTCACTGAGTGTATTTTGCTGTTGTTCTGACTGTGTAAAGGGAACTCTGAAGGACTGTGTGTAACCAGATGTGAAACAAAGTGATAATAAAGAAGATTATTGCCATTTTTCCTGTGCTTTACTCATCAGCAATACAGAGTGTCACAACCCTGCCAGGGGTAGAGACATACAGGGTAAAATGAAATAGATGCACTACTTGCATGAGTAGACAGATATGTATAAATAAATGGGCTGTAGTAAAATTGTAAAATAGGTTTGTTGGAGCCCCAATGACATTCTTTGTATTTGTTTTGATTGAACTAATGGTTATTGCATTCACTTGACAAATAAAAAGCCCAGTTTTTCTGAGTAATTTTTTCTGTTTTTCGGAGTAATTTATTTTTCTGTTTTTTGGTGTAATTTTTTCTGTTTTTCGGGGTATTTTTTTTCTGAGTCATTTTTCCCTGTTTTTCATGGTATTTTTTCTGTTTTTTGTGGTTTTTTTTTTTCCTGAATGAGGAGATGAGATACTTCAAAATCTTGCGAGAAGCTCCCACCTGGCACCTGCAAGTGACCCCTGCATCCATAGTGACTCCTGCTCATGGATGTACTTTGCATCCGTGCTCCTGCTCCTAGACACTTTCAACTACGGGGTCAATAAGGGTAAGGCACGTAATTAGTTACACACAGGGCATCATCATCTAGCTGTGTTTTCGACTGCATCCTTCTAGTGTAGGCCTATCGCTCAATGTAACAGGTTAGGTTAGTAACAGGTTGTAACAACGTTAGCTGACAAATTTGTAATGAGTAACAATGTTCAGCATGATGGAAAAAAACTGTTAGCTTAACATTACCTGACAACGTTACCCACACACATTTGTCAGCTAACATTGTAAAAACAATTACCACAAAAAAAAAAACAACAGAAAAAGAATACCCAAAAAAAAACAGAAAAAAATTACTCAGAAAAACAGAAAAATATTACTCAGAAAAAAAACAGAAGAAAAAAAAATACCCTGAAAAACAGGGGAAAATTACTCAGAAAAACAGAAAATATTACTCAGCCAAAAACAGAAGAAAAATAATTACCATGAAAAACAGAAAAAAAAAACCAACAGAAAAAAATACCCTGAAAAACACAAAAAAAATTACCACGAAAAACAGGGGAAAAAATACTCAGGAAAAAACAGAAAAAATTACTCAGAAAAACAGAAAAATATAACTCAGGAAAAAAAATGGAAAAATATTACTCAGAAAAAAAAACCAGAAGAAAAAAATTATCATGAAAAACAGAAGAAAAGAAATACCACAAAAAAACAACAGCTGAAAAACAGAAAAAAATTACTCAGAAAAAAAAGAAAAATAAATAAATTACTCAAAAAAAAAAAAAAAAAAACAGAAAAAAATACTCAGAAAACAGGGCTTTTTTTTTATTTGTCAAGTGAATGCAATATGCTTCTGTAAATGGTGACTACATATAGATGCAGTTTTGCTGTTTGTACACAAGGTGGCGCACTAGAACAGGAAGACAGAGGTAATAAGGTACAGGTGATGAGATGAATTATGGACTTGCAGTGTTGTTCCTGCGTAAAAGTCAGCACGTTAAAATAAATGGGTCACCGCACTCAAAGAAACCTGACAAATTGGACATTGGTTTACTCTTGTTGCCCAGAACACTTGACCAAAAAAGTTCTCCCTCACAACGTAAAATTAATATTGGAAAATTTAGCAACAGTATTACTCCCTATATGTTACTTTATATTACCAGATTTTCTTTTTTACCTACCAGAGTCTCATAGAAGGATTGGCAAGATATTCTTGAGCTGCACATTTCTTGCTTTCCGTCAGCCATCTTGGTTTTCAAGGTTTGTGTTGCACTGACAACACCTGGCCAGTGGGTGGCACTGTATGGCATGACGCACAAGGGTCCACGCACGTGACTTAATGCAACTATAGCATCAAAACCCGTGCATGTACAAGAAAACAGATGTTCACTGCAGTGGCCACTATGCATGCACCGTTTTTGATTGAAAGACTCTACAAGATTAATACATCTTAAAAAAAAATAATTTCATAAGTTCAACTCCAGGCAAAATTCAGTCTCCCTCCTGCTCACATTTCCTCTCATCAGAGACATCTATACTCCCACTCGGGAGTGTGTTGTTACCTGCCATAATACCTAAAGAAGGTGGCGTTATGGCTCCGCCTGTTGCTGCGTTGCAAGTGACAAACAAAACTGTGACAGTCGCTGATGTGCTGAGCAGTCACCGGTAAACTGTGCATCACTTCAGACGACTATTTTCTTTTGGAGACAGCTAACAGTTATCAGTTATCTTTAAATACAACCAACTGTCAGAATTAGCTTGTGTGCAGGCTCTTCCTCCATCATCATCATCATCACCATCATTTAAAACTTGTTACCTTACAAATGGCAAGGAGCCTCGGTCGTATATTCAGGGGCTTTCAACGCCTAGGCTCACTTTCATCCTCCCAGACTCACCTCATCCTCCTCCTCCTCCCAGGTGTTCAGTCAGGACCACCTCTGTACGGACCGTGGTGGTAGGTAACCTGTGACAAAGACTGGTGACCGGTTATTAATTAAAGCGCTGGGAACTCAATGTCCTCTCATTCCTTCTAGATGTTTCTCAATTCAGTGATAGATGTAGGTAGCCTGTGATTCATTCTCACACCTAGTCCCATTTAAATACTGAAAAAAGTAATTAAATTTCAGTTACTGATCAAAATGTTGGTGATTACAATTTGGTGACATAAGTTTATTAGCCTATGTAGAATTTAACATTCATTCTGTCTTCAATTAAAAGCCTAGTCCCAATTAAATGCTGACACATTTTGACAATAAACACCTGTCTTAACTGGACGTCTGGTCTGGTTGCCAAGCAGTTCTTTTAATAGGAAAAAAAAGGGTTGTTGGCTACCACAAATTATGTGTCTATTCCTCAATTACCCTGTAGGTTCTTCATATTCCTTTACTTCATTGGGGTTCCTCAGATAAAAATAATCTAAAGGGTTTTTCTTAAAAGTTGTGAGTATTGTTTTAACTGAATAAAGTGGTGTATGCTGGGTGCTGTTGTCCTCGATTGACCTTACTCTGTCTCTCTCCAAAGCCTGTCACAGCTAAATCAAATTAAAGATTCCTGATTGATATATTATCCAAAGCCAAAGGTCTAAATAAACAATTCATCAGTACATCATCTGAATTGCTTTAAAATGAATCGACCAATGTCCTTTTCCTTATTTTGCACAGTTGATGAATATTTCACACATTGAAAAGCATTTTATTCCATGTCTCCATCTGCTGGTGGGCCATGACAATAAGAAAATGCATCTTAATATAATGTTAATGCCACTACAGAAGAGACTTGATGATCACTAAAATCAGGGGAAAAATTGGGTATATATAGAGGTATTGCTTATCAGCCAAATAAGTTGTAGTATTTGCATATTGGATATAAGTAAAAAAATCGTGCATCCCCAGGCATCTTATATTGTCATATTGGGTTACTGGTGAAACACCTAATGCAATCCAAAATAACAGCTCAGTAATAAATTCTACCTTTACAAAGTTAATAATATTCAGTTTTGATTGGCAGTATGAGACAGATATCTCTTGAACGTGGTGAAATTATTACCTCTCTGGCCTGTCTCTGTTGACCTAAGATGACTGAATACTACAGGTGTCACAAAGCAGACAGATTTTGACATTACCAGAGATATGAAAGGATTAAAACAGAGACATGCCCTGTCATAACACAGCCAACACCGCCCCACTGCAAACTTCACCCAAAGCCTTTAAGACCCAGACTAGACTGAGGTTGTGATGCATTCCTCTGTTAAGCTTGCACTGCTATTGCTCTTTTACTCCACACCCAGGACTTCAGCTTGCCTAACTCATCGTGGAGCTCAGAAATGATGCAGCTGTATGAGCATTACAACAGCCAGTGTGAGGTGGAGATGGAGGGAGGACAGCAACAGAAAAGGCCTTGGCAGAAACTGCCAAGTTATAGCCGCCTCCCCGATTATCCTACAGGTATGTTTCTCTGCTTGTTCATTTTGGTCATGAAATAGAGAAACCGTCATATAACGGAGATTTTTGGCAGTAATCAAGGGCCAAGCTTTGAGGGCTGCAACGTTTTGTTTCCATTGAATTTTAACAAAACCAAGTGTACCAAGTATATGACCAGTGACGCAATATGACTGGTCATAAAGTTACAATGGTGAAAGGATCAAACCTCCATTTTTGTCCAGGCATCATAGAATTATGGTATTTAGTAAGCTTAAGCCACAATAAAGTGTTTTCCATCACTTTATTAGATTTTTAATATACAAACATACACATGATAAAAAAAATGAAATAAAATGATAATGAACATAAATAAATTAAATAAATAAAAATTTAAAAAATATATAAAACAAAATAAACATAAGTAAATTAAAAATATATATAAATGTTTCTCCTGCATTTAGTATTAATTATTGCTATTATTAGTATTGTTGTTATGTTATTGTTGTTGTATTATTTTATTTTATTTCATTCTATTTAATTTTATTTTGTTATTTTTTCATTTTAATTTATTGTATTCTATTTTTTTTATTTATTTGATTTAATTCAATTCAATTCAATTCAATTTTATTTTATTTTACTGTATTTCATTCTATTTAATTTAATTTAATTTCATTTCATTTTATTCTATTTTATTTTATTTTATTTTATTTTATTTTATTCTGTTTTATTTTATTTCATCCTGGGATGCTCTGTTAGCTGCTAACAGTTCTCTTGTGTGTTTTTCCCATCAGGTGGAGTGTATCTTAGTGAGACGATCCAGTCAAAAGCTTGTTTTTCACCCGTACATCAGAGACCCGGGGGCTGCGTTTGAGTACGCTATGTTTATTAACATTAAGGAGCAGAAGTGTGTGTGCATTTTCCAGGCTGGACCACTGTTGGAGGGGGCGCCAGGGTGAGATAACTGTTCATGTTGCTCAAGTTTCTGTATGGATGTAGGGCTGCAGTTAAAGATTATTTGTTGTTTGCTTTATAAAATGTGTGCTGTATTTTTATGCCTGCCAGCTGTAGGCCTGAAAAGGATAATGTATTTGGGCGTGTGTGTGTGTGTGAGTGTGTATACATTTCTGCCCAAAGCTAATCTCTCATAGCCTCATTTATTGACGTATGCTCAGGGATCTCTTGTGGTTGCAATAAATGCTAATGTTGAAAACCTGTTTTACTGACCATTCCATACTGTCACTGACTACTCCCTCCTCACTTCTCTTAACCGGCTTGCAGGGGCCGCAAGTTTTCTGGAAATCAGCTCAGCTAAAACAACAAGCCTCACCGTCTGTTGCAGGCCACATTTTGACCTTCACTGTTTGGCCTTCAAAGTTTGGTTTCACTGTGAACCAGAGCATCTGCAGTCTACCCAATATGTTATAATCCACTGATGTTAAGCACGTTACAAGATGAATGAGCCCCTGTTATGTTATCTTTGCTGCCATCTTGACTGTAAGGGAGAAGGGAGGGACACAGCTACGGCCTGACACCCAGAGTGTCTCAGAAGCAGAAGGTTTTACCTGCCCAGTTTTTGTGGACTTGCAGATTTTGTTGATTTGGTCATTTTTCCTTGATATTTGTGCTTCTACGCTAAGTAAGCAGGCCAAATAGTTCTATGGTTTTCTTTTTTTTAATCTGTTTTGAATGCGTTTATTGTTTAGTGTCATGCTTAGCTGCGCTTTAGCCTCTATATATTTATATTTGACACACAGTGCCTGTTAGCAGAAAATTCTATCTGCTCTGTGCAGTGCATCATGGCTCTGTCAAAAATAGTCAAAGTGTATATTGTTATTAGCCTCTGGGATGCTGGTTGTCAGCTAAATGCCCAAAAAGTAAATAATAATGAAAAAGAATGATCTCGATCTCGAAAAGGGCCTCAAACTTTACAAAACCACACTTTAAAACACTAGATTTTACATGTGTACATTTACGATGTTACGTGTGTGTGTGTGTGTGTGTGTGTGTGTGTGTGTGTGTTTCCAGACATGTCCATGGGGGGGCAATAGCCGCTGTGATTGATACTGTGATTGCGGCTCAGGCTGCTGTCCACTGTGGACCTGTTATGACTGCCAACTTCAACATCAACTATCGCAGGTACAGAGATTATATATTTTTAGACACATGCAGCTAGTAATTTGTTGTGTAAAAAAATTTGTATTCTAGTCATAGTCATACATAGTCCAGCAGAATGAATGTATCTGTAATGTTTAAATATTCACCATAATGTAAAATACTTTACCAGAGATGCAATGTTTTAATGGATATTAATGATAGACAGTAATTTTCTGTGCTTTTTTAAGACCCTTGCGTCCAAAATACCTTCTATCCAGAATCATATGGTGTTAATTTATCCTCTTATCTCAGTATTACTGAAGGTACTCGGGATGTTAATGGTGTGTGTCTGTGTAGCCTAATTTATTCATGTGGAGCATATTTTGTATGTACTGTATGACAGTTATCATCCACAGACTGTTATCCCTGGTAAGCTCTTGTCTTTGTCCCCAGCCCCATCCAACTGGGAAGCACCGTGTTGCTTGAATCCTGTGTGGATGAGAAGGAGGGCAGAAAGATCTTTCTCTCATGCAAAGTGACGAGCACCGACGGCTCCAAAGTGCACACAGAAACAACAGGTACGCTTTTATACACACGACTTGTCTGATGGGAAATGTTAGTGTGAAAGTTTAAGGCAAGTTACACCTCTGCTCTTTGATCATCTGATGTCTTGCATGCATTTTGTGCAGCACTGTTCCTGACAATCAATGCCAGCAACCTCGTGCAGGGAGTGAGACGCAAACACAGCAGCCTACCACCTGAGGCCACAACGAGTGAGTGAATGTGTGTTGCGAAGTTTAAGTACCAAGTAATCATCAAATAGCTGCACAAACGTATTAATGAATTCCCATATAGACCTCTTAGTAATGTTGATAGGCTGTTATTTATGTGTTTTCTCATCCAAAAATCGCTCTTTTAACATTAATGGTCACAGCTGAAATGAAGAATGTCATGTGCTTCTTTTTGTCTGTCTGTAATAAATGCACTTATTGCACAAGTTTAAGGAGCTGACAGGATCCAATTTCACTTGAGTTACACCTTGTATGATTCCATGTGACAATATAAATGATTGATTGATTGATAGAGGATTGGGGTGGTTGGTTTTAGCTGCAACTTCTTTGCTTGTTCTCAGCTAACAAAACTGAGTTTCAGGCCTCTTACTTGCGTATTTTCATCTACATTTTCTGGCGTGGGTTGCTAACTGTTATCCCGCTATGTGGTGGATGTGGTTACATCTAAATATGAGGTGTGAATTTGCATGCTCTGAGAATTTCATGACTTAAAACGGAGAGGCAAGGGGCTCAAACCCAAAATCATCTTTTTCATAGGCTGGCTTGTCTCACAGAGATGACTGAGGCGTGCCACAAAAGGCCATTAAAAGTAACACAGTCCACATCACATAGATCGTTTCTGGTTTTATAGCTACTGCAGACCACAATGCGGAAAAAGACCTTAAAGCACATAGAGCACTATTTGGGGTTATAAACATCGTGCGCTGACTATAAACTCATTGCTTTGTATGATTGTTATTTTGCACTTTAAAGCATCTGAATGTCAATTTAATGTTTAACAGAAATTTGCCATGTTTTATGGGGATCAGTGTCGATGGTAAATGTAGTCAATGATGCAATAAATTTCTATTGACAGAGAAAGCTGAGTGTTTCTGAGTTTTTTCTTCTTGCACAGCTGTTTTCATAGTGCCTACATGTGCCAGGATGTATTGAGCTCAAGCTCCTGATACTTAACCCCCCAAATACTTCCCAATGTGGCTGCGTTTACAAAAAGTAAAGTGATCTAAAATAAGTTAACTTTTTGACTAGGTAAAAATTACATAAATTGAATTACACTAGTTTTATCAACAGCAAACATGCCTTATTGAATAGTGCCTGACAGCTGCGTATCACCACCCCATCCAAGGCTATTACTTTGTTGGTCAAAACATAGTGTTAGGGGACAAACATACTCACTCAGAGGTCATCTGTCATCTCAGCCCTGCTGGTCTTGGTTGTCTTTTTTAGTTTATTGCCAATGCATTCAGGCCCTTCATTTAAACTCGACAAAAATAGAACAAAATTCACAAAAACCATCGTAATTAGTCAGTCCACTTTTGCAACTATCACCAACTCTGGTTTGGTTGAAATAAAACCCTTAATTCATTGAGTAAGATGTGAAATACTGTCTCTACATGCTGTATTTTATAAGAGAGTCAAGATTCTGTTGCTGGTTTGCTTATTTCTTGCCTCAGATGTTTGTTTAAGGCGTAAAATAAGAAAGTGGGTCCAGCTGGTGTGTGGTACTCTGTACTTTGGTCAGGTGTATCCCACATGGCAGTCGGGTTACAAACTTTTTCATTTTACAGGTAAACAGGTTTCTAAAAACATTTGAGGTGAGAAATAGGTAACGCGGTCACAGAAATTTGGTTCATATTTGATCAGCGCTGCCTGGTTTGACAGTTTGACTGCAGTTCACAGAGCAGTGACATGATTGGCAGCTGCGTTATAGAATCCAACTGTAGCTTTAAAACTTCCATGTTACTGATAATTCAGAGCACAGTGACGTCCAGTGTTACTGTTCATCAATCAAGGGGATTAATTCTGCTGGAATCCAGTGAAATGTAAAAAAAAAAAAAACAAGCTCATAATGCATCTTATTAATGTTCCTGTTGTTTTAAGGCACTGCTTGTTATATCCGTGATTTATATCTGATAAAATCCATTGATGTATTTGACATACAGCTTATAATACTCTCTTAATATCACCTTTGTGCATTTTTTAAGTAAATGGCAGCCGATAAGTTTTAACCTAAAAACTGATGTGACAGTTAAAGAGTAAATTCCTGTTGCATCCATTTAAAACGCAGCAAAGTGTTGCTTATTAGCAGTTGCTGCTGAGTGAATTCTTGTCTAGCAGTTAATTATTGGTTAAAGGTCTCCAAACCCTGCTCACATTTACTACGGTTCTCACACAGTTTGGTCTGTTGTGTGGTTTCTGAGTGTATGGGCTCATCACAGCTCAGGCCTGGTGGTCTTCTGAGGGCCCCACACATCTTTAACCTCAGCGAGGTGCAGATGGAAATACTACCTTAGTTTCTCAAAACTTGCTGGTGTGTGTGTATGTGTGTCTACGTGTTTGTGTGTGTGTGTTTGTGTATTGGGGAGGTGGTTGCAGGACACCAGCAGTTTTTCTTTTCCTATGAAGAGTCATGTGGTCAAGTTGGCTTTGAGGAAGCAGGTGGGGGAGGGTGGGTAGGCAGAGCCGGGGCAGTTGTTTTGAGCTGTCAGTTAAAACCACCTGCAACAAGCTCCAAAGCTCCAATGCAACACTTCCAGAACTATTTTTCACTTTAGATATTAACTTAAAAGTGCAATTTTCACTTGAAACCAGAGGTTAAAGCAGGGGTGTCACGCCCAATTTAGTTCACAGGCCACATGCAGTCCGAGTCAATCGCAGGTGGACCAGACCAGTAAAACCATTGCCTAATATCCTATAAACAACAAACACCACCAATGTTTTTCTTTTTTTTCTGTTTAAAGAAGCACATTTTAAAAATGCTCATCTAGAAAGACAGATGACTTTGCGAAGCACTTTGTAACCTTGTTTAGATAAGTGCTTCACAAATAAATGTTATTATTATGATTATTATTATAAGCTGGTGTTTCCTTGTCTTTGACCCTTGCTTATTCTTCTGTAGGATCTTTGGTTGTTTTAACAGTCTACTTTTCTAATGCAGGACAAGGCTGTTTGTGATTATGGCTTTTTATTCATTATGTGACATACATCATGTGACAAGCATTACTAGCATAGTATGCTACACATACCAGCACTCAACATTATTATTAAAATAACTTGGCTGGTTTCACATAGAACACAAACAGCAATCTCCTGGGTGAAAGTCCAGAGTTTTTTGACCAATCCACCTGCCCTGTCGACCTATGTGTCAAAAACAGGCACTTTTAGTGGACATAACTGACTTTGTACAATTGACCCTTTGCTGCCGGCTCAGACCAGGGTCCGACAGCAACACAGCTGTGCTCCATTGACTCTAATGCGATGGTTTCAGATTTCCTTCATTTTCAGGCTGGTTTTGTGGATTTGGAGCTAAATGTTGTGCCTGGGTCACGTCGTGTATTAACCTCCTGAGACCCGGACTTTTGTTAAGTTTGCATTTTTAATTTCTCCTAGTTATTTGAGATCAGTAGGACCTGATAAGTATAAAAACTTAAATATTGTCAATGATAATGATGTCCCAATATCCTCAAATGAGACGATGGTAAAGTCCCAGTGTCCTCAAACCAGATGTTAATGAAGTCCCAGTGTCCTCCAACAAGACGATGATGAAGTCCCAATGTCTTCAAGTACTTCCTAATTAACAGCATATTACTGTTGCTAAAATTGGTCAAATTTGTTGCCATATCAAACTATAAACATTATTAATCATAAATAAACAAGTTCCAACCATACATTGTGATCAGGTTTTGGACCTTATCCACTTTTGTGTTGGGATCGGCTGCAGACTGACTTGGCAGAATGGCTGCCATCTTGTTTTTACATGGATTAGCGTATCGGGCAAATGATCCTTCCACCTGTTGACCGGCTTTTACTTCTCTAGATAATCAAGTTTGATCGTCTTCACAGTGCGAAGCCAGGGCCACTAGATGGGTCAAAAAATGTCCACAAACGAGGACGACAGATCTGAGTTAAGCAGAATGAAGAATAAGGTCAAGTAAAGCCAACATGTGATGTCCTCACATGAGGAAACAGGGTCTCAGGAGGTTAATGATACTCGTTACCTGGAGAGGTTGGAAAAAGATATACGTTTCTTCCCTGTTCCAAAACCAAAATCAAACCCTGAAAAGTGTAGGGTTAGCTAGCTAGCTCTCTTTATATTCATTGTCTTGTGTGGCGATCAGCAGTGATGTGGTGGTTCACTTTTACACTGTGATCTATAGCCTATAGTTTAGCTTTAGCTTCTAACTATCTTCAATAGTCACATTAAGACAGTTACTAAATCAGCCTACTACCACCTTAAAAACATAGCAAGAATAAAAGAATTTCTGTCTAAACAAGATACAGAAAAACTTGTTCATGCTTTCATTTTCAGCAGGCTGAACTATTGTAACGGTGTCTTCACAGGCCTGAGTAAAAAGTCAATCAGACAACTGCAGCTCATCCAGAACGCTGCTGCCAGAGTCCTCACCAACACCAAGAGAGTGGAGCACATTACACCAGTGCTTAAGTCACTGCACTGGCTTCCTGTGTGTCAAAGGATAGACTTTAAAATCTTGCTACTTGTCTATAAAGCACTAAATGGTCTCGGGCCTAAATACATCTCTGATTTACTTGTGCGTTATGAAGCATCCAGACCCCTCAGATCATCTGGAACAGGTTTATTCAGTGTTCCCAGGATCAAAAGCAAACAAGGTGAAGCAGCCTGTGGAACAAACTTCCAGAATATCTGAGGTCGGCTGAAAAAAGTATCAGCTTTAATTGATCACATATACTGTACCATTTTTTTTAAATGCTAAAAACTGGTGTTGTATGTTGAAGTGGAAGTACATATGAATTCATCATATTTTAAGAGGTTTAATCTGTAAAATATTAATCTGCAAACTTACTCCAGCTGTCAGATATATGTGATGGAATAACTGTGGACAAGAAGAAGAATAAAGTAAGAACACTTTAACATTGTACTTATTGTGTGAGTACACTACCTGAGTAAATGTAATCAGTTACATTCTGCCACTGACAGGCTGCAGCATGTGTGTCTGGAGCCAGTGCAAGCACTATGTCTTGGAGGAGCACTGACCACAGTGATGTAAACCGAGAAGACATATCGATTATTCATCGTTTTCTTTTGTGTCCGCAGTCGTTTTCCTATCTCACATAAACTGAGGCAGCCTTCTGCATATCCTACCATTATCAAAACAACCCCCCTGCATTGTTATATTGCATGCACAGAGCCCTGCAGGTGGTTTTAACAAGTCACTAGAATAATACCGTCATATGAAGAGGGACTTTATTATATTTATTTTAGCTGTGAGTGTGTAGTAAAAGGCCAAACCTGCAGTGGATTCTAATGTCTCCTCTATGCATTGTATTTTCTCGATTAGTGTGGCGGAAATTTGTGGCAGCAACATGGGATTATATTTCTCAACTGAGCACTACAAAGCAAAACCCGATCCGCTGCTATTACGTAACAGCCGGTGACATAACTCTCTCCAGCCTGGGACGGTCAGGGCGCACAGAGAGCGCATGGAGGGAGGGAGGGAGGGAGGGGGGAGAGAGACCGGGGCGCACGGCTTGTGAACGGCCGGCCGGTCCAGCTGCACTCTCTCCTCTCTGCTGCTGCTGCCTCGGGGGGAATTAAATTATTTCAAAACAAGAGGAGGTGTACTGTTGAACAAAAGGAGGCTGACAGAGAGAGAGAGGGGGCGAGAGAAGATGACGACCGAGTTTTGGGACCCGCTGTAAGGACAGGAAGGAGGCGAGATGGCAGTGCACGTTTTCAAATGCCTGCGCCGGCCCGGGCGCTAGAAGAACCAACAGGTAGTATGAGCTCCAGTTTGGTCATGTCTGTGTCAAATGGCGGCAGGTGGAGTTTATAACCGACTGACTTGGCAGGGGTTTGTGGTTTGTGTGTGTGAGTGAGAGGTGTGTGAGTGTGTAGGGCCGCCCAGTGTTTTGACAGGAGAGTTATGGAATATGAGGAGCCCGACGTGCCCCCCGCTGACAACCCCATCAAAAGAGGTAAGAGGATCCATCACTGAGGTTTTAACCTGCAGCATGTGTGGCCCGATGCCTCTGCAAGTGGCATGCAAGGGTGCAGGGGTTGTTTCAACATCTACAACATCAACAAATCAACAAATTCTGAGCATTAAACACTTAATTTTCTGAATCCAAGTGATTTTTTTGGATTCATTTTTGCCTTTTCTGCATCCATTTACAATAGACATCACTTTAAGTTCCCATGTGTCTCCTGAAATCTACACCTATGGTGGCGTGCAACTTGTTTTACAACCTACAGCTGATTTTTAGTCTTGTAGTAACATGCTTAAGTCTCTCTTTTACACATGTCTTATCTCCCAGCATGCCATACTTTATCCACTCCCACTCACCTCCACCTCTCTACTCCTACTCTTTCTCCTCACCTTTCCTGCACAAGCTACGTCTCTCTGCTTCTGTCTTGCCTGTTACAGTGTCTACTATTATCTCCTTTCCCTGCACTCTCATCCATCTTTACCCCATTAACCATCCTCATCCCTCTCAGTGGAGTGTGGTTAAGGTGCTGTGAGTGGGTAAGAATGGCAGTAAGCTGGAGTAATCCTCTGGGATTAGTTCTTATTTTTGCTTCTGGTTTTGGTCAGTGCGTTGCTATTCAGAGCCTCTGCCCAGCTAAAATCAAACTGTTGGCAGTCACTTGAGATAAGACACCTTGTTCCTCTGCCACAGAAACCCACTGCACACCTCTCCTACTGCTCTCATAGCATAGCATAACATATATACAGTCTATGATGGCAACACAGTTTAGTGCATCAAGGATATGAACAACATCGTCGCTCATGTCTGATGGATGTGTTGAGGGAAGAGAAAGGAAGTGTCTTTTAATACAGTCGTTGGGCCGCAACTATGCCATTTACTCACATAAGGATCACAGTTGAATAATACTCCATTATAATGTCTGCATTTTGAATTTTACTGAAATAGTTCACCAATGCTAGCGACAGCAAGCCATGCAGATAGAGCTGGTTACCTTTCACCTCTGTTTCTTTACATTAATGCCTTATGTGATGCCATTTGACATTAAAAGAAATGAACGATGATTAATTGTTTTAATAATTTTAAGGTAAGAAAGTCCGAGTAGAAACAAACAGATCTGCACATCAAGTCCTCTTGTTACAAGGGTTTTAATGCCAATGTTTCAAGCCAGCAGCTCTGTTTCAACCTCTGATAGACAGAAAGTCACCTTTCTGTATATCTATTTGTTTCTACTTTGCCAGATATTTCTCTGATTCAGCACCAGCTCCATCGGACACTATGATATGAATGTCATTTTTACTGTTTTTAAAATAAAAAAGTTGAACATTAGCTGGTTTCATGCTTCTTAAATGTGAGAATTTGACGCTTTTCTTTGTCAGTCATCATAATAAACTGACTAGTCTGGGATTTAGGCACTGCTGGTTGAATAAAGACCATTTGAAGCTGTCACCTTGGGCTGTGGGAAATTACACAGCGCCTGTTTTACTATTTTCTGACATTTAATAATAAAACAATTAATGGATTATTCAAGAAAAATAATGAGCAGATGAGGTGGCGATGAAAAAAATCGCTAGTCGCAGCCTTGATTTTATGTGTTACACAAATTAATACAAACACGGTGCAAACTGTTGTTTCTTTAGTGTAATGTTCAGATTAAGTTGAAATGAAATTTTTATATTAGACCACAGTTGTTATTATTAAATCAAATAAAATCAGGCTTTAATTGTCATCTCACCAAACATACAACAGTGCTCACGGGGGTCGTTCCAACACTAAATTAATAAATACTAATACCATAAAATAGACATGAGTAAAATACAATAAAGCCCTAATTATCCAGCGATAAATCACAAACTACAAGTCCAGTATGACACTCACACATCACACATCAGCAGTGACCATTTTTAGAAAAAGTGACAATAGGCATTTGGCATTTAAAGTGACCATGTGCAGTGTGGTGCATTCAACCTCACTGTCCTGCCTCAGGTCAGTCAAACTCATGCTGTGCAGCCAAACACTGCTCAAACCAAATCCTCACAAATACACCAAATAAAGTCTGAGTCATCATTTTAACAACCTTACAGAGTACATAGTGGGTAAGGGGTTAAAGATTTTGGTAAAACATCAACATCAGCTAATTTAACAGATACTGGAACTGCTGTAAGGGTGTTTCAATCTGGTTAAAGCGGAGTTTCAGTGTGGTTGTCGAGTTTTTCATTCTGCTGAGATGGCTCTTCTTAAGGTGATGAGTGTCTTGGTTTTAGTGGCTGTTGTGGGTGTCTATTCATTTTTCTCGAGTGCTTGGTTTGATTCTCAAGTACTGCTCCAAATTGCATTTCCTCCTGCCTGTATATGTGAAACTCTGCTCCCATTCAGTATTGGATACAAACTGTCTGTGGTGTTCTTCAGGGATCTGTTGTGGGTCCCTTCCTCTTCTCCATACTTTATATTATTCGGCAGTTTGTTAACTTAATATTGGTGTTTGTTGTCACAATAGTATCACCCTTTAGCATATAAACTATAAGTTGATAATCGATAAATCAGTGTGAGTAAGAAAAAAAGTCAAAATTCACTGATTCCAGCTTCTTAAATATACTTTTTTTCTGGTTTCTTTCCTCCTCTATGACAGTCAACTGACTACTGTATCTTTGATGTCATCTTGGGCTTTGGGAAACCTTGATCAACGTTTTTCACCATTTTCTGACATTTTATAGATCAAACAACTAATTAGTTGATTGCAAAAATAATCGACTTATTAATAAACAACGAAAATCATTGATGGTTGCATTTGCTGTAAACCAAAGTGACATCAGGCTTCCGGCCTCTTCGGATGTCTTCGAATTTCATACAACTTAATACCCAACTCAACCCAAAACACTTTCAGTTCTAAAATTCACGAACATTTTAGCCTTTCTTCTAATGTACTGTGAAACTCTTCAAAGTCGTTTTTAAACATTTGGTCAGTCACATTTGGGCCAACATGTTCACAGTAAATAATAATGTATTGTTTTCTACAAACATTTTGTATTCACCTCACAACTGTGATTCCTGCTTTTATTTTGTCACACTTTTATCACACCAGTTAAAAAGACGCAAATTTGTTTCCCCTCATTGACCACCATTGCTGTAGTTTAAGATTGGCTCAAAATTATGCTTATTTTTTCCTCTTATTTGTATTTTTTTGTTTGTTTGTTAGCAGTCAGTGCTAGATTTATGACTTCCTCATAATTTATGCACAGTCTCAGACAGCTCAACTGGCACAAAAGATTAAAGGCTAATTGTGCTTTTTAGTACCCTGACCCAACATCCAAACTGCTTTATCATGCCTGTTTTAAATTTATTTTTGTTTCCATTTATCTTCATTTTCATTGTATATCATATTTTTTCCCTTTTAGCACATTACTTTTTTATTTTGTGATTTGCTTATTTTTTTATTCTGACCCTCACAGCACTTATAACACCACCTGCCTCTGTGACTTCTTTTACACTACACACTCTATGTTACACTGGCATGAGGGTCGGAGAGTACTGGGAAGGTAATAAATTAAATGTGTGTTACGTTTTGTATCTTTTCTGTGCTGTTTGTCTCATGGTTTATATTCAGGCGAAGTTGTCGGCCTACTCTCTGGGTTCAGTGGTCTTCAGTGCTGTTATGTAACACAGCAACTGTCACTTCAGCAGTCAGCTTAGATGTCAGAGTGTAGAGACGTTGGCGAGATTTTGACTGATGAGTTGTGTTGATGTTTGTGGCCCAGCCGGGTCATGTACATGTACAGTGTGTGTGTGTGTGTGTGTGTGTGTGTGTGTGTGTGTGTGTGTGTGTTTGTGTGTGTAGATGGTGGTGGGTTTCTGGCCTGGCTAACAGGTGTGTCTTGCTAAAAGTGTACATGCTGTGTCACATTTAGTTTGTACAGAAGCCAATGTTTTCGATTGCATCAGATTTTTGTTTTTCTCACCACTAGCCACTGACCACAAACGGTTAATTCCACTCAGCGTGGAGATCACCTTTAATAAGTTCAAATCATTAATGCCACATTTCAGAAATAGAAGTGGCATGGCCTGAAATTCAGCGTGTTGCAGCTGACTTTAAATCATTTCACCTGGCTCATTTCTGTTAAAAAAAAGTGTGTGACTTACTGAAGAACAAAATCAATGAGCAGTTAATCTTCTAAGTTTGGTTGCCAGATTTTAAAAAAAAAAAAACAAACTTAAAAATGTTGTTAACATATTTTATGGAAGATGTTCTTGTGCATTTCTGTAACAAAAGAAGGAAAATCAGTCTTTACACTCTTTGCTGAAACCACATTATTGCAGTGCTCATGTTACATTTTGACTTATAAAGTTTGGAAACATTTAAAACACATCAAAGAGTTCAAAACATGTATCACTCTCAGTTTGGAAATTATGTTTTTAATTAGCTGTGAAAGTTCCTTTCAAAGTATGATTTCATTTAACTTAAATGTTTTCCATTATTTAGTAAACCCCTTCAAACGTTCGCTCGGATAGTGTTGAAATTTCTTTACATTTTCCGTGTGTGTGTGCAGTGCGCTGCTCTGCTTTCATTCCATGCTTTCTGCTTATGAAGCAAAACTGATTTGATGAGGGGAGGAAAACAGTGAAAACCACAGAGGGCCTGATCTGGCGCCAGACAAAGACCGGCTAGCTCTACGTCTTCCATTGATACTTATCTCCACTCTGCCTTCAAACCTCTCTGTCTCACATACACACCGACACACACAGACACACGCAGACATGCATGCAACACCAGAAATAAACCCCCCTGGTTCAGAATCGACCCTTCGCGTGTTTACTCACACTCACTCCAATTCAGACTTTCTCACAATTGCGGTCACACGGGTTGACAAAAAAAAGAGAACCTATTGCTTCACAGACACCCACCTTCCTCTGCCTTTATCTCCAGTCTGTGTGTGTGTGTGTGTGTGTGTGTGTGTGTGTGTGTGTGTGTGTGTGTGTGGGTGCCGAAGAGTCACACAAACATAGGACGCACAGCAGTGTAAAAAGGAATCCTCTAATTCAACCTCCCTGTTATCAGTAGGGCTTCTTATCTGTCCAAAGGCCTTCTTTTATACTGACAAAAAGTAGTGCGATCTGAAAACGCAGCGCCAAACCGCCATTAACAACGAGGAGTTTATCACAGCTGGATCTCTAACATGAAGCCCCGGGTTAGTCTCTGTCGCATTTCATGTTAGCTTCATTTAATCCCATGTTTAAATGATGACCCTGTGTTTTTAATTGTTAGGGTTTCACACTGTTAGATGCTAATTTTTGGATTTCATTTGAACACCGCAATGATTCACACTGTTGCATGATGTCTCTTTGTGAAGCTAACCTTGGTACAGTGCAGGTTTCAGTGCTGGAAGACATGGTAAACATAGCAAAAAGAAATCATATATATGTATTTAAAAAAACAACAACATTATGACTAAAAGTCCTGTGTTTGAATTTCTACTTAAATAGCAGACATATTGGCAACAAAATGTACTCCAAAAGTAAAAGCACTCATCATGCACAACACCCTCTCTAAATGTTATATTATATTATTGATCCATAATTATTGGTGCATTAACATGTAAGCTGTACTTCCATGTTGCATGTGGTGAAGTAGAGGTAGTTATGTTTATTATTTGTGCTGCCGCTGCTTGAATCGGCTCCTCTTGGACGTAAGATATGTCTGACTGCAGCCACTGCAACTAAGCTAAACCAAGAAAGTTTTTTCCCCCGCAGCTTGTTATTAAACAGATTTTATGATAATTTTATTTGATCAATTTGGTTTTCAAACACCTCTGTACTTTTATTAAACTTGCCTGTGCTTTTATTTATCTTATTTTATTCCTCACGAAAAAAAAAAACAACCTTTTTATTTTTCTTATCTTTTGCCTGTTTGAATAACATTTGATAAGGTGCTATATAAATACTTGGCTGTCTTATCAAGTAAAGTACAAATATGCAAAAACTGTGCTTGAGTGTAAATGTACTGAACTATTTTATAACACTGGCAGGTTTAGAAAAAAAAAAAAAAAATCCCAGATTTAAAATCAGATCTAACCCTCTTTAAAAAGCACCAGTGTGCCGTTTAATCCTGGGTTCAGTTTAAACTGGTTTAGACAGTTTAATCTGTAAAGCTCATGAGCTCACTGCGTGTTGTCTCTCTGTTTCTAAAATATTCACCCGCTCGTTCACACGTAGTACATTTTGTAGAGAAGCTTAGATTTACAGTCAGTGTTGTGTAGTTTTGAATCACTAACTACATTTATTTCTCCCTCAGGAGGAGCCGTGTCCAAGAAGACTCATCTGAGTAAGTGCTCTGTGAAATGCTGCGAGTTAGCACGTGTGTGTGTGTGCGTGTGTGTGTGTGTGTGTGTGTGTGTGTGTGTGTGTGTGTGTGTGTCTGTATGTGGTAGTGACATTGCTTGTGTTTGTGCTAGATATTTGTGCATGCACTGTGGTTGACTTCATAGCTAGTGAACATACAACATGCACCTGTACAGCAAAACACACACACACACACACACACGCAGTGGTGTCGCTGGAGTTGGGCCATTAGCAACATAGTTTGTGTGCTGTGTGTTGCACCTGTGCTGCCCCCCTCTCACACACACACACACACACACACACACACACACACACCCACACACACACACACACACACACACACACACACACAGTGATGAAAATACCAGCTACCAGGGCTTTGGCACTTTGGCATCTGAACGCAGATGACAGCGATAACGTCTCGTCTTTTTTTAACCTCTCTGGTTTAGCACTTTCTGCCACAACTTTAGCACACCTGGGCGCGTTATCTAGCATGGATATGCTGTGCGTAACACACCACCAACCTTCATGTTAGGTGGTGTGATGATAAGCATATTGAGCAGAAATTATAATAATTGTTTTATTGATTGTTGCTTGTGCGCCTGGATATGAAGCCAGACTGAGAGGAGGGATCATTTTGGGAGTTTGTGTTGGAGGTTAGCAGTAAGGAGGGGGAGGGTGGGGAGTCGTGGTGGTCTTGTGTCGTTCGGTGCATCAGTCAGGTGCTGTAGATGGAGGGGTGATAGAGTAGAAACAGATAAAGTAGAGACGTCCCAGTACCATTTTTTCCTGCCAATTCTGTTACCTTTCCTAGTGCTGATCTGATACCACTGCGATAAAAAAAAAAAATGGCTGCATACCACTAATGGGTCTGCAACTAACGATTATTTTCACTGTCAACTAATGTGTTGTTTATTTCTTCAATTAGTCAACTAATCATTTTATAGAAAAATGTGTTAAAATGTCGGTGTGTCTCTCGCAACCCCCAAAATGATGTCATGTAATGTCTTGTTTCGTACTCACACAAAAGGGTTTTAGTTCACCGTCATGGGAGAGTGTGTAAAGCTGCCAATATTTGAACAGAAGAAGCTGCAGTAGGAGTATTTTGGGATACTTTTATAGTACTTCTCTAAGAAACCGATTAGTCGACTACTGAAATAGTTACTGATTATTTTGATAGCCGATTAGTGATCGATTAGTCGACTAATCCTTGCAGCCCTGAATGGATGTGAAATAATTGCTGTAATTATGGGCATGGCTCAGATTAAACCCTATGTAAAACATGAACAATTGCATACAGAGAATAAATACCAGAGGAATTGCGAAACTGACACCTTGCTAACAGCTAACGCTACGCTATTGATTTTACAGTAGCTGCCAGTGGCTGCTCAGTGCAGCTTACTGTGTGGGCTACTACTACTAGAGCAGTAAAGACGAATTGAGTTCCAGGAAAACTGCATTTTTTGTAGCTGTAAAACTACTTTAAAGTCTATTAAAAAAAATTATGTGGGATGCATAGACTCTACTTTTCAACACTCGACCCAGCATTTGAGGCGGCATCGGGGGTAATTCTGAAACTGGTATCGAAACAGCACGACCACATACACTGTTCTTGAAGATTTCCATTTCCTGCAACTTTCTTTGTCTCCACTACATGATTAATATGGCAGATCTTTTGAAGATAAGCATTTTACATACAAACGCATGACAAGCTCATCACATGTAATGCATTCTCATAGATTAAGCTAACCAAGCAGGCCTCGTTAAAATTAGATCCACCCCGACAGCAACACTGAAATGTTGTTTACGTCTGTGAGATGAGATTTATTTTCGTGAGGACGTATCCAGTAGATTGTTCATTATTTTGTATCTACATAATTTAATGTTAACTGCATTCATATATTGTTTACATGTGTTACTTTGCTCTTTATGTTAAATTTGAAACTATTTAAAATCACCTTAAGTACAGGTAATAAGAGTTATGAGGATGTTTGGTGGAGTGATACATGTATAAGACGTGAGATACCACTGTGGTTGTCGATGTTCAGTTGTCCTACGTTCTTTTTTGGACATTAAAGGTGCATCAAGTGACACGGAGAAGCTGTCCCCGTGCTCTTGCATCACCCACAGCCCTTTGATAGTTAACTCAGTCGCTAGTAAGGTTGTAGGTTAGACAGGAGAGACAAATATGCCTCACACATCTTAATGCACCGATAATCCAATGATATGTCGTAATGCCTCAGCAGGTCTACATAAATAAAACATCAGAACATTTACCTGTACGTAAGTGATTCAAGGGTGTGGTGTTGCTACTTCTACTCAAGTAAAATATCTTCTTATAATTGCTGTCAGTTTTAAGAGACACCCATGTGCATCATAAGCATCAACAGGACAACATAAAAAAAATCAAAATTGAAATCACTAGTGTGAGTTAGAGAAGAAATGAAGTCTTACTTTACTGTAATGTGTCTTTAACTTGCATGTTTTTACCGCATCCCTCGGTTATTCCTGTTGAAAATGCTTCGATTTAAATTCTCTTAAAGGTGCCAGACACTATAAAGCTGATTCTTTTTGTTTTTTTTAAATGTGTGGTGGTAGCGAGTGAGGGGGTGAAGGATAACAACAAAGGTATAAGGAAAAAGTACCTTGAGAATGAAGCCAGGGCAGGGGACAGTCCCCCCCTTTTCTTTGTCTCTGTCTTCTCTCTCTCTCACACACACACACACACACACACACACATGCTAACAAGGAAGGTGAGGCGGTGACTGACACTCAAAAGTCTGAATATGTGCGCTGAAGCTGCAGTGAGCACCTGAAGCAGCTCGCTCAAGGACGAACGGGAAAAGAAGAAAGTTACTGAAAGAAAAAAGAAGTGTGTCAAAGAGAGAGCACTGATAGACAAAGTGAGAGGACGAGTTTGTTTGTGAAAGTGGGACACACGTCTGAGACAAGTGGAGGAGTGAGGATGATGCGAGGTAGGGATGAAGTTCTTTGGTGTGTGTGTGCATGTGTGTGTGTGTGTGTGTGTGTGTGTGTGTGTGTGTGTGTGTGTGTGTGTGGGCAGCCAAGTCAAAGATATTTTATCAATCAGATCAATTGCATGCTTTTTAAGTTCCTTTCCAATCCACTTTGTTTATATGTAACGTTGAGAGTGACGATACGACTGCGACCTGATGTTTGTGACGCAACATACCGTTACAGGTTAGGTTTTAAACATCTATTTTTTATATATAGCTTTCAACAAATCCCTGAAATAACTTTGCATTCATGCATTTAAACACAACAACTCTTTTAAACGTTACAGGCTGTGTGTGTGTGTGTGTGATGAGGCGTTTTGTTCAGGTTTCCTCAGCTTCAAGTTCAAAGTGGCTCCAAGTTTCACAATTTTGCACATACGTCGAGCTAATTTTAACGTTTTATTTGATGCTTGGGACTTCAGTCAGCTGTATTTCCAGGTGAAACAGATCCACACACACGTCTTTGCATGCACACGCTTTATAGTCGTCATACGACGGCAGACGTTGTATTTGTTTTGAAATTTAACTGGGTGTCTCCAGAGTTCTTGATTGGCTTGCTGTCGGGTACGTTCACATCGATATGTGTTTTTCAGTTCTGGGGTTTGGTAGCGTGACTCAGTTTTGAGCTCCCTTTGATGGATTTAAGATTTGAATCATGTCTGAGATATTTCGTCCCTCTTTGCCTCCCACATGCATCTCGGGCAAGAGGCTGAGCTCTCCTGTGATCTTGAGAATCGGACTGCAATATGATAAAATGTACTTTTTTTTGAAACAACAGTTATAGGTTTTAAGTTTCTGCAAAACATCATCAGATTTCCATGATAAGTAACACAAGTAACGTCTAATTGAGACCCAGGGGGCAGGTTATTGTGTAACGTTGGAGATGTTACAAACCCTTTTGCAGACACTTCCACCGAATTCTAACCAGCGCAAAAACGAAAGAGACAGGAAAACAGGATGCTTCACAACCGCAGTGCATCAGTCTGAATGGACTGACTTCACACACACACAGAAGACAAGATGCAGAGGAAATGCTGATATGTTGTTAAAATGTGATAATGACAACGTTAAAACATTTAAATTCTTATGCAAAGTCATTCAAAATGAACAGAGTGAAAGCACGCAGAGCGAAAGAAGAGACAAACAATGAGAAGTGATCATCTCTAAGTTGCTTACACACACTATCTCTCTTGCAACATGCACACACACACAAATAGATGCAGAGGCACACACAGCTGCTTTTCAGATGGCGCGGAGATATAGTGTGTCTCAGCCGTGCAGCTGTGCGTGGATAATGTGTGAGAGATGGAGGCTTCCATCACTGGAAATTCTAACCTCATATTTTTGTGTCTTCATTTCATTAATAAATACGTAATCATCTTAAATGTTACACAGTCACAGTGGGCTTGATGCTGACCGAATTTACGCACACACACTTTTTGTATGGCTTTGTTGTTGTGTTCGGGGGATTCCTGTGCAGACACTTATACAGTTTCTTTATCAGAAAGGATTTCCTTGTTCCTCTGCACAGCACTTCCAAAAGCAGAAAGAGCGGTTGGCTTTAAGATCAAAGCTGACATCAAAATTGCAGGTGACACATTCCCCGCCCGAAATATGGTAAAAGAATACAAAACTTTGGCTGAATCATAACCTTCTGTCAAAACATTACCTCTTTCAAACACCTCCATGTACAGCCTGCACTTCAAAGTCAAACAAAATCTGATGCAAATTAATGTTCAGATCAGATTAAGGTTTTTCCTCAGATAACTCACTGTAGGTAGTTTTTCTCACTTTGTTGTTGTCAAATAATGAATGAAACTTGGTAGTGGAGGAGTTCTCACATTTATGTAACAAAGACACAGTCTAATGATAAAACGTTAAGATGTCTGACACCTGCAGAGCTTCTGCCGCCAGCACTGAAATATGTGTGACCAGAAATATTTAGTGACAAAATATTCACTACAGATGAGTAGTAGGAAATACTCTTTACTGAATTAGTCCAGTTTGTTATTATTGGCAATAACTTAGAATTTATGTGCTGACAAATAGTTCTGTTACTTTTCTTTTATTTCTTTATTTTTATTTATATCTATTTACTTTTTAAATTTTTGCTGAAAGACACCGAAGTTTAAAGTGAGTTAAAAAAATAATGCGTCTCATAAAGGAAATTAATTTGATTAATTAATAGATAGATAGATAGATAGATAGATAGATAGATAGATAGATAGATAGATAGATTTTATTTATTTATTTAGGCATTGCACAGAGCATATCTCACTAGGGGAGATAAATATAAATATTTATCTTTAGAAAAATAATAATAATAAACCGTAGCATACTCTGTAAGTGTAAGATATATATCTATAGAATATCTATTGAATATACAATATAAAGAATACACTACAATACACTATAAATACACTGAAATATAAACACTGACACCGCAATATATATTGAGCAAATTTGCACAGCTGCTGAAGTTTTCGTTTTGAGGATGCAGTGAGGTAGAGTTGGAGAATAAAACTGACATGTGCAAAGTTATTGTTTGGTTGGGACGGAAACTATAAAGCTGACAGTGCTCTGTTAGACAGAGAGGTGAGGCGTTGTACAGTTATTGCTTCGCTTAGATCCTTTTCCGCTTGTGAATCGAAAGTTAGATTTGTTGTGACATGTACCTTTAATTTACTGCATTTCTGAATGAGAAAACTATGTATATTATGTATAGTATTTTATTGTGTTAAGTACAAAGATGTCTCAGTTTAATCTCTCCATATAAGTTTGATACAATAGAAGATACAGCGTGGTTATAACTGAAGTGATGATGACTGTTTTAACTCAAAATCTTTAAAACACAAAAAAGCCTTTCTTTATTATGATTATTTAAAATGAGAAGATTCAAATCACTTCATGTAAGTTATGGAAAATATTTCACTTGCCGTGGTGTTGTGGAAACATAAAGTTATTTAAAACTGAATCCTTGTAACCTTTTGTGCTGTTTGAAAACCTGAGCAGTCTGTGTTTGTGAGACAAAACAATCTGTTTGTTACTCTGTGCGTGTGTGTGTGTGTGTGTGTGTGTGTGTGTGTGTGTGTGTGTGTGTGTGTGTGTGTGTGTGTGTGTGAAAAGGTGTGAGGTGTGTATACAAACTTTGCACTTTTGCTTGCGAGTGTACCAAAGGTAAGCTTCCGTCAGAGGAAAGTTGAGGTTTTTTGTCCGTTTACAGTGCAAAGAACAAACTGCTGATGGAGTGATTTTAGGCCGAGAATGAGGAGTTGAGAATGGCAATCTGTATCGTCCACCCACCACCCCCACCTACACACACATACACACACACACACACACACACACACACACACACACACACACACACACACACACACACACATACATACACATGAAAGTGGTTAGAGCACTGAAATAAACTCTTTCTAGGTTGGAATCCAGATATAAGACCTTTCCGTACGTCTCTTATGATCTCCTCAGTGTATTTATTTTAGGTGATATCGCTGTTGTCTTGTTGTTCTGCGTGATCTATCATATAAGGAGGTCTTCACATCAAGTTTGACAGCCACAAAAATCAAGAGGCCCAAGTGATTGTCCAGTGCTCAGCAGGAAGTGATTACACTCATAAGAAACCTGTGAATGTTTCATAATCTCTGTTTGTTGTCATAAACGGAAGCTTCCGCTGTTTGTACGATGATTCTGACAACTGTGCTTTTTGAGCGATTGATAACTAAATCCTGATCAAAAGACGTAAGTCAGTCCTTCTCTGTGCAACAGCGTCTGGGTATACTTTGAGTGCGGAAGTGTGGGAGGTGGCACTCTTTTATTTCTGACAAGCCACCACTGAACATCTACTGTACTCAAACATCCTCACGTCTGAACACCACCTTGAACACAGCGCAGTGATTTCAGTTTAAATCGATTGGATTGGTTGTTTTGCGTAACTGATGCAACTTCAGACAGAATGTGTTAATACTTCGTTGTGTGGTGTGTTTATGGTTGGTTTCATACTGTACACGGTCTTACTGGAATGCAACTGAAATATGAAATGTTGAAGATTAGTCGAGAGATGACGGAAACTATGACATCGCGCAGCTGAAGTAAAAAGTGCAGTTTGAATCAACTGAACTGGAGAGCAAAATGTATCTTTATTTCACTGATTGAGCACATGTCATTTACAGTAGAAACATATTTTTAACCCTGTTAATTGGGTCATGCTGAGTGGTTAAACAGGCCTGCCACACGAGTGTAAACCAATATCTGCTATTCAGGCATTTGCAAGTTTAAAAAAAGTGCAGTTTTAGTGTCAGTGTCAGGGCTGTAACCACCTGTTAGAATGGACCATTTTCAGCTTACACAATCTGGGACCCAGCCCTTGATGGCGGTCTTGGGGGAATTTCCCTTAGAAAAAGATTTGAGAAAATTTCCCGCTAAACAGACAGTTTTTAAGCATTTTGAAACAGAAGTCTTAGATCAAGGGTTCTTAACGTTTTGATGACTGAGTGCCAGCAGATGATTTAGGGCCGCACAGGAAAAGTGCACATACCAAGACTTTTATGATAGAGCGGTGTTTTCAACCTTTTTGGGTCTAAGGCACACCAAAATCTCAAAGCACACCTGTATTTATATCTGTGCACAATAGCTTCTACAACATGTGTTCTCTCTCTTATCATGACATAAGATAATAAAAATAGGAAAAATAAGAGAGGTAGCTTTCATAATACCGTCTACTGTCTCTATTCTTTTGGTGGTCGGTCGTCTTTGCTGGTGCTTTGTTGTAATTTGCTCCATACAATTAAGTGATCCATTGTCCTGCTCACAGCTTTCTCCTTTTAAATGTTATCATCCCTCACACTGGCTGCCAGTCAGGGCTTTTGATGTGTCACACACTTACAATTTTCCACACACAAACAGTGACAAATAGGTTCCCCTGTGAAAGTTTTTTTTTTTTTTTTAAATTCAATTCAATTTGCCTCTTTATTAGGGAAAGGGATGCATATTGATACAGCCAGTTAAAAATTCATTTATAATTTTTGTATAGGCCCAGTTGAATATTGCAACAAGAATGTGTGGTTATCACAAAATCACACAGCACATCTGGACTGGCATCACGGCACACCATTTGAGAAACACTGCGATAGGTTATGTGAAGGTACATCACGCTGTGTAAGATGCAGTTGCCATCTTTAAGGAACATGCTCTGTTTAGGGTTGCACCAATACCAATGTTTCAAATATCAATTTGGCTGATAAACAATACTTTGCTGTTGTTTATTTTGTTTTCATTGTTTTTTATTCCCCCTTTTGTGCCAGAAAAACAATGAAATCATCATTGTAAAAAAAAAAAGAAACTGAACTCACACATTCATGAAAAAACTTGATTATAACCTTCTTTCTAACTACATCAAAAGCCTTTTTTACCATAAAACATCCTAATTTTAATTTAACATCTATTTTATATTGCTGTGAAATCATCAACAAATTTCAAACAGCTGTATTTATTCAAGTCTCTCGCCAAAAACTGCATTTTACAAGATTACATTTGAACGCATCATGAGAACATTACAATTTATCTTTGCTAAATTTTTAATGAGGAGAAACTGAACTCATCTTCCATCATCATGCTACTCAATGCAACCTCCAGCTGCTAACTGCTAACAGTAGCTCTCCTCCTGTCGATGTTAGCATGGATTTGCTGTTCACAATGTGGCATCATCAGGAAACAATAGGGTGCATCCCCCTGATAGTGAGTATACTGCGTCCCTTTGTCCCGACGGTGTCCAAGGTGAATATCGGCTGATACCAATGCAAGGCCGGTAAATGTCTGCATCCCTGGCTCTGTTTCTTCTATTACCAAGGTGTGCACACTGATTGGATTCAGTCCAAAACACGATAGTTTATAATGTCTGGGTATGTGAATGGAGGTAGTGCATCAGGGTCTGTAATCCAGAATTCATGTGGATATATGTTGTTTGTCTTGATAAGTTTGTCCAAATGCTGTTGCTTGGTGACCTACTGTAGCAGGCACAGATAATATAGTGTGATGAAAACAAGATGGCGCCCTCGTCTGAAACAAAGGTCACATACAAAACCTACAACAGTCAACAGTGATACAGCCAAACACACATATCACATTGTAGTTTTCCACTTTTTAATACAAGTGAGTAATGAAGTGATGAAAGGGAGACAGTACAGCAGGAATACTCAACTTGCTCTGCACAGGGGCCACTTGTGCTTAAGACAGATGGACAGGGGCCAATCACAGCAGCCTTTACAGTTATGGTGTATACAGGGGGACATTGGGGGCTCAGTCTGGACCTCTGTTACGTGGTCCAGTGGATCCTCCCCTGGCATTTTTTGGTGCTATTTAATGCACTCTGGCATCATATTTACATTAAAAGTACAAAAAGAAAATCTCAGTGTGAATCCATTACTTTTCATTGTGAATTAGAAAATGCTTTTGGGGCCACCTGGCACCCTATCTTAAGCCAGATTTGGCCCACAGGCTGTAAATTGCAGTACAGTGTTTAAAATTGATTGTTCCTATCAACAGCAGTCAAGCAACGGCTTATGCTGGGGTACGCCAACGCCACTTAAATATTAGTAATGGTCCGACAAGCTGTTGCAGTAAGCATGGAGACCACACTGTAACTAACTGCACTCCCTGAAGAAATATTATCACATTTTTGGAGAAATGAAACAGTGATTCCAGAGAGAAGCAGACAGAGGGGTCTACAGTCTGTGTTTGAAGGATATATCCAGGATGTCAAACTGACTCAGCAGCAACAACAGGTGAAAAAGACAAAGATAGTTAGAAGCTCAAGCCGAACTAAAGGCTACAGATCACAGTGCAGAAGTGAACCACCACATCACTGCTGATCGCCACAAGACAATGAATATAAAGGGAAACTTTGCTGACATTGAACCAGCTGTGTGGCATCGCAGTGTGTGCAGGTGAACGGTGTCTTGCTTCGCCTCTGTGTCGCTGCCAGCACCCGCACCTCTGCCACCAGATGGGCAGGGATCTCTGGGGAGAGACACAATGCAACCTCTTCTGTCACTGAAAAAAAACAAACACAAATGGAAGAAACAAAGGTGGTTTAGTTCTTTTTCAGTATTTTTTATCTCTTCATCTCTCACACACACACACACACACGCACACACGCATGTGGACACACCAGGAGATGGTTGGTTTGATTGGTCTAAGCCTGTGGCCGGAGATAACAAGGTGAGACACAAAGAAACCTCACAGAATCTTCACAGTTTACCTGCTTTTAAGTTTATTTCCACTTGCTTACTGGATACTGGTGTCTTGATTCTCTCAGGCCTTGCCAAGGAAGATTCACTGTTGTTTTTTTTAGTTTAACACCAAAAAATAAGACATGACCTAACATGATATTGCTTGACATAACATTCTGTGCAGTTAGGTTGTCACACAAAGAAATATCAGAGCTATATTTGCATGGGAAGTTGATGAGGGAGGAGCAGCAGAGTGTGATTCTGCTGTGTGTGTGTGATCAGTGAAAGGTTGCGGGTCACAGTGGATTTCCTGTTGTTTGAGGTTGACAATCAGAAGTGAAATAGTGGAAAAAAAAAAGAGCAGAGACCACTCATGTTCTTTCCGCCTATCCTGCACGAAACGCAATTATAGTCGCGGCTCACTTTATCTGATCACTTCATCTTATATCTGTTGGTGTGCACATGTGATACGCAGCTCACAGGAAATGTTTTTTTTAGTGTGTAGCTGAACAAAATCGCTCTGTCATCTTTTACAGTCTCAGTATCTCGCTGAATTTGTGATATACTCTCACCCTTATCAGGGTGCATCCTGAGGTCAGTCAATGACCTGCATTAGAAGAAGCAGCACTCTTGCGCCATGAGCATTTTCTACTTCACGACACATGCTCAGGTACCCTGCATTTAAAAGGTGTGTGCTGCCTCAGCCTGGCTGTCCTCCTCAGTAGCTTTCAGGTGATCCCTGTGGCACCAGGTAAAGAGGGCACACACTGACACACTAACACACACTCGCAAGAAAATCTGACACAGTTATGCACGGAAACGCAAATACTACTGTGTACAAGCATGAGACGTAAGAGCTCGTGTGCAGAAAACAATCTCATACCTTCAGTGCAATTGTGGAAGGAAGAGAGATAAAGATGACAGGAATAGATAAAGGAGACAGTTTGAAAAATATGACAGTATGGTTATGCTGTGCTTCCTGGATGTGTGGCGTCATTCAGAGTTATTTGTGACGCAATGTGAACTGTGCACTGTCCTCTCATTCTGTCGGGACACACTATAAAGTTGTTCACTTGTAACCAACACAGATGTTTGTGGTGCTTTAGTGAATCAAATACATCCGATTGTGACAAAAATCACCACCGAGCAAAAGGCTGAGGGGCGTGAGAGCTCGCAGAGATCAGGGGCACGGGGGGAGGTGAGGAGAGAGGGGGGGTGGGCCGTTACTGGCAGTGATGAAGGCAGAGAGAGTGCATTACTGGCAGCTGTGTCCTTTATGAGCGAGACAGAGAAGGATTCACAAAGACAGAAGTGACATGAAAGAGGGACAGTCAGAGTGAAAGAGAAGCCAGTCAACCACTTGAAAGCGCTCTGAGGTTGACACCTTCGTGTTCTCTGCCTTTCTCCACTTGCAAATATTCCACGTCCTCAGAAGACTCCTCTCCTCGCCGTATTTGAGGTTATTTTGTTCATTATTATTAAGGCAGAAGGTGTTTGAGAGGAAAATACCTTTTGGTTCACTCTGGTCACACAATAGCTGATAGATGTTTAAGGGGAAGTACAGCACAAGACCAAAGTTCTCACAGTGGATCTTTTCCAGTTTACTGCTTTGGGTAAAAAATATGCAGTGTCATTATGATACGCGTTGGCAGCTTCTCCAGTGAGAATCAGTGCACTGTAGAAATTAAGATTTATGTCTTTATTTGATGTTAAAATGATAAAAAGATAAAATATGTAACTTTACCGCATTAAAATGTCTAAGAATTACAATACGTTTTATTAAGTTTTGTGCCTTCTTGTCCCAAACTTTTCCAACAATGTTCAAACCCAAAGAAATCTGTTATTTTAATAAAAGTTCGTGACATGCTTCGTGTCCGTCGCCTGTCAGTGCAGGGTTTCCCACACATTTAAGTATTTGTGGCGGCCTGGCATGATTAAAACGCCTGCCGCCACAAATAGATTTACAATTTTTGGAGTTGGACACTCATTGGGAGCACTATTGGAATATATAAACTGTCTGGTTATTTGTTGCACCACACTGTCAGAGCGCAGAGCACATTTAGGGCAGAGATGGAGCAGCAGATTGTTTGGCGTTCCTTCTGCTGGGAGTTTTTCCTTATCAGCTTTGTAAATAAAATTGAATTGAATTGAATTAAAAGTTTGCATTCACTCGCAGCAGCTACTTCTCATTCGATCTAATCTGGAGACCTCGGCCTGCGCTGCATTCATGGACCCACAAAAAACTCTTAAATTTAGAGACAGGACACAGAACAACCCACTATGTCGTCAGCTACCATCACACACACTCTAATTCTGTGAAAAACACTGCAGTGGCGTCATATCCTCTTTGCACATGTATCAAGGTTGTGGTTGTTTGTTTTCAGATGTGCAGAACATCAATGGAGAAATACTGATTTTTAAAATGAAACTGCTTTATTCAGTATATTTACTGGTTTTATCACCTGGATGATTCAGCCTTGGTAAAAAGCTCCTGAACATTGAACACTGAAGGAATCCTAACAGGGAGAAACTGAGTGCAGTGATGGCTTTGCTGTCTTTTTTAGTTACTGCTCTGACTGAGAGAGGCCTAGCAGCAGAAAAATACTTATTGCACTTTAAATGCCATTCAAAAAACATCAACTTTTGTAATATTTAATTTCATTGAGACATTTTACCTTTTCATGACCTGCTTAGCTGCTGCATCAGAGATCAGGTCAGCTCAGTTGTTTTCTCCCTGTTGGTGTGAGTGACAGTGATGTAAGATGAATAGATGAGATGCTGCTTATCTAAAAATGTTAACATAACTACTTTTTGTGTTTGTTCAGCCCAGATTGAAGTTATCCCTTGTAAGATCTGCGGTGATAAGTCCTCTGGAGTGCATTATGGAGTCATCACTTGTGAGGGCTGCAAGGTGAGATGACAGCACCCAGCACATACTTACTGTGGGGGGGGACTATAGTTATTTTCTACCATTTTCATCATTTATTGTGTGTCCTTGAAGTCACTTTCCTCTAATTTAGCTCTGAGTATCTTGCCTTCCCGTAAAAGAAAAGAGGCTACACTTCCATGGAGACCATTTATTAGTAAGAGATGTACTTTTTTTAAGGGCAGTCAAATGAGTCAAGTAGGATGAGCATAAACTTTCGCTCATGCTTTACCCTGTTAATCTGTCTCTTAAAGTTACACCCTGTCAGGCTAAATCATAAAGAAAATCGGTCTGATGAAAAAAATGTAAATACATTTATATTAACGTTCTGTTCATATGCAGAATGTTAGAAAGCTAAATCTGGATCACTAACAGAGCTGAGGCTAATTCAGCTCAAAGTTTTCCTCCCTGATACATCTATAAACCAGTACAAACCAGTCCACCCAAAAGGATTCTTATGTGAGTGCGTCACTGGCCAATATTAGGGTGCTTTCACACCTGTCCTGTTGAATGCGGATCATTTGGGCAGGTGTGAACACAGCAGTCACATTTTTGTAGGTCTTGAATATGATTATTGATATCTGCCTCAAACATCATGTTTCTGTTGGGCTCTGTTAACCATGCGGTACCCATCACCCCTCAGGGATTTTTTCGGCGCAGCCAGCTGCCTACTGTATCCTACTCCTGCTCCAGGCAGAACAACTGTCAGATCGATCGGGCCAGCCGCAACCGCTGCCAGCACTGCCGTCTGCAGAAGTGCTTAGCACAGGGCATGAGCAGAGATGGTGAGACACAAACACACTGAGAGACACATGGACTAACTATATTCCATCATTTGTTTATTTCTTTAAGTGCTGACGTTTGTCTCCTCCTCAGCGGTGAAGTTCGGACGGATGTCCAAACGTCAGCGGGACTCTCTGATCGCAGAAGTGGAGAGGCACCGACAGCAGCAGCAGCAGCAGCAGCTTCAGGGAGACGCCCAGTCTCTCTTGTCCTTCCCCAGCAAAACCCGTCAGGACCGCTCCCCACAGCTCCTTCAGCCCATGGCCGCAGCCTATTCCTTCAATGGGGACACTGAGCTGCTGTCCTACACCGCTGAAGTTCACCCTTACTTGGTGTGCTCCCCGAGCGAGTCGCAGGTGTCGGGAATGATCTACAGAGGCTCTGGTGTGTCTCCCATCGAGATCCCAGGGGAGGGGGGACAACAGTGGACACCCTGACATAAGAGGTAAGGCTCTGATGTGTAAACACATCACTGTGTGCAGTTCCCTCGTCCTCCTCTGCTTATTCCTTATTTGTCTTCTCTGTGCTTCATAACAGGCTTTGACTCCAGACAGCCATCTCAAGACCTGGTGGCGATTCATCCCTACAACCCTCTGGAGGATCCGTACGGCCTCTACCCTCACTCTTTGAGAAACATAGGTGAGGAAACAGCACAGTGGGCTGACATGCATGTAGCTGTATTCATATTTTCAATATTTACAAGTGTTTATTTTTCTGTTTTCTCAGATGAGCTGTGTGCCAGCATTGTGCGCTCCCACAGAGAGACCAGCCAGTACAGAGCGGAGGAGCTGCAGGCTCTCAGATGGAAACTGCTCAGCAGAGATGAGATCCAATCCTACCAGAGCAAAGTAAACCAACATGATGACTAACTTTTTTTTTTGGTTCCCAGACTTTTGCATTTGTGTGACCTTACTCAGGCAGTCTCAAAACAAAACGTGTCATTTCAGATGGCTTTGATTCATCAGACTGAAAACTGAGAAAGCTTTTATTATTTTCCCTTTTCTTCTGCCTCTTTGATCACACAGGAAGCTCATGTTCAAGTTAAAGATGACAACTTTGTTAACTCCAATTTTGTTTCAGCAGCACATATACTATGATATCCAATTACAGTAATTACACAGAGAAAACACAGAAACTTACTCTGCTAAATCTGAAGAAAGAGCAGTAGGCTGGACAGTGAGGATGAGTTTTGTGGGGTGAGTGAAAGGTTCTATAAAGCAGTCGTTCCCAACTGCTGGGTCTCTGTCCAAAAGTGGGTCAGCAAGTGACTTGCAAACATGTCAATTTTGTAAAAAACAAAAACAAAAACAAAAAAACCCCACTATATTTTGGATTACAGTGAATATCCAGAACAGAGTTTTATTTTAAAGTGCTGTTTCCTGCTAGTGACTATAGGACAGCCACTTGACAGAGACAGCTCGATGACATGGTGAAATGCAAGTATGAAGCTGAATATATTAAACTGCGTGGACCTCAGGAAGAATCTGGACCCTGTGGTTGGAGGAACCACTGCAATAACAACACACCGATCTTTAATACAGCAACAAACAGCTATTTTCAGATATAGTGGAGTAATGGCCTCCTGAGCAGAGAACGAAGTCACACTCCCTCTGTGTGTATGGTTATCCGAGATTCTCTGTTCGTTGTTGTGGCAGATGGTCTGGCCACGCGTGCATGTTAGTTCATGTGAGTCCCTATGTGGCCCTCTGCACTGCATTCATACAATGGTTACAGCTGATAACGAAGATGGCGTTGTTGCACATGAAGCTTTGTTAGTGCTTTGTTTAGTCTGTACGGGCAAATTCTCTGTCAGTCTTCCCCAAAGGTGTCTCTTTTGAATAGAAAAATGCATTGGACACCTAGCAAGAAAAATTCAGGTGCTGCGACAACATAACCTTAGCTTAACACCCACCCTATGTTAGCCCTGTTAGCTTTGTCAGCACTGTTGCCATTGTTGGCACTGTTCTCGCAGCCACCTCCATGTTGAGAACCATGTGCAGACAATCCCAGCTCAGACTCAGAATTCTAGATACGCTCTAAATGTTGCATGTATGTTTTGTTACATTTTATTCCCCTCGTGGTTGATTTGAATGTTGTGTTGAAATAAACTCATCTCAAAATATTTTCTTCTCTGTCTCACTGTCACTCCCAGACGGTGGACGAGATGTGGCAGCACTGCGCCATCCGACTGACCGATGCTGTGCAGTATGTGGTGGAGTTTGCAAAACACATCCCCGGCTTCCGTATGCTGAGCCAGAACGACCAGATTGCTCTCCTGAAGACTGGTGAGTTCACCTGTCACTTACAAGAAGTCACCGTCACCTACAGTTACAATCTGAAATGCTTCAAATCCCTCGTCTACCTTATTTTAATGTGACCCTTCCCCTCCCTCCTCACTCAGGCTCCATGGAGGTGGTTCTGGTCAGGATGAGCCGCTTCTTCAACACGGAGAACAACACTGTCTTCTTCGATGGCAAATTCGCCGGTGCTGAAGTCTTCAAGTCTCTGGGTGAGGATTTCTCTACATGTTGCTCCAAACTGAGGCACAAAGGCAATTCTGAAACCATTTGTGCAGCAAGCACAACTTATAAGTTTGGTGGTTTATCAGTGCTCTGTGGTTTCTTTTCTTGCAGCATGTGGAGATTTAATCGCAGCAGTGTTTGACTTTGCTCACGGTATGTGTGTGCTCTAAAGCTGACTGAGCAGCAGATCGCTCTCTTCAGTGCTCTGGTGCTGATCAACGCAGGTAAGATCGACTCACGTGTTTCTCACTTACACTGCTTCATTCTTCCGTTTTGTGGGAAGTGGGAAGACACTGCAGTAGAGACAATTGGTTACCAGCAGTACAAGCATCATATTCCAGGCTTTGCACTCTCCATCAGGCAACAGTCAAAAAGCACATCTCATAAACAATATAGTGTTCCCTGATACAGTCATTCTGTGTTCATTGTTTGTATGGCATAGGGAAAAAACCTTACCTTACCTTACCTTACCTTACCTTATCTTACATCACACTGTGATGTCAAAATGTGGTGCTTGGGCAGTGACTTGCAGCATCAGAAACCAACGACAAAAGGCATCCTTTAAGGTTGGCGGGATATGTGGCCAGTTGCCGTTATAGTTTAATGGGGCTCGGTGGCATCAGGGGGAAATGCAGTGGGACAAGGATGAAAGTTACGGTGGCGAAAGTCAGACTTGGGCAGGTGTTAAGTGTTGAATGCGTCCGACAAACACCAACTTTCAGCCAAGAGAGCGGTGTTTGCATCCTGTAAGATTCTAAAGCCAACCTGTTCTTTTTCCCTAAACCTAACCACGTGTATTTTTTGTTGAAGGGAAAAAAAGTAATTTCACAGTGTTGTACAGACATAGTGCTTTTATTTTGAAAGAGACTGTATGTAAAGTTAAATTTCCTGTGAAAACGGAAGTGTATTTTTAAGAAGACAAGTACACATGTAACAGGCAGAACTTGACACGGTGTCCCAGAACCTCAACAGCCACTGACCCAGGGTACCTTTCACCAAGTCCATGACCAAATGTCGATATGCGACGAGGTCAGAATGAGAATGTACCTTATCTTATATTAGATTACCTTACACTACATTACATTACCTGAACATATGTGTTGAATTTCATGGTTCTTTCTCGTTTCTGATTGGTCCAATTTGAGATGTTTTAAATGTCCCTTGTGAAAATGCCCCCTGGTCTCACACCTAGGTTACTCATTTTGGTCCAAATGTAGCTGATGACAGAATGTTTCTGGCAAAATTATTGCCCAAATAATAACTTCTCTTAAACACCCTTCTCAACTTTACATTTTGGTCACAAACAGACATATGTCCAAAAACTGTTGGGCTGACAAGTACGAGTTCTCCAACGCCTTTGGCCCTGTAGTGTCCCTCATTCATCCCCACACAATTACCCTCTCTGCCCCCCAGTGGCTGACAATATACATATTAACATGCCACACAATGAACCAGGACTATTCTCACATATGTAGAGTGATTTTAATCTATTGTAAGGTTTTAAAAAAAACTGTCTTTCCTTTTTCTGTCTGTCTGTGCAGATCGTCCATGTCTGGAGGACAGAGGCAGAGTTCAGCGAGTGCAAAGAAGCGTTGAGTTTGGACTCACACACATTCTACACCGAGACAACCAAGACAGTCTAATGCACAAGGTACGTGTCTCAGTACAGAGCAGATACTCTCTCTGTATTTACTGTCTCCAAACATGTTATAGTTGGACCTGTATGTCCCTCACTGTAGCAGAAAGCAGACTGTCTGATTGTGTCTGTTCCCCCCTGCAGCTGTACCAGAGGATGGCAGTGTTGCGTTCACTGTGCAGTCTGCACATGGAGAAGCTTCGCTGGTTCAGTCAGCGTTATCCACTCACCGCTCACTCTCTGTTCCCTCCACTCTACAAGGAGCTGTTCGCCTCTGAGGCGGAGCTGCTGCCCGGGACCACTCACTGATGATTCTCTCGAATATGCAAAGACACACACACACACCTACACACACAAACACACACACACACATTATTATTTTAAGTCTCATCATTACTTCCTGACAGAATCTATTTTTCTAATAATGAAATATGAGAGAAGCACAGTAATCGTAGCATGTTAGGTATTACCTGACTTCCAGCAGAGCTTTTTATTAGATTGTGTCAAACATAAATTTCAATATTTTGATAGCTTAAAACTATTTTTTTGGTTATTCCAGGGAAACATGCATTTTGTTGTTCTTTGACAGCACATTGTCCGTGAGGTTCAGCATTCATTTTCTCTCAGGATGTGCTGTTATGAGTTACAGTCACCGTGTGTCACAGTGCGTTCAGACACAAATTTTCAAAGAAGCATTACTTGCACCAGTCGTTGTCAACTAAGACCTAATATGGTAGTCCACCCAAAATCTGTCCTTAGAACATTGCTTGCACAATGTTGGCTGATGTATATCCGTTTTACAAACTGCATGTGTTTACTCCCTCTCAACTCTGCAACATTACCCTCGTCTCTGGCCGCACTGCTTATTCATCCTAAAGTTAATGACTTCACTTTTGACACTTAGCTTTATATGCTCTGTTAATAGCATTTACTGTTAGCATTGTCGCCTCACAGCAAGAGGGTTCCTGGTTCAAAACCAGGGGGAGCCTTTCTGTGTGGAGTTTGCATGTTCTCCCTGTGTCAGCATGGGTTTTCTGCAGCTACTCCAGCTTCCTCCCACAGTCCATACACATGCAGGTTAACTGGTGACTCTAAATTGTCCATAGGTGTGAATGTGAGTGTGAATGGTTGTCTGTCTCTATGTGTCAGCCCTGTGATAGTCGGTGACCTGTCCAAGGTGTACCCTGCCTCTCGCCCAGTGTCAGCTGGGATGGGCCTCCACAAATACAAGTTGCTAACATTATTAGCACAAGCCTATGGCATTTTACATTGTGTAAATTAGCCTAGCCATGAGCAGAGATTTCCTCTGCTCATACTGAATGAAGGCCAAGGCCAATAAGACTTAAAATGCAATTTTGTAGAGGCTTTTATCATCACAATTTATTGTTTCTTATCTGTGAAATCAAAGTAAATGAGGGAAATGGCTTCAGCTTACAAAAATAGACAGGGGATCTGCGTCGCCAGGCATGTTGTTACATTTCTGGAAAGGTGCATATCAGGCTACGGTGTAGGCTCTATGTTGATGCAGAGCCTACGCAGTAGTATAAGTCCCACGTAAGAATGGCATAAATGATGCCAAAGCACTTTTATCTCAAAGGCTGGTGGCAAAGTTAACGTTGCTGTGGAGCTGACAGGAAGTAAACAGACACGCAGTTCGTACAACAGATGTACGTCACACTACATTGTGCAAGAGTCCAGGATCCAGCAATAACATGTGTGCAGGCAGAGCCAAAAAACATGATCATGCATCTCCCTCTGAGAAGTAACCATCACATGCCAGGTGTAAAACAACAACATTAAGCAATCGGAGCAATAATTATATGTGCACGCTTGGTTCAACAGTACTGTCACAGATGTTTTGTAGTGACTGCAGATTCATAACATAATGAACATTACACAATCCAGCTCTCAACCACTAGTTGCTTCTAGCCCGAGGTGCTCTCTCTTTCAGGCGCCTGCACCCACATATTTCATATTTAAGATTGATATATTGCTTAAAAAGTATTCCCTATAAAACATAGTGTGTGTCAATTACATACTCAGGTCTAAACCAGAAACAAGAGACAGCCTGCTTCTTTGTACCTGTACGTCTGTAGAAAAACTTCTCTCCTCAGGTTGATGTTGTCACAAACTGACTAAAGAGTCCAACAAAGCAGCATTACCTCTAAAATGTTATCCTTTGTTTGAATAAATCCTCACAGGCTTTTATATCTTCTGAGCTTTGAAAAGATGTTGCATTAAATGTAGAAATCAAAAATGTGAGAGCTGCAGTAGAAGTCTCCTCTGTGTGCAAACGTTTCCTCTTTTTTTTCCCCAGATTAACTCGCGAATGTTTTGTTTTCTTTACATATCTTTGAATAAAGCCATGAGCAAAGAGAAAATGATGAGCGGTTTCAGCATTAAGTACTGTATGTCTGGATGTAGTGCTCTCTGTTCCTGGAACAGCTGAGATTATAGCGAAGATAATTCCATGTAAATCTTCTAATAAACTGCTGAGGCTGTGACACCAGGTGCTAACTTTATTTTGTCTGTTTCTTTGAACTGTGTAATATAAACTGTTTTGTAAGACTGAGGCATGCAGGACAAAAAAGCTCCTGTTATGGTGTGATAAGAGAAATCTCAAACAAAACAGTTTATTCATACCCCGAAGAGAACATGATTTATCATCCTGAGCAGTGTATTAAACATCCAGGCGTAGTTCCTGCACCGTACTGAAGAGTTGTTGCCGCAGCAGTCAACACGGAGGAAACATTAGTCATTGTGGGTGACCCTTCGACAGACTCTGACAGTGGAAAGTTATTATCAGTTTGTCACGGACAAAAACTGTTGCTAACCAAGTTAAAAGGAAGCAAATTAAAACACTGAGTCAACAGGGTGCGGTAAATATGAACATTCCTACAAAAAGCCACAAAGAACTTTTGTCAAATGTTCCTCCAGTCAGGGTAGAAAGTTGTTGCAATGTGCAGCTTTCTAAATCCAATGATTTTGCTTTTATATTTCAGTTTGGTTGAATAAAACATCAGGTACACAGTCCTTGTTGTGCTGTTCTTTCTCTCATGCTGAACAGAGCACAACTTTCTGTTCATTTAATTGCCAGTTTACCACTGGTGGCAACTATTACGCCCACAGTAATGCCTCTTTTAATTTCCTCTCCTGTGGTTTCTTCTCTCTTTTCTTTTTTCGTGTGCTGTAACTTTCTGTTGCAGTCCTGGACCTATTAAGACATTAAAGTTTGAATAAGTTTCTGTCACTACATCCACAGCGCTAAATGTGACAGATCATCTGTGGAGAGCAAAGAAGCCTCTAGTGCAGCTGTCAATCATGCTACTTTTATTTATTTGTTTAATCTTTTTTTTAAAGATCACTCTGACATCTGACATCTCTCCACTTTGTGCATGTATAGGTCCTGTTTGTGCGTGTGTGTGTGTGTGTGTGTGTGTTTCGGACCTGTGTGTAATTGACAGCAAGAGTGAAAACATTGAATTTCCCCTCAGGGGGATTAATAAAGTAAAGAAAACTTAAAACTTAAACTTAACTAAAACTTAAAAACTTAAACCAGGAAGTCCCGTTGAGATTGTAAATCTCTTTTAAAAGAGTGACCCAACATAGTGGCCTCTCAAGAAAAACAAGCACATGTCTGTATCGCCACATTCTTTATGACGCCCTTAAATTCATCAGTGGATACAAGTGTTTCCAATTTTGGATGTTTTTGAAATCACTTCTTGTGAACTGTGGCCAAACTGGGCAGCACTGATCAAATATGAATCAAGATTCTGTCACTGCAATGTTTATTTCTCACCTCAAATGTTTTCAGAAACATATTTTAGTGTACTGTTTAGCTGTGAAATGAGAAGGTTTGTGACCTAGCTGCCATGTTGAGAAGAGTCAGGCCAAAAGGAAGCACCACACACCAGTCAGGGTTTTTTTTTTGTTTTTTTTTAAATAGCTAAACAGTACACTGTTAGGAAGATGACACCAATGACTGGGACTCAAATGCACACTCTGGAGACTGTAGTGAAGTCTAAGAAAAATCTTTACTTGGAAAAAACACAAAACAAAAGCACTCACAATGGAGGAGAAAAAGTACAAAATAAAAACTCTCACAAGGAGGATAAATCTATGAACAAAAAACGCTCTCTTGGAGGATCAAACAATTGTACTAAGGCTCACAAACAAAACAAAAACCTGGTAACATGCATGGATGGCTTGGACAGTACCCTCCTGACAAACTGACACAAGTCAAAGGGAGACAAGGACTATTTATACATGAGGTAAGGGAACACAGGTGAGACCAATCAGGGAGCGGGGAGATAATCACACAAAGGGAGGAAGTCAAGGTCTGAAACGAGAGGGAAAAGGTGAGTGCAAAATTGAACAGGAAGTGCAAGACGAGACTAGACATGAGTGAACTAGACACTAGTCTAGACACTAAACTAAGGCATGATATGATCAGCATAAAACAGAATCAACAGATTCTGCATGACGTGACCTCTAGGGGATCCTCAAAGTTACTGGGGTCGCCAAATTATTGTTTGATAATTTATGTTTTATTTATTTTTAAAAAATCAAAATATGTCTAAAAATACACATGAAGATAAGATAAGATAAGATAAGATAAGATAGAACTTTAATAATCCTTTACATGAAATTAAAAAATGTCACGGCAGCTAAACCTAATGAAACCATGAAATGTTAAATTTAATGTGAAAATGGAATTGTATCTGCTCTGATTGGTTGTTCACAGTGCTCTGCAGTAGATTCTGGCAAATGCCATTAGACGCGGTAGAAAGAGGAGGAGGGACATGATTCTGTCGCAGAATGTCTGTCTCATGTACTTCTTTCAAAATATAGTGACAGTTCAAGCAAAGTTATTTTCACGACCAGCTGTAGCTTTAAATGTAGTTAAGCACTATAAATAAACTAGACCTCACTTGATTTTTACCCCTGAAAGTGAATGTAAACAGCCAGGAACTATCTAACTTCAACTCATGCACATATTGTGACCACAAAGACAGTTTTCAGCAGCCGTAAAGGAAGCTAAATTTATTGCATTCAATTGTCTCAAGACTTTCAAGACAAACCACAGACCACTTTTTTTTCCAGCGTGAGAAGACTGTGAGAGGGAGCGCGTTGCAGCTCTGCCTGGTTTTGTTTGCTTCTCTTTGCTCTCTGACCTCTCGGGGAATTTCCACCCAGGACAAACACTTCTGCAGTTTCCGGACTCCCATCACTGGCCACCACCAGCTGAAAACTTTGATCATGATGTTTACTGTTTATGATGGGAAAGAGCTGTGGGCAGAGCAGCAAAATCAAGATAATCCTTCCACTTTAAGCTGAGGCCTAAAGAGAGCAAACTGTGGAGACTCATTATATTACAGTCTACAGCTGCACAGGGAGTTCTTCTCTTGTCTGTCTTGGCTATCTTTTTTTCACAAGAGCATTGTGGGAGGGATTTTGACGAGCTAACAGTCAGTCTTTCAAACAGGAATCTGTGAGGCCATGATAACCCTGGACTCAAACTCAGCGTGAGATAACAAGGAATGTAATGCCATTAATACCGTTTTCTTTCAACAAGCAAACAACAACGCACAAACGCAGTGGATGAGATGGGCAAAATTCAGACGCAAACACAGCATTTTCTTGATACTGATACATGCATCCCGTTGCGTCTATTTTTTTTCAGTGTTTAAAGGAGCAATCCACTGATTTCACACAAATCCAAAGTCCGAATCAAACAGCAACCTCTGGGGCTGAAAAATGAAGGCAACAATGAAGTGCCGAAAACTGCAGTTCATCTAATGGCCACTTGAGGCTGGCTCCAGAAGCCAGTCAGTCCCCACAGACCCCCCCATGTTAAAATGCCCAACTGTACAGCAGAAATAAACATGTTTCAGCTTGGTACAAAAAACAGTTTTGGTCTCTGTGTCTAATTTCCCCTGTTAATGATAGTGTCTTTCAGTTTAAACGCACTATGTTGGTACAGCACTGAAAAGAGACATTTATTTTCTTCAACAAACACACATGATTGGGTTTAGCCAACACATGCATTTGGTTGAGTCTAGGCAACAAAGGTGTGTGGGTGGGTTTAGGATAAAAAAAACAGGGTTTGTCTTGGGACAGTGGCCTCCCAGGTGAAAGTCAATGGTTGTTGGACCCTTTGACCGCCCCTCGCACCCAGCGTGCCGGACTTTCGCCTCGTTAACTTGTTGTGCAGCTGTGTATCATACCAACGTAAAAGAATGGCTTTTTTTCGCGGGTGTCTGACGCTGGAAGTCGCTGCCCAAGCGCCGGTATTCAGCGACTTCAGAGTTGGTATGGGGGATGCATTTTTATATAACTCACCGGTTTACCTTTACTAAGGCATAAAGTTATGCATATTTAAGGGTGGGCCAATAGTGTCCTCAGCTCCTCCACAGCAATATGGTCACTCCTGGCTCAAAAACAAGAAACAAGATGGCGACGGCTGTAATGCCAAACTCAAGGCTTCAAAGCAGGGGTCCACAAACCAGTGGGTGACATCACAGTAGTTAGGTACATTATTTTTACAGCCTATGGTCTGAACTAACCTGCTTGAGGTGGAAAGCCACATGTTGTTGTTTTTTTAGCAGAAAGCCTGCGTGACAAACAGGGTGTCTGAAAAACATGAGCATTTACTAAGAAGGGAAGATCTAACGAAATACATTATTGGGAAATGTATGATCCTGTCCTCTGGCTGGACATGCTACATGACGTGATATAAGGCTCTGCGGCTTTAATTAGAATTCTTCTTCTTCTTCTTCTTTTTAAATTTAACACTTTCCACTAAATTCCACTCACCCCATGGAAGTGCAATACTGGATTAGTCACTTATTAAGACATAGCAGGAATTGCGACTCACATCCATATTACGTAAAATATTTAAATTTAAAGTGGGCCTTTACACCTTTTTCCCCCCAGAAGCAAAAAGCATTAAGCATCTATTTTTAAATATCCATATGGTTATTTGTTTTGGTCTGATATTCACAACTGGTTGCCATTGAAAATATATCATCATTACATTAAAAATATATATATTTTATTGAAAGCCTGGATGCAAACATATGGACGCTGTGATTTTTTTGGGGGTAATTATCCAACTTATAAGTGGAGAGGATGTGCTCCCTCTTTCTCTGTGTTCATCTACTTCAAGTTGTTAAAATGTATGGATAAAATTGAAATGTAAAGCTAAAAAATGCACACATCTATATCTAGGTCCTTGCTCTTTCTTTCTACATGATTGTTCCTGTTTTTGTTTCCTTTTGTTTAAAAAATCCCCCTTCTCTCTTGATTTCAATATAAAGTTACTTGTATTGTTCTTTTTTGTATTTCATTGTGTTGTAGCATCATTTACATCATAATTGCCAAATTCTGTCCTCTGTCTTTGCACATCTGTTCCTGACTTGTTCTGTGTGGTTTCCTTATAGGTCTAGTGGCAGGGGAATGAGCTAATTGCATAACAGGCAGCCTGAATAAAATAAATCAATATATAAGAATGTTCCGGCTCAGATACCTTTAGGGACTGTTCTTTACTTATCAGAGAAGGGAGGGTGGCTTGGGTGTGACTTTGGTTTTTTGTTTTGTTCTGTTTTGTTTTTACCCTCCCTGAAGCTGCAAATATTTTTCCTTGAGCCTCCCTGATTTACTGACGGAAAATGCAAGACCCTCCCTCCACCATAAATTAGTAGTTAGTTCGTTAAAACTTACCCTTTAACGTTTGAAAGTTAAAAGTTAAAAGCTGAGGACGAAATCCAGGGATTGAACAAAAAGTAGTCATACCAGGCTAGTAAAAGGGACTGGGCGTTTAATTGAAGTTTTACGGTAATTTTTTTTATAAGTAGTTTTATAACCTATATTCGGAGCAAAGACCACGCCTTGAACGCATCCCATTTCCGCCCAAAGTATTTAAGCATACCTGATGCATTCCCTTTCTCTTCGACACATTTTTCACATCCCACCCACCCAATCCCTTCTCGCCCCTTACATCTTTTTCTCTGCTCCTTTCTGTGCACAGGAACCAGTGGGGCACTATCCGAGGTCACTAGGAGACAACACATTGCCTTCATTCCTCAACCCTCATCTGTCATTCTCTAATCCCTCAATCCTCACCCCTTCACGCTTTCCTCAGAACCCATAATCCATCATTTGCAATAAACCATTAAGAATCTTTATCTTACTGGTGTGGTTTTTGTTAGTGGAGAGGAAAACATTCCTTCTAAATGCATGAAATTTGTTACCCATGCTTGTTTCTCATCCTCCCCTACCTCCATCAATCACGGTGTCCCCAAGGCTCGGTGCTTGGCCCCCTTCTGTTCAACATTTACATGCTCCCCTTAGGCAAGATCATCCGCCGCCATGGTCTTAACTTTCATTCTTATGCCGACGACACCTAGCTCTACATCAGTACAAAACCCTCTGCTCATCTGCCCCCTCAGTCTCTCATCAACTGTCTCCTCGAAATAAAATCCTGGATGACATCTAATCTACTCAAACTCAACAGCAACAAGACAGAGCTCATGACTGTGGCCCCCGAGGCACTGCTCGGGAGTTGGGGATCTAATCTTAACCACTGACAGTGCCACCATCTTACCACCTGCTGAGGTCCGCAACCTGGGAGTGATCGTTGACTCCACCCTCTCATTTCAGACCCACATCTGAAATGAGAGGGTGGTGGAAAAACATCTCCAGACTCCGGCCATCACTCACCGACTCAGTTGCAGAAACACTCATTCACTCCTTCGTCACTGTTTGCCTGGACTACTGTAATGGTGTCCTGTTCGGGGTTCCCAACAAAACCTTGGACAGGTTCCAATATGTACAAAACTCAAAAATACAGCCATTTAAATTTGTGTTCCACTCCCCTAAGCCACAATAAAAAAAAAAAAAGAAAAGTCCTTACACAGTGCTTAAAACGTTATTTGGCACCACCATCTCCCCTCACAACTAACGAACAGTCCCTTAACCAAACACTGGCGCATCATTTCCCACAAAACAGCATCCAGGACTTGATCACTTATGAGTCATGTTGAAAAACTACTTTCCCTCCCTCCCTCTTTTCCCTCACTCCGCCTCATCCCCCTGAAGCCCCACAACAACCATAAAAACAGTTCTCACAGACAGTCAGACAGACAGACAGCACGGCAGCCTCTGTTGGACCAATTACCGGGCCCGTCTGTGCGCTGCCCCGCCGAGCGTGTTTCACTGGGCGGCCTCTGCTCTCTGTGCCAGGACAGCCTGCAGTAGCAGCAGCAGCAGCAGCAGCGGGACAAACAGTTCAGGACCACACACTAACAAACTGACAATGGGCTCGTCTTGGGCTCTAGTCTGCTCCACCGCATTTGTCTTGGTGTTACTGAGCTCAGCATCCAAAGGTTGGTACTGTTATTTTGTTTCTGTTGTTGTTCTCATGTCAGATATTGGTGTGTTTGCTTCTTGTCTGACTCCATTTTTGTTCGTCTGAGCTGCTGTAAGTGCGTTTATTTCGCCTGGAGACCAGCTGACATGAATCCTGCAGCACACACACTATATATAGGACCTTTATGTAGTCTACATGTCAGGTCTGATGTCTCCAGCTGTTGAGCGTAACTTTACTTACTTACCTTAGTTCCATGTTCAGGTAGACCTACTTTTATTTCTGTGTTGTGGTACCAAAGGCAAATTCTTTACCCTTCTTTGGTAACACTTAATTTAGATAGTCCACCTACAGATAACTTTTTAGCAGCTTATTAGTAGAGATTCAGCAATTAAACTGTTTTGCTTTATACTGTAGATGTTAATAGATCATAGAGTATATGTGACAATTCAGAAACATATTGACAGGTTGATTTGCCTGCACTTGAACAATTAACTCAACCTTTGCAGCACAAATTAAGCGAATAGATCAAGTTTTAATTATTCAGAGAAGAAGTGAATTGTCATCTGCGGACAAACAAAACAGCCAAATTGACTCAACTAACAAGCTGAAGAAACATTACAAATACACTTTAAACTATCTGTTGGTGGACCATCCAGATAAAGGGTTACCCTACATTTATTTCTTTGCAGATTAAGGTTTTGCACCTGAGGTAATTAGATATGACGCACTGGTACAAAAGTCGCTCCAGCAACAACATTTAAATAACAAACTGTGTAATATTCAGTCATGCGTCACTGACTCATTAACTCGTCACTCTACAGATAATCATCTGCAGATAAAGCAAAACTTGACTAACAAGCTTTGGAATTGGTACAAACACCCCGCAAACTATCTGTAGGAGGACCACTCAAATAAAGTGCTACCCTTCATTTATTTATTAGTTTTAGCTACTTTGCAGATTAAGATTTTTTTACTTGAATATGACGCATCAGTATTAAAACTGGTAATAATATGTTGTATAATATTTAATCATGTGAAACTGACTCACTGACTCACTGACTCACTCCCAAATTTTTACTTAAGTAAACATTTTTAAGTTAATGATACTCAAACAAAAAAAGTAAGTAAATATTACTATGTCTTAAATTACATTTAAGTAAGATCAACTTGTCAGATTTAAAGTGAACACTGTAATCGAGTATTTTTATACTGTGCTTCAGTAAAGGAGTAATCCTACCGCTACTGTCTGTCTCTCTCTGTCTAAACTGCGCATTCAAAGTTGCATAACTCTCTCTGGCATTCTGCCTTTCTCTTTCTCTCTTACACTTCTCCAGATGACCGCCACTTGGAGCAGCGTGAGTCCACCTTTTACCCTGACAGAATCATGCAAGGTGCGTGTGTTCACATACTGCTGCAGTATCTCTGTGAGGACCAATTGGAACCTCACATGGTCAGAGTGGCATTTGGCCAGCTCTCTCTACTTCAGGAGGTTATTTTCAGGCTCAGGACTTCACTTTGAGGGTTGAGGTTTAAGGAGTACTCCACTGACTTTACGCATGACGTTCAGTTTGCTTGTCACGAGCAGCGCTTAACATTTGAAAATGGCTGCGTAATGTTGTCTGCGGCTCTGGAGTGACATACTACATCGCTAGAAATGCTGTTTAAGTATAGGTTAAGGGTTAGGATAAGGTTTTGTGTTGTGCATGACTGTAGTTAATGTAAAGAAGGTCAGGTTCAAGTAGACTGTGTAAGAACTAAGTATTTATGTCTCTGTGGTGCCTCACTATGCAGCTTCCCCCACAGTCCAAAGACATGCAGGTTAATTGGTGACTCTAAATTGTCCGTAGTGTGAATGTGAGCGTGGTGGTTGTCTGTCTCTATGTCTCTATGTGTCAGTCCTGTGATAGTCTGGTGACCTGTCCAGGGTGAACCCTGCCTCCCACCCAATGTCAGCTGGGATAGGCTCCAGCCCCCCTGCGACCCCTGACAGGATAAGTGGTTACGGAAAATGAATGATTTTTTGCACTTTGAATGTAAAAATCATCAAAATAGAACTTGTTAGTCAAAAAAAGTGCCAGGGAGGATGCCTCTGACCCAGACAGAGGTGAAATCTTAGAAAATACCTCAGTGTACCTTTGCCTTGTTTCTTTATCTTATCCAAAAAAGTATGTGGCCCCCATGAAAATCAAGTTGAGTATCACTGCTGTAGAATATTCTTATGTGCTTTAAATAATTGTTTTAAAAATCCGTGTGTCTTTCAGAGAGGCAACAGCCAGATTCCTTCATGTTGCAGAGAGAAGCAGACTTGACAGATCTCTTCGACCCCGAGGGTACTGTTTGTTTTCTTACCTGTTGACATTACCGCACAGCTGCATGCCCATGTGAAACATTTGTCACTTTTGCTGCTCAGATTTGTCTACCTGGCTTCCTTTAGCCTGGCCAGTGATGAATCATACGCCCATGTGTGTCTGAACCATTGTGTTGTTGCTCTGTTTTCATAGAGTTCACTGTACAGCAGAGAATTGTGTTTCCACCACAGCAGTACGATATCGTAAGCGAAAGAGGTAAGCTCCTATCCATCCATCTTGGCCTGCTTTCGTATCTGTTCTATGTTACTTCCCCAAATCATGTGCGATAAAGCAGCAATTATATAAAGTAAACACATGATGCTCTTAATGATACAGCTTTTATTCTATCAGGGGGTTCCAGACCAGGAGGCTTGACACCTAGCGGACGTTCGTATCTATCTTTCTTTTGAGTTTTCATTTACTTCATCTGTACCACAGTACCTACTGATTCCCGTCTTTTTCCCAAAGGTCGACCAAGTTTTGGGCCCCGTTCCTTCGGTGGCCCTCCCACACTGGACTATCCTGTTCAGTTCCCCCCCGGCCGGCCAACCTACGACAATCTCCAAGCCATCTGTCAAAATGGAGACCAACGTCCTCTCTACTCAGACTCTTACTTTCCTTCCTCTGGTTTTGGCCAGCAGAAGCGAAGGGCCAGTGCGGTCAATAAGGCCGAGTCCTGGTTTGGCACATGCTGCAAAGGGAACCAGACATGGGGGAGTGAAGTGACACTGTGTTGCGCCACAAATGCGGTGAGTTGCCACAGCTCCTGAGTGGTTGTGGTGAGTTTCCACACCAACTCCTCCAGCTAAATCAGCAATTTCTTACCGTGTATAAACACAAAATGATGATATAACATCCTGTATCTTCTAATTCTGCTCCTCATGTTTCAACATAAAACATTTCTCAAGAAGCATGATGTAAAAAAACATGAAGTTATGCACTGCAGAGATAAAATTTTATTCCAAAATGATTCAAAATTAAAAGCCACTGTACATTAATTGCTATACAGAGTCAGACTCAAGTCACAACTTTGATGACTTTAGACTCAACTTCACAAAATCAAAAAGAAATGCGACTCGATTTGGACTTTGACACCACTTACTTATGACTTCGCTTTGACTCAAACCTTTTGACTTAAAAAAATAAATAATTTATTTAAAAAGTGTGCCATGAATCAATTGATTTTCCTTCATTTTCTGAATCAACTAAGATTAACGCTTTTAATTCCCAGCAAGTTGACACCTAATTCTCCTTCCTGTCAAGTTGCAGGAGAGAACCATGAAGCACTAACGCTAATTTACTAAACTTTAGTCGGAAAAAATGATAAAGATAATTTTGTTTGCGTTCATAAACGATGTGGTAATCAACAAAAAACAAATTGCAGAATGCAAAGCTTTCAGGTTGAAAATTACAGATGGAAGGGCGAGGACTGCTGCATGGACATCTTACAAGAGATCGCCGTGCTGCAGTCAGCCTAGGCAAACCCTTACATGTATGTGGTTGCGCTGCATGTTGTCTACGAAACCACTAACAACAAAATAATCCTCTTTCTGGAGTGCGCTGCCGGTGGCGAAATCTTAAACCAGTGTGCTGCAAACAACAACAAGGCCTTCACAGAGAAAGATGGTTATGTGTATGTGTGTGTTAGGGAGTTGCAACAGCTTCCAACAACTTATTGAGCTGTTACAAAGGCTTGAGACTTACTTGCGACTTGCAAAACAAAGATTTGGTCCTACCTCTGTTGATATCCACTTAAAGTGGGATTTATACCTCTGTGTCGCCGTAACCTACGCCGTAGTCTGACATGCACCTCCCCAATACCTCATGTGGAGTAAGGTTCTCATAGACATATTATTACCGACTTTCGAAGCTTTGCATTCATATTAATTTAATTCCTGAAGCTGTAGCGCAGCAGGACTATGGTCATGCTCAAAAATATGTTTTTGTATTAGTCCAGACATAAAAAGGGCATGAAACATTCCTCACATTGCTGAGATGATGGTACTTGCATTTTTGAAACAAAGTTGAAGGCCTTGGGCGCTTTCAGTTGATAAGCCCATTTTGTGCAGCCCAGCCTGACATAACAGACAGGCCTTGGCATGAGCACCATCCGAGCTATCTGAAGGCGAGCAAAAAAAACCTGTTTGAAATTCTTCAGTAAATATATCATTACCTTAATCTTAATGCCTTCCTCATACCGTGTTCATTTTTCAGTTAGATACTCAACGTATACAGCCTCAGGCATGCAGTAGTATTAAAGATTTAATTCATACACCCTGTCTGTCTGTGTCACTGTTCTGTGCCCACTGCAGTGGGAGCTGTCGGTTCAATCTTTCTGTGAGGAGGACTCGTCAGTAAAGGATGTACTTTACCGCTGCTGCAGACTGTCAGGCAGCGAAAGGCTCGACTGCTTCGACAACGATGCTCCAAACCCAAACTACGATGCGACGGAGGAGCTGCCGGTGCCACTGCTTCCCTCTTCCCCCGGCTTCACCTTTGACCCCAGCACTTGCCAGAGGTATGCAAGGAAACTAATAACCTGAGCACCAATAATAATGCTGGTATTGGCAATCAAATCTAAGCTAAGTAGCATCACAAACTTTCTATATTTATTCGTAATGAAATTCAAAAGTATTGATATGGGTTCTACTTTTCTCTTAGGTCTCAAGTAGCAGTTGGGACTTAACAACAATTATGGTGTTATGCAGCGGACAAACTTATGAATCAAATTCAGCTTTTAATGTGTCAAACACCTGCTAATTCCTTAAAGGATATGTCTTGTAATATTCTATAATTTTCTGACTGTATGGTCAATAAATCCTATGAAAAGAAAAAAATGTGGACCTTTTTTTTTTGTCCAAAAACACGTGTCAATGAGCCTCACTGTTGCACTGGGGTGACATTTATCTTCATTACAAAGAGCACTGTAGTTTATTTCGAGTCAATCCCACATTGTCCTGGTGCTGTAAATTCTCACTAGAGCACAAAGTGTGTATTAATCCACCACTGAAAATAGTCCCACTGTTTATTCCTATTTTGGTAACATCTGCTAAAAACTGCAGTGCCTAGCCTTTTGGGCAATTACAAAGCCTTCTTTTAAAAATCAAACCGTATAATTGTGATTAGATTTTAAGAATTTACATCTTCAGTTCGGCCTGGGAATGACACTGAGACATGAGAGAGTCTTGTAGTTCTTCAGCACCTGTGAGACAATGAAGCATGATCCAGGAAGTCCAGTCTGAGTAGCTGATCCAGGGATATAACCCTCCAGGGGGTATGTGGGAAATTTAACTTAACAGCTAACAGACCATTTAAGGCATTTTCACAGAGTAAATCTTAGATCAGAGATCTCAACAATTTGATGACTGAGTGCTGTTTTAATGGAGTCAACTTATAGTTGAATGACACACAGGAAATGTGCACACACCATGACTTTTTTTTTGTATGACATTTTGTATGACATACTAGCACTTTACAAAAACTGCAACAGTCAGCAGTAATACAGCCCAAGTGACATTCATATTACATTCTAGTTTTCTGCTTTTTAAAAGCAAAAAACAGAGACATTACAACATTGGTAACATCACTTGGACAAACCACACGCAGAACAGCAGTGCAGCGAGATGTTAGAAATGGTAGATATTTTACATTGTGGGGGATCCATAAATTTGAATGCTTATCAGACGCCAGATGCCAAAACACACCACAGTTGTTTGTGATGATAGAAGGAAGGGTTTTGCTGCTCTGGAAAACTATTATGGCAGCAGTCTTTTTATATTATACTCCTGCAAGGGGGGTTGTTCGCCTTGATGGATGAGGCTGCCTCATAGACCAGCAGAAGTTGAGCCAAGTTCAGCTGTTTTCTCTGGATCACCCTGTGCTTCTTTTTTCCTTCTGCATCGAAACCCTTGCTGGATCAGTGGAGAGGCCCCATTCAGATGAATGATGAGGCTGCTTTTATTTTTTTAATGCAGTCTGGGTGCAGCCCATCACGTTACTATCTCTCTTGTAATGGGATGTGATGACAATAAGGCAAATACAGAGTAATCCCAACCTAATTCTGGGAAAGTAATATGAAAATAAATCATAGACAACATCACATTGCAAAACACAGATCCTTGGTTTTAAATGCACCATAGAGGCTGAAGGAGGTCAGGCATGGCTCTGACCTTATGCCTCATACTTTGCAGGACGGGGATGACTCCGCACAGCGTCAGAGGAAACAAGAAAAAGAAGGAGAAGACACCGCCTGCTTCCCAGAAAGTTGACATCAACTTTCCTCCTGGACTACCCACCGCAGACACCATTGAATCATTGTGTCGTGACCAGAAGCTCCGCCCCCTCTACAAGGTCAACTGCATCACAGGTGCAGGCTACGAATGGCTGGCTCATCAGGCAAAGACCAGTAATCGTATAGAGAAGGGATTCAAACAGTGCTGCAAGAAGAAGCAGGGTGTGCTCAAGTGTGCTGTTCTGAAGGTGAAGCAAGAAACCTACAGACAAATATTTTGCTTTACTCAGTCATTCTCTGCACCTTCTCATGTCCTCTCTCCTTTTGCTTTTTCAGTGGCGTGAGGGACTAAACAAGTACTGTGCAGGCGAAAATGGTGTTAAGGAGGATTTCCACTGTTGTTTGGGTGCAGAAAATGATCAACACAGCTGTTTCCAAAACATTTCTCCAGACCCATATTACAACGTGACCTCTGCCACTGAGGAGCTCTCATTTAGCAGAATCTGTGACACTCACAAGATCATCAAGAAGAAGTAAGACTTTACTTTCTACAACTGGCCTTGGATCTGTTTCTCTGTCTGTCCTTTCTTCCTCTTTCTTGTTCTGTTTTTTGTTTAGCACCTGCACAGATTTTTCTCTTTGATGTTTCTTTTGATGCTTTTTGTCGCATCCAGCAGCCTAATATGCTGCGGTATCTCTTATTTTGAAATTATCTACAGTGTATTCTGTTATCATCGTGTCATGTATCTAAATGTATGTATGTGCTCCATGCCACTGTGTTTTAGGTTCCCCTTTGGTCTTCCTCTCAAGGGCTTTGTGAAGCAATGCTGCCCCCTGTCTGAACAAGACAAGAACACGTGTGTGCAGCAGAAGGTGTGTTCAAAAAGGAAGTGTGTCTGTACAAAAACTGGCAAGACAAATCAGAATAATGGAAAAATGGAAATGTAGTTCAGCCAGGAGAGATGTTTTTTCACAGTTTAGAGCACAATGAAAAGGAATAGTAGAAAGTTCTAGTCTTTCCAGTCTAGCCATAGTAGTTAGACATAGTTAGTGGTGGAGGTGAAGAGAGGGATGGCTGAGAGCTGAGGATCATTGGATGAGGAGCAGGACTGGAGGGTCGCATCTCGTCATCCTGAAATGATAACTGACAACAGCAGATAGGAGAACTGTTGTAGATTTGACAGCAACAGTATGATTGGTTGGGGCGTCGGTGGCTTAGTGAATAGAGCAGGCGCCCCATGTGTAAGGCTGTTGCCGCAGCGGCCCAGGTTCTCCAGCCTGTGGCCCTTTGCTGCATGTCACGCAGTATGTTTTCGGGTTGTCCATCCATCCGTCCATCTCATTCTTGTGAACGCAATATCTCTACAAAGCCTTGAGGGAGTTTCCTTAAATTTGGTACAAACATCCACTTGGACTCGAGAATGAACTGATTAGGTGTTCAAAGGTCACTGTGACCTCACAACTGAAGAATTCATACACTAATGATGGCATAATTTCCTACACGTCTAACAGGATAAAATGATGAATAGATGACTTCGTTGTGACATTGTAATGTTCTGCAGAAACACTTTTCTGGCCCTTACTCAGCGTCACATGTCAGGAACAGAAGGGGAGACATTTACTGAGCTGGTGACACTTATTAGCTGGTAACTAGCTTCTAGCAAAGGGAAGGGTGGCGAGGCGTTCGGGTGCTGCTCACTAACAATGGCTTTATTGCAGTCTTCACCACAAACAACAAACATGGCCTTCTCATGAGGTTAACAGCAGCCCTGAGCTCATCTAGACACTTAAACTGACTATCATCACTATTTGCTGCATGCATCTTCACCATGACACCCCGAGAGAGCTGCTACCGTCCATTAGTGATGTGACGTTCATAAACGAGCCAAGTCTTTGAACCTGCTCTTTGAAGTGAACGAGTGAACCGGCTCTTTAGAGTGAACGAGCCAGTTCCTAATTTCTTTTTTGCTTTAATTTATGAATTTGAGAGAAACTAGTTTGTAAGGGAAAAGGAGCCGGTTCAAAGACTCGGCTCGTTTGTGAACGTCACATCACTAACTAACCCACTATCCACTAGCACTTACTTGTATTGACACGCTTGTTGTTTATAAAGGCCGTTGCTATGGCTACAACAAACTTTATATCTGCGGAGTCTGTTCTGGGACCACGTTACAATATCATGTTATGCGATAAATCAGCAATGCGATTCGTTGTTGAACACACACGGCAAAAAACAAACAAACAAAAAAACAAAATTGGATGAACGAACCGCATCTTTGAACCAGCTCTTCAAAGTGAATGAGAGCCAAAGAACCGGCTCTCACAAGTGAACGAGAAATCCCATCACTACCGTCCATACACACTGAAGCACACCATGAAGTACTCGTCACACCCTCACAGGTTACCCACAAGGCCACCGCCCTTAAAGGGTAAAAACGGTGAGCCGGTAACACGTGTTTTTACAAACTGTAACTGTAACTTATTCTAGTCTAATGCTATTTCTCATTTTCTGACCCTGTTCTCTCCCTGACATCAGCTTGAGGAAATGACAAAGAAATGTGCATCATCGAAGGCTACCCCCCCAGCTGTCCACCGCTGTTGCATCATGTCTTCACAAAAGGCTCTACGGTGTATTTCCAGAGATCTCATGCGTGCCATCACCCAAGCCGACACCTTCTTACGCGAGAGGGGGAAGAAAAAGTGCCCTCTCTCCTAAACACTTGTGACCTTTCGCTGATGAAGGCCATGCAGAGAAAATGGCAAGCGAGCGTCCGATCATTGAACAGGAACAAATAGAGGTCTGTAAGAAAATGTGGACCAAAGTCTAGCTTCATCTACTGCCAGTGTTATTTGTATCTTTTCATCTGAGATCACGAGAACCAACGTTATCACAAGAATACATTTATAAAGAAAATGTCAAATGCTTAGTTTGTAAAACAGACTGTTGTCTGAGTCACTGTACCACTATTCTCTATAGGCTGCTCTTTACATATTTGATTATGGATACGTTTTATTGATTCCTTTGGAGCTTCAGGATCACTTCTCTTCTTTTTATATTTTGTTTTGTTGTAAGATCATATCTACAAGTTCTAATAAAAACATTTTTCAATGTATTTGTGGTGCTGTTCTTACTGTACATACAAGGCCTGTGTTGTTAGCTTGTGAGCTGACATTTGATAAAACCCTCAAGATAATTACGACTGTTTGTAAACTGAATATAATATGGATTGAGGTTAGGTGGATTTTAGAATATTAAAAAAATATTAAAATATGTTATCTATAAAAAATATAATATTATTACTTATTTTATTAAAATATAAAATTATTAAAATATTTAAAAAGACAAACTGGAGTTGAACGGATGTCATAATATGACTTAAAAAAGATTCCCGCATGCCTTGATTTTTATGTGTTCTGTTACACGATTTTGTTATTTACACTCTCCATTTGAATTTTGTGTTCTCTTAACTCTGCAACACATAATTTATAATCAGATGTCTATGAAGCTTTTTTACTTCTGCCTTGGATTTTGGTTTGATTTGACTATGCATTTTTTTTTTTTTTCATTAAAAATTCTGAAAGTTGTCTCGCGTCCCAGGACATCAGCTGTTTCACATAAATAAACAGAAGCAGGCCTACAAAAATACAAAACATAACATAAAACAAATGGTACCAGACATTGATGTAGTGCAATAAATTAATCACTCTGATTACATTTAGTGTACAACCCAGGTACACTGAGGCTACTTAGAAGACTCATTACATTTATTTGACTCACGACCATATCACATGGTATGAAGTACGAACATTACATACAGTAACAAAACAATGGCTAAAGTACAACCAGTGTTACTTAAACAGAGGAAGCACATTCTTCAAAAAAGCACCTAGTTTACAGATAACATTAAGCTTATCTGATTGTAATAATAAAATTAATTTAAACATAGAGGGACGGTCTGAATAATACTTGGGCAAATACCTTTCTCTGTAAGTCATTAAGCTTACATTGTGACATTCAAACGAAATATGATATTCACCTCCCACATGATTATCATCAGAGGGGTTGCAGATCCTCTGGTTTCTGTCCAGCCCTTTATATCTTCCACTGACTTTTGGAATTCTGGTGTAATTTACTCTAAAATTACAAATACCCTGTTTGTACTTTTGGTTTTCATGCGACATATACTTCTCCAGTTTAAACTCTTGTTAAATTTATATATATATATATATATATATATATATATATATATATATATAACATGATGTCATACTTCGTTACATCTAACCACTTGGTGTTAAACTTTCTCAGCCTGTTCAGTCGAGCCTGTGGGACTCTAAGTCCTCTGTGTGATGGCAAAACTGATATTCTTCTAATAAAGTGTGACGGGTATTAGACGTAATTTAACCTACCAGAGACAACATTCTTTTGGTATAACCAGCTTGAAAACTTGACTCAAATGTTTGACCCATAATCTTGAAGCAGATACGTAGCAGCCTTGCACATTTAAAAAAACCTGCTGATCAGTGGATGTTACAAAATATTTCACTCTGTCATTACAATACATACACTATTCTATACACGGTTATGTATACACATACACTATATAATAATATGTAAATATATTATGTTCTTAACATGGACCCCAGGAAGAGTAACATTTTTTTGCTAACAACTAATGGGAATCCAAATAAATAATAAACACAAGCACACACACAGTTCAACTATAGTTTGGACTATCTTTTGTTTTGAAAAGCTAGGTTATGTTTATAATTATAATTCACTGGTTATTTTTCTGTTTTTAGATATTTTCAGGGTTTTAAATACGTGTTTTAATTATTTATTTATTTTTTAATTTGTTGTGCAGCACTTTGGTAACCCTGTGTTTTTAAAATGTGCTATATAAATAAAAGTGGATTGGATTGGAATTAAATGAGTCAGTGACTGAACTTATACATGGATTTAATCAGGTAAAATAAAACAACCCAACAGGTTATTTCCATGACCTCGAAAAGTTCAACCAATATTAGTGAACAACGTGTGAGCTGCTCTCTCATTCAAAGCCAGAAACAAGAGACGTAAGACTAAAACTTGTGGTGTCATAGGGAATAAAGCCTCTCAGACAATGAGTGGGAGCCTGTTTTTTTGGATCCACAGAATGTTCGTTTTCTTTTTTGTACCCAAATGAGCTCATTGTATCGCAGTGTTCTCAGATGCACATATACTCAGACCATTCACCTTCATTATTATCTTCACAAATTTGGGTTTTAGCACTCTAGTTTTGGATTTGAGAGAAAGTGGTTCATTTTTTTACAGTATTTTTGGGCTGTCTCAGACCGTGGGAATAACATGTAGAATTTTAGGTGTTTTTTTTCTTGGTTATCTACATCAAAGAGTCCCGAATGACCTCACCTTTCACTTTTAAACTTGCTGTGTGAGTAAATGAATAGGTGCTGCTGTACAGTCAGACTGAAACTGCTCCTCCTCAGTCCACCGGGGGCGCTGTGGCGCTGCTGCGGCACGAGCATCAGAGCTCAACTGTCGGTGCCGTCTGTGTGATGAGAACAGTCAAATCGTAATGGCGACTGCTGGGACAGCAGACTCGGGATCAACAGCCCCGACAGGTATTGAGTCAATAAATCTTCCTCCTTTATTGTCTTTAAACGAACATACAAACCGAGCTGTGTAACATTTTGTACCGACGATGATGGCGTGACGCGGCGACTGTGGCTTTCTCACGTCCCGGTTAGCCTGCTAGCTAGTTAGCATCGAGGCTTTTCAACCCTAACAAATGAACCAAGAAATGGCTAGCTTGTTTAGCTGCCTTGCTGGTCAGTTGCTTTTAATCACACGGAGCTTTAGTTAGCCACCCGGCAATATTTACATCGAATTACCTTTTTGGATAATTAATATGCAACGTTAGAGAAATAAATCCTGGCACCACGTTGGCTCAAGTGGCTTGTTTGGTTATCAAGCCGGCAATTTGGTTACCGTTATACGGTGTCTGTATGCTAATGAGTTAGCTGGGCGCAGGAGGATGGACATGAGATTTAATATATAGGTGTATTTTTTTAAGTAAATGTATGCTACGCCCTAAGTGGCTGCTGTTTAAAATTGGTGTGTCCTTCTTTGGGAAACTACCCTGTTGTCCCCCCAGCCTTGCTCGCCTGTTACACCCCTCCTTTTCCTCTGTCCAGCAGGGTTGTTGTAAAGCTAGCAACAAATATCAATTTTCCATTTGGTAGCTTCAACACCAGCCTCCTATCATTTAATGTTGCTCTTCAGAGTTTCACAGTTGAGGTGATTTATTATCAAAACAAGTATTGATCTTATTGATTTCTTGCATTCCTGTAAGCACATACACAGGGTTGTCATGCTCAATAAAACAGGCTTAATTCATTCTGCTGTCTCTGTTCAGCTTATCTAGGATGTATAATTTCAGATCTTTGCATGGTGGATTGCTTATAAACTGGACTATCTGAGTTTTCAGCGCCCACACAGATACAGATGGGTGGTGGGCAGTCTGAGTGCTTTCGAGGTGTCTTATTTTCCAGACAGAACAGATGATGGGGACATTGCATCTTGCTAATCCATTTAGTTGTGTGTCACATATTAACTTCCCCTGTGTAGCGAGGAGTTGCTCTTCCCGTGGTAACCACCCAGTCTGAATCAGTGAATAAAAATAGGGGCTTCAAAGCACTCTTGTGGCTCCCACATGGCTGAGAGCCTGAGAGTGTACAAATACAAGATACAGCTTTCAGTGAAATACACACACACACACTCACAGGCACATGAGTGACAGTAACATAATGTGGATCCGGTATACCAGCCCTTATTGGCCTTGATTCCTCACCGGGGCAAGAATTAGTATATTTATGGAGTATTCACAGGCAGAAAATGATGTTAGGGGAGTGTGTGTGTCCCATATTATTGCCTTGTGTTGCCTGCAGGCTACATGTGATCAGGGGCAGGAGTTGTTGAGTATACAGAGAGGAACAGATGGTTTGCCTATTGTCGTAAGGCCTGACGCTGACGAGCTAAAGTCATTCTTAAGTAATTGGGTTGAGTTGGGCTGGGTAATTCCTTCCCTGAATCTGCTGCACAGTGTGTGTCATTATCTAGTCCGACGTTGACTCTTCGGATGAATTGCAGTGTGTTACAATGAGGGATGTGGTCGATAATTATTTTCATTATAGATTCATCTGCTAATTATTTGACTGATTAATCAAGAGGGGTGTGAATCACATGTTTTATCAGGATAATATATTATAACAATTCTTTGAACATTGATGAAAATATTTGCAGATATAACAAAGTCTGCCATGATACAATTTTCATTTGATTCTGTAGATAGAATATAGATAGATATGAGATGATATCAGTAAATATCCTCATTATCTTTTTCTTGGCTTCATTCATATTTGTCATAATTTGACTGTAAAGGACTGAGGTACGCTTGGACAGAAATGGTGACATAGACATGCCATGGGAATTTCAAAATAAAGGTGTACCTTAAAGATAATCATATGTATCGTTGTTTTCACTTTGCATCAATGATATTAGATTGTTGCTCATTGAATCAATGTCAGTCCACATTGCATCATTACACCCCATCAGTTAATGAACTGTTTTGTCTATAAGATAGCAGAAAATAGTAAAAAGTTACACATTATAATTTTCCGTAGTCCAAAAGGAAGAGCAAGACATTCTCAATATAAGAAGCTGGAGCTTGAAAATGTCAGGAATTTTTGCTTGAAAAGTGACAAAATTATTTGCCTATAATGAAAATAGTTGCTGGTTAACTTTCTTATTGACTTTATTGATCATCTCTGTAGGGTTGCAATAACTAATTATTTTTTATTGTTGATTAATGTGATTATTTTCTCGAATGAATGATAAGTTCTTTGGTTTATAACATGTCAGAGAATGGTGAAAAATCAATCTTTCCCAAAGCCCAAGATGACATCCTTAAATGTTTCGAATTGTTGAAAAGAAACAAGAAAATATTCACATTTAAGAAGCTGCAATCAGAAAATTTTTACCTGTTTCCCCCCATAACAAAGGACTTAAACCAGTTATTTGGTAATCATATTTTTTGGTGGTTAATTTAATAGTTAACTAATTAATCAGTCGACTAATTGTTTCAGCTCTTTATTTCAGCTCTACATAAAACACATTGTCTTGTATCGATATGGGGTCAGTAACTGTGTTCAGCACTGCTCATTTACCAGGTTAAGCTGTTTAGGCTGACCATGTCCTGCTCCACAGATATTAGGACTCAGTTCTGGAGAGAGCATTTCAGCGAGGTACTCGCATGGGTGTGCGTGAGTGTTTCTGTGTGCGTGAGCAGAAACTGCATGAGTAGTGATGGTATAGTGTGTCGTTTTACATAATAAGAGGGAATGTGGGCAGAATGATGCTCATTGTTTCCCGGAGGATTGCCGTGTGTCCCTCTTAACTGAGAAAAGATGCATGGCATTCAGCAAGTCTGCCTTATTATTAACACTCCCACCTTTCTCGGGTCCATTTACCGAGCATCGTTCTGGATTGAGACTGATGGGCGTAGATGAATTTTTCACACACAAAGTTGTTACTACAGGTGTATAATCTTCCCAGCATCCTTTTGTATATATTGACCTGTGGCACTGCAGCATTGAAGTACATGTTGCCATTGGTTACAGGCTAGAGGTGCCTGCAGAGTGGGCGAGATAGTAGGTTTAAACAGCAAGTTTATGTAAGGGCATAGGAAATCATGTCGAGTGTTTCTTTTCTTTCAACTGTGTGCCTTTCTTACAAAACTGCTGTGTGCTGTGGTTGTTATCATGCTTACCCAGGAGGATAGATCCATGAGTCTGGGTCATGTATACAATTTCACTTCTTATCTTTGGTTATCGAGCCAGCAAGTTTCACACACACCCAGAGGTCTTTGCTGGGTGATGCCTCTAACATTCATGACACTTACCTTACCTACAAGGAACCACTTGTGCTGATCAGCTGAGTTTGCTGAATGGCTTCGTTTAACAAACAATATGTTGTCACGTTAGCATTTGGAGTTAATGAAAATGATTAAAGCAAAGTTACTGTGAGACACAAAGTAGGCTGTTACAAAAAGAAGAAATTGTAGTTTTTTTGAAAGGAGGTTGTGGCTGTAGACGCACATCTTTAGGGACCGGATGGATCTGGAGCAGCCAGCTCAGGGGAGAAGTAGTTCCAGTTCACATAGTGCTGGTGTATCGAGGGCAGCAGTTAGTTACTGTGGCCACATTTAGGTCTGGGCTCATCATTGGCCTCGTAGTCATCAGCCAGTGCTGGAAATATCCCTCCTAATTAACCAGCAAAGGCTTTCTTAAACAGTCATTAATAAATTCTTCCATGTTAAAAGCTGCCAACTCAAAGTCTCTTAAAATTATTTCACGCATCAAATTTACACTGACAGCATGGGTTGACATTTACATGGGTTTAATTAGGGTCAGTCTAACCAAGGGAACCAACTGTTCCTTAAAGTTGTAGTTGGTAACTTTTATATTAAAAAAAAAAAAAGAAATTACTTACATATTTACTGACACTGTTACTTTATCCCTGCAACAGAAACTGAAAAAGTCATGTTACTGTGCCTATTCATATTGCTTTTAATGGCATTAGCACTTGCAGCTGTCAGTCAATGTTTTTGAACTGCAAATAATAACTAATCAAATATGAAAAAAGGCTCTGTTACTGCATCGTCTGTTTCTTACCTCACATTTTTAGAAACATATGATCGTGTTAGTTTAGTTGTGAGATGAGAGCGTTTTTGACCCTCCTGCCTTTATAAAAACAGTTTAGCTGACACAGAGCGCTGCCCACCGGCCGGAGCAAACGTTCTCATTTTACAGCCAAACAGTACACTAAAATAAGTTCCTGAAAACATTTGAGATGAGAAATTGGCAATGCAGTAACAGATAGGGTTGAGCACCAACAATTTTTTTAAGGATGCCAACCAATTTACGTTGGTACCATTAAGTAGCGATTTGCGGTAAATTAATAGGTGCCAGATGTCGGTATCTGTGTGGGAACACGCTGAGTAGAGTGCTGATCTACTTATGTTTCTATATTGTTTTAGTAATACCCCAGTATCACTACTAGACAAGCAGACACTCATACACAAAAAGGCAGACAGACAGAGACAGAAGATTAGCTCAGGCAGTTTCAACAAATATGATAAAAGTTTTTTTTATAGAAGTTACCAACTATGGTTTTCAAGCTTTAGCATTTAAGTGTCTCATGCTGTAAATCCCAATTTAACTTGTTTTTCTGTGTTTAGGGACCAGTGGCATCCGAAAAATGGCCCCTTCAGAGGTAAGGACGTCAGACATGATCTCACTGAATTAATGAAAATACCTCTGTATTATGTCAAGTCCCAGATCCAGTCAACTCTGAGGAGAGAAAGAGAACAGGTTAAGAGAGTTTGAGCGTCATCATCGGCTTGAGAGGAAAGAGACTTTCTTGCGTTTGTTACACAGGTGAAAACAGGTGCCTGACAAAGACATGTGGTCAATGGTTCATTGTATTGTTGGAGAGTTTGTGTACACTGTCTGTACCAGGGCCAGTAAATGAACCAGTAATGCCACAGTGTTGTTGCTGTAACCTTTTACCTCTTGGCCAGGACTCCCTGGAAGAAGAGATCTTGTATCTCAGTGGGACCCTCCTGGCTACGTAAAGAATAAATAAATATATTTAAATGTGATAATTGAAATGCAACAGCTCTGGTTGTTGTTGTTAATAAAAGGTAATGTCATAGAATGTTTAAAGTGTCGGTAGTTAAATGTTTTTAATGTGAAGCTGCAGCAGTAGGAAATGTTCAGTTTGCATTGGCAGCAACTTTATACAGTACTCTTTCGTCTTTTCTTGTGTAATCGGTAACACTGGTGTTGATACAAGTTTATTAACCAGTGGGAAAATTTCCTCAGCATGGCATCCTTAGTCACACATGGTTAAAATCTGACAAACTGACTTCGCCTTCACTCCCTTCTGCCTCCAAACAAGTTGACCCTTGCTGAGATTTTGGCATCTTGTCAGGATGAAGTTGTCATGTGAAGCTCTTTGTCTTCTATTTTCACAAGCACTCACCAGACCATGTATGTTTCTCCCTCCGCCACTCTCCTCAGATGCCTGGCTCTTCAGGCACACATCAGAGTATGAAGAAGACCATCGGACACCGGGGGGTCGAGACCACCACAGGAGAGACCACCTATAAAAAGGTTAGAACAGGCTGGGGGTCAGCGGCAGGGGTGAAATGTGGAAAAGGTGTTAGGTGTTTATATATTCTAAAATTAGTTTAGGAATTCCTCGTCGCCGGACATCTCAGGAATAGTGAGTGAAACAGCAGAAGTCACAGGGGCAAAATATTGTTTCAGTGCTTACTATCTTTTCCTCCCTGACTCCCCCAGACCACGTCATCTGCCCTAAAAGGTGCAATCCAGCTGGGCATCACTCACACAGTTGGCAGCTTAAGCCAGAAGGCGGAGAGGGATGTTCTCATGCAGGACTTTGTGGTTGTCGAGAGCATCTTCTTCCCCAGGTTGGTAACAGAGGGTGTAGCTGAATAAACATTTAGATTTTGAGGTTTTTGATCTCATGTAGTTTAATAGCCTCTCTCTCTCTCATGTGTTTTCAGTGAAGGCAGTAATCTGACTCCTGCTCATCACTACAGTGACTTTCGCTTCAAGACCTACGCTCCTATTGCCTTTCGTTACTTCAGAGAACTGTTTGGCATTCGGCCAGATGACTACCTGGTCAGTACTTCAACCCAACACACACTGCCATGTTTCCAAGCTGCTCTCTTTATGAATTCAGTCACCGTTCCTTTATTTCTTTTGTAAAATGGTTTGGTTCAGTGGCTTTAATAACTACAGTATGCATATGGAAAGTGTCTGAGACTCCAGTGAGGCCTGAAGGGCTTTCTCGTTTACTGTAACAGCTTTTGCAAGACAGATTTTTGTCCCTGTAGCTCCTTGTAGTTTTCTTCTCAAAAACTTAAGTGGCCTTTTTCCTGCAATAATAAGGCATTCCTTTGCCAACGCATGGCCACAAATTGTTGATGCTGTGGTCATGAATCCCTGCCATAACAGGTCTGAGTGAAGCCTTAATCCAAGCACTTTTCGTCACATTTCCTGCTTTGGGGTTTTTCCCCCTTTGACTCTTTCTTCTCTGGCTGTTTTTTAAAGACAGCACTTTGGAATTTCATACTCTCACTGATAATAAATCGCTCTATGTCTGTGTAGTCTGACTATGCCGACAAATTCACTTGGTGCAGTAAGGAGTCAGTAGCCATTTTTACAAAGTCCCTTCTTTATGCCGTCTTTCCATTTTTACACAACCAAACAACACCAGAGTGTGATTTTAGACAGCATACCGGCATCCCCGAAACAAAAGAGGTGTGATGGATGTGACATGTAACATAACAGCTGCTCGGAGGATAAGGAGCTCCTGTACCTCATTGTTTTCCCAATTTATAGGCTGCTTTTTAAAGTCCTTTTTAGATAGGAATTGTGCAGATTTGCAGGAAAGCCCAATCAGTCTTCTTTCAGCATTGGCAGTATAAAAACAGAATCGGGGAGTGAAGCAAAATGGCACCTACCTACTTTTGTTTATACAGAATTCCACCTTTTTCGGGGCAATGGGGGGCGTGAGCAAGTAACAAAAGGTGTAGCTCAGCGTGTGATGTAAACAGTGATATGGGAGGGAAGCAGCGGATGGTCAGTCCTTGGGTGATTCTCTCATAAGTCGGTCTGTTCTTCACCATCCCCGTAATCTGACGGTTAATGGCCTCTTGGTTTGCGAGGGCAAGAAGGGCAATTACTTGTCTCCCCAGTTGCTCATCTTTACAGTGTCTTTCAGGTTTACGTTTCCCTCTTGCTACTAGTTGCTCGCTAATTCCTGCCATCAGCTGTTTCCTGTTTATCCATCGCCAGTAGGTCGCACGTCAGCGTCATCAGCAGCCCCTCCCGTTGCGGAAGGCCGCCTTAGTCTGTTTAAACTAAAGGGGTTCAGCCAATATGTTTACCCTACGAGGTGGAAAATTGGGCACTTCGGATCAACTCGCCATTTGCGGAAAATCTGGCAGTGTAAAAGGGGCTTATGTCTCCCGGCAGTTTGTTACACACACAACACATCGTCAAAACATCACACCTGTCCTTTTGGCTGTACTTACTACACAGACATTGATTTAGCATTGCTATCTTAAAGGCGAGACAGCTCTGATCCCCCATTTCACGACTGCACCTTTTATACTGCATGGCGATGTGGAGCAACAGTGTGATATTCCCACCTTGAGCAGCCACTGTAAAAGAGGCTAGTGTTAGAAGTCTGTTTGTATCAGGTGGCCGACTGTATGGTGGTGCCTTTATTACGGTGTTAGTTCTTTCATGACACAGCTACACATGAAGGTAGAGTGCAAGTGCAAAGATGAGGTGTTAGTGTCACCTGGTGCAAATTCCAGTTAATTCATGTCTGTGCATATACTTTGTATGTAATCATGCTATGTGAGACATTTTGCTTCACTGTTAGAGTGAACACACCTTAAGTATTTTATACACACAACCCCTACATTTGGTTAGGAACTGCAGGTTTAGTTAAATTGGAGTTCTGGTTGTCCCAAAGATGTTTGCTTTGTCTCAATTTGACACTAATGACTCCTCTTCCTCTCAAAGTATTCTCTGTGTAACGAGCCACTGATCGAGCTGTCTAACCCCGGGGCCAGCGGATCCCTCTTCTATGTCTCCAGTGATGATGAGTTCATTATCAAGACTGTTCAGCACAAAGAGGCAGAGTTCCTCCAGAAACTGCTGCCTGGATACTTCATGGTGAGCCTGACGAGTGAATACCACACGAAGTGGGAGTGTGCTCAGTACGAGTGATAATTATTGCAGTAACTATAATTATCATGAGAGTAGGAGGCTTAAATGAGTGGGAGCTCTAATATTTTTTTCCTAATTTAAGCGTGTCGTATATCTGCTTTCTATATTCCTCTTCCCACACAGAACATAAACCAAAACAAACGCACCCTGCTACCCAAGTTCTACGGACTGTATTGCGTTCAGGCAGGGGGCAAGAATATCCGTAGTGATGAACAATCTTCTGCCCGGATCATCCCCATGCACCTCAAATATGACCTGAAGGGCTCCACCTATAAGAGACGAGCTTCCCCCAAGGAGAGAGAAAAGGCGGTTCCCATTTACAAAGACCTGGACTTCATCCAAGACCTGCCTGATGGTCTGCTGCTGGAAGCGGACAACTACAATGCCCTGTGCAAGACTATTCAGAGGGACTGCTTGGTGAGTCACAGAGACACTTGTTTTCCATTGACTTGATTCATTTTGTATTTAAGTGTCGTGCATTGGAGCCTCTCAGCCCACATGGGATTACAGGACACATTCATGTGCATTGTTACAAGAAGCATAAGCCTATTAAAATTCCTAAACAAGCTGCGATTGTACACCAGCAGAATACATTATCATTGTGCCCTCACATAAAAGACACTGTATTTTCCCCCAAATAGATGCACAGAATCTGACTGCCTGAACATTAAGGGCCCTATTTAAATGATGTGTAACATAGTCTAAAGTGCATTGCACATTTAGTCCCTTAATTAATCATAAGTTGAATTAAACCAATCACAGCGTCATCTCTCATTCCCTTCAAAAGCCAGATGTGTCTGCACCCGCGGTTGTCTGCAGAGAGTAATGCAGTGAGAGCAGTAATGTCATTGCAGCAAATACTTAGAAGCAGACACACTAAAAATAAAATATAAACTTGTCCATGCTCATTTTAGAGAATGTAATCATAGTTTTCTCATTAATGATAAATTATTTCACCCACTCGCAGTCCATCTGTGCATCCCTGTGTGTGTGTAACAAGCAGAGTGTATGCATGTTGTGAATTTAGCTATGATGATGCATCTTACTGTCTGAACTATTGAATAATGTGCCCTATACTGACTTTAGATGAGGTTTTTGTTGGTCAATGGTGCATTCGCTTTCTCTCATTTTAAGACCAACACATCCATGAGTACACAGATAGGTGCATGTACATTTGCTTCTTACATGATGTGGGTGCTGTGCGCGAAAATGGCAACTACGTTGGTCTGAAATGAGCAATGAGAGTTGCGCTGCACTGTATGCCGTTTTGTGCCGAATGTAAAATAAGACCCCAAGTCTTTAAATATAATTTCATAAAACAGTGTGAAGATATATGAAAGCCGTTATAGATCCAAAGTTATTCTATGAATCTGATCTTTTGGATCTTTTTGATTCTTTGAGTCATCAAAACAAGTATTTTATTTTTTTACTAATTACATAGTGAATATTTTTTACGCTTTGGGGTACCAACAAATGTAATAAAAACTCTTAAATTTCTGTGATATTCTACAGGCAGCTTGACAGACTAAGCAGCAGGTGCGATAAGCTTCTTGGAAACAAAACACTAGTTCTTTGCTGTTTAACTCGCTGGTTGTGTTTTTTTTATGGAGACGTCTATAATTTTCAGTTTGTTCCAAGGCAATTAGTCAGTGTTGTTAGACAGTGTTGTTTGTCACTCAGTGTTAAGCTCCATTATTGCTGGCATCACCGACAGTCTAGTGTTGCAGAGATGACTCAAGCTTGCATGACACTGTAAACTAATACTTTGAGGGATGATACCTTTTTTAAATTGCAGTTGTGGTGTATAATGTCGGTTTTCGGATTTGACAAAGCCAAACGAGTTATATAAAACAAAACATCTCTGTCCATTAGAGGCTAATCTGTCTTTGTGGTTGCTTTGTGGTTGCCGTTACTTTGCTTCCACAGCCCACTTAAGTTTACATCACAGAGGTATAAATCGAAGTCTCACCGCTCATTTATTATTGTCTCTGGTATCTCAATTACCATGACTGCTCTGTGTTGAGTTATTATCTTCTGTGTGTATCTCTAATTTTTGCCCAGACCACACTGCCTGCTTAAGCAGTGTATGTGCGTTGCAGAACCTCTTGCTTTTTATTTCAGGGCTTGTTTTAAGCAGTTAGAGCAGCCACATTGCCTGCATGAGCAGTAGTATTCTAGCACTATACTGCAAGCAGCAGAAAATTGAGTTCACTTTGATATCTGTTAATGTAGTCAAGAGTATGTGGTGTTGTCTGGGAAACTGTATGTGTGATTGTTAAGACATGAGGGCTTGCTCTTGCTCATGTATTGTATTTCTCTGTTTAATGCAGCTCTTGCAGAGTTTCAAGATCATGGATTACAGTCTGTTGATGGGCATCCACAACATGGACCAGGCCAGTCGAGAGCGGGAGCGTAGCGGGGGCAACTCGGGCGACAGCGGGGGGTCGGAGGGAGCAGTGACCCCAGATCAGCGCCGGCCACAAGCTCAGAAAAGTCTGTACTGTACAGCCATGGAGTCCATTCAGGGCGAGGCTCGAGGGAAGGGAGTTCTGGATTCAGAAGATCAGTGAGTCTCACTGCTGAATTTTAACCAGTGTTTGTTTTGAATCTGTGGCTAGAACATATAATGATCAGCTGCTGATCCTCTGGCCTTTTCCCTCCAGCATGGGCGGTATTCCATCGCGTAACAGTAAAGGAGAGAGGCTGCTGATCTACATTGGCATCATTGACATCCTCCAGTCCTACAGGTTGGTTCAGAACAGCCAAATCATTTACTCGCACAAACATTGCTTTTGAATTCAAACAAGATTCCCATCTACGTAACCCATTTATGTAACCTCCTGTAAATACTTTGATTCTGTCTCATTATTTAGGTTTATTAAGAAGTTGGAGCACTCCTGGAAGGCTTTGGTCCATGATGGGGTAAAAGCCCATTTTTAAAAATTTTCACTCATTAACTTGGTTAAAATAAATTGCAGAGTATTGATAGTCGTGAGCACAAAAGAAGTAGTAGGTGCTGTTCTAAGACAGTTTTGCTTGCATATAGATGTGAGTATCTAATGGCTCTGTTTCTCTTTTACTGCTTCAGGACACAGTGTCAGTTCACAGACCTGGCTTCTATGCAGATCGTTTCCAGCAATTCATGTGCAACACGGTGTTCAAGAAAATTCCACGTAAGTATGCATGTGTGTGTATTCTTAAATGTACTGAAGTTAAAGGAACACTTCACCCACAAAATTATTATTTCTGTATCAATTACTCACCTAACTCCTGCAGTATAATCAAAGTCTAATTTATCCAGTTATATGCTCAGTGCCTCCCAAAGATGTGCATTTTTGCTAAACCTTACTGTTTAAAACACTTGTAATTCGTAGCTGGAGTATTCCTTTAATAGCCTGGTGCATTTACAGCATGGAAATCCCACGAGTGACAAGTCAAGGTGCCTGTTTTGAATATTTCCACTTTTCTTTCCTCCATCTTCTTCAGTAAAACCATCACCATCAAAGAAGAGTCGTGGTGGAGGTCAGGGAGGCCTTAGGAGGGCCCCCACCCTGGGAGCTCCCACCCCGCTCTCCCACGCAACAGGACAGTCAGTTGACTCCAGACTAGTCTACCACAGCCACTTCAAAAGCACAGATTCAGAAGCTGACTGTGGTAAGAGCTGAGATGTCTAAAGCAAAGTCACAAGAACATCAAGTTCTATTTTGTTGTCTTTGCTGTGCTCAGATTGGAGATACTGGTGTTGAAATTTGGTTTCTTATTGTTCTCAGGCGTGCAGTTGGGTAGACCAGATCTTGTTCCGAGGACTCCTCCGCTGGGAGAAAACCCTGCTGACTATGAGGCCAACCTGTCCACCTCATCACTAGGCAGCACGGGAATTGCCTCCACTTCTCCCCCCCTGCGGTAAAGCTTTTTTTTTTTTTTTTTTTTTAGAACAACCAAAAAACAAGAAACATGGAGCAGATCACTCTGAACCCACAACATCCAAACCCACCCGCCCCTCCCCAAGGCTGGCCTATATTTCCATATTATAATAGGCACACATAGGCATTATATCACATTTCTTAAATGTCATATAGACATTATTAGTAGTCCAGGATGGTTGCCATACTTTATGGAATTCACTGACTGATCTTCAGTGGTATATTTGAGCTCTACGGTAAAGCACGGCCAAGATGATAATGCATGACCTTTATTCCTCCACCTCACTTTCACGCTTAATTTTCTCTGCTCTGACTTTTCTCCACAGGTCTGTGGGGGTGGAGGTCCACAAATCAGCAAACACAGAGTTTGACCACCACAGGTACAGAAGGCAGTGATAGGTCATAACATTACAGCCTCACTAGACTCAAGTATTAATTGCCTTTTTGTTCAATAGACGAAACTTATTATGGTTTGAGATTTTACAAGGTCTGTGTAAGATTTGCAAAAAAGAACACACAGCATACGCAACACAAAGCTCATAAATATGTGCTTGTCAGCCATGAACCAACAGTAAGAATACAAGGTCAGTGAGCACAGAGCTGAGCAGACGTTAAAAGACTTTTTAAGTTGCTTTTTAAAGTGCAGCTCCTCACATCGACAGGCAGGGTGTTTTACAGGAACAGCTGATTGCTCTAATGCAGTGCAGCCAAATGGTATGTTGCAGTGTTATATAGGGGATATTCTTGAGGAGCTAATAGAAGTTGATGGGCACGAATCAACAAAGTCATATAGTGGAGGACTGGACAAACCATTTATAGTTTTATACACCACAGAAATATGTATTTTATTAGGTGTATTAGTGTAAAAATAGGATATTGAGAGCACTCTCTTTTCCTACCAGCCTCCTAGCCTAGTTGTAAGGACCACAGTTGAAATAGGTCATGTGATTTTTACTGGATAAATTTCAGTACTGTATGCATGTTTGTGTGCTGTCTTTCAATTTATCAAATAAAATTAATCAATTCTCTCTTCCAGTTTGGGTGCAGAAGGTGCTGTAGATAATTCAGGCAACCTGTCTGGAAACGAAGACGTAATTTCACTCTCAGACATCATCCCTGAGACCAACATCTGCTTTGTAAGTCCAAGCGATGACATCATGTTTCCATAATTGAAAATGAATTCTAATGTTATTGTTGCAGCAGCCAGTATTTGTTGGTTGTATATACCTTGGTACTGATGTTAGTTTCATCTTCACAGTAAAAAGTCACACGTGAAGACGAGGCATTTCTGGACAAGGTGAGGTGGGCGGAAGTAATGATGAAGAGAGTGAAAGTCACGCATCCACCACGGACCCTCCGTTGCACCTCTGTTCTCTCACCCGTACAGTATATACATGGACCGCTGGATGAAGCAGCGAGGTGCAGTGGAGGCTGTGACAGTGAAGAAAACAGCGGTGGGAAGATCATGAAGAAGGAGGGTGTGCGGTAGGCTTTAGCTTCCACAGCCATCAACATCCCAAAGCCCAGTTGTCTCTGATATACACCTGAATAAAAGGCTCACGACCTTGAATTTACAGCTCCGTATTAGATCTGGCAGCGTTACGTTGACTAAACAAAGATTTCTCTTCACGTTCAGAACATGAAGGATGCTTCGATGACATCACAAACAAAATGATTAGTTGTATATTGTTAAAAGCCTGCGACTACAGTCACCAGTGGATGGTGAAGGCAGTCAGACTATCCATGAAGAGTCAGTCATCGTGTCCACTTTTCGCAGCATGAAGCGATTGTGAGATGACAGCATTTCAGCAAGAACACACACACACAGACACACACTTAAGAGCACATGAAGGGCAGAACCTGCGTTTGCAGGAGTGAATATTAGCCTCTGTATTCATGCAAAGTCCAAGTGGGTTCACATTTCCGTGATTCACACTGTAGTGTTCCCATCTCTGCACATCTATTTCCCCCCTCGACACTCCTCATGAGCGGGGGCACTCTGAGCTATCAACAGTCCCTGTTCAAATCAACACTTGCTGCTGTTGACTCTGCAATTATGTATGCATTTCTTTTTACTGATCGTGGATGTACAGTATTTGTTTAAAATCGGGGGGATGGGTTAAACCAGACCTATGCGGTCATTTTGTTTCACGTTTTGTCATAAGTTATTCTGCTGGAAGCCACGGCGGTGCGGCACAGGTCCATCTCGATCTTGCCACTGCTGAATGTACATTACAATGTTTTTTCTTATATAGAACGTGTCTTATTAACATGGCAGACCACATTTGTACAACCCTGAGAATCTCCCCCTCTGATGTGACCATATGTGCTATAAATGAACACAGAGAGAAGAGCTGTCGGCTGCATGGCCGGCCAGTAGATGGTGATAAATGAAGTCATGGTAATAAGCTAATAGAGGAGTAATAATTTCCAGCAGCTACTGTCATTCGTCTGTCATGTCTGTGCCTTTTCATGTTTGTCCCTTCCCTAACGTGATGGACTCTTTTTTTTTACAGGTTAGTGTTGTAGTCACACAAAAAACCTGCCTTATCACTACAGCTGAAGTCATCAAACTGCCATTTGTATGTCTGGACCAACAATCAGGGCTTCAAAGAATTTCAGATTTTAATGCAAACACTAGTACAATCCCTTTTGGTTACGTTGAGCGCTCAGTCACTGTGGTTCAGCTCAGCTGATCCGTTCAACTGTCCTCATGTCAGACAATAAGGATGTCTGTCTCTTATTATTCATTTCTGCTGGTTACAGAAATGACCCCCGCCCACATCCACCCTTGGACCAATATTAACAACCACATGTATAACTAATATTTGTATGTTTTGTATGTAGTATTACTCAGCTGTTCATAATAATTATGCTTTGTTTTCACAAAATGTTTGTGTTTATGTTTAAGGCACTAAACAAGCAGCAGAGGTGGCTCCCCCCCCCCCCCCCCCCCCCCCCCCCCCCAAGATATTTCTGATACAGACATTTGAATCACTACCAAGTGACTGTAGCAAAACTCAATATTTTAAGTCCCAGACACACCAAATTCACATAAAGTGACGACGCCTTTGTCGCCTTTGTCTCAGCCAAAAAGTTGCACTTGAACACATCACAAACACTTCGGCTGACAGCAAACTGCACGTACACACTGCTGTTGCATAAGAGGAAATAACTCCATACCAGCAGGCGGCAGTAGTCTGTATTCGTCATTTACAAATGGAAACCGGAAGACAGACAGAATGCATTCAAGACGCTAGTTAGCCAGTTAAGGGGCCGTACACATGCCACGTCTTTAACCGCCTTAAAAAATGCGAGTTTGGGTGTTGGGTGCAGCTTTTAAGAACGCGGCAGCAGGTTGTCAACAAGCACGGTACCGTAGCCCGTCTACCTGAAATCCTGAGTGCAGAGCTGATCTTCTTCCTGGTGCTGTTTATAAGTGTGTAGGCCTATGGTCTGTGGGACAGATGTAAAGTTCTGGCAGCCCTGCAATAACATGATCAGCTTTTCCATATTTACCACAGACTGATATTTATGGAAGAAATTTGTCGGCTGTGGAAAAAAAGTTACTCGGTTTATCTCCCCCACAAAATAGACACCTGGTAAGGAGTATATGTCACCCCTGGCGTTTGAGCACGCCTGCCATGTGTCTACATTGAAAACAATGAATTTGAGGGCGCAAAAAATGCGGCATGTTTACAGCCCCCAACGAAATAAGCTCCCTCACATCGAAAGAGGAAAGAATATTTACTGTGCGATAGCAAACAGTAACACAAACAAATAAGAAGGGTTTCTGCAAAAGAGTTCAGTGGATAAAAACAAATCAAAAACGTTGTGACTTTTACCATTTGTTTACTTTCCTCACTTCCATTTCTCCTTTGTGCACTGAGCTGAACTGCCAATCAGAGTGATTTTATTCATGGCCTGTTCATTCATGGACAGGCTCCACTGCCAATTTAACATGCTGAATTGGCCGGGGAAAAATAGCAACTGTTGACGAGTGCCAGTGAGCAGGACACCACAAACACATTGGTCAACGTTGCGCTGTTGGTGAGCGCCTGTCACCCTAGTTTTTGCTAGTATGGTGGTATGAAGTTATTTCATCTCATGTAGGCACTGAAAGTACGTCCTAGTTGGCCATTGGCTACCATTTTTGCGGTGCATTCAGTGCAACCTTTTGGCTGTGACGATGTGAGGCAACGCAACAGTCAACCTTCGTCGCCTCGACTTCTTTGATGTCTGTTACTGTGTCTGGGCTCTTAGACATCATCTCATTTGAGGAAGTGCTGTCTATGTTTTGTAGGCACATTTGGTCTATGCAGCAGAGAGGGGAGAAGGGGAAATGCGAGTTTTGAACATAGAAAGGAAGGAAAACAACTCATGTCCATCAATGCACAGTCGAGGATTTAGGACTGAGTCTTTTGTAGTATAAGAAAGTCGCGGCACCAAAGAAAGGAGTGAGGAGTTCCTGCGATTCTTCAGGATCCAGTACATGAAAATGAAATGAGGCACTCCTCGATACCTGCATGGACTGATAATGTTGTACATGGTAATAACACTGGGTCGACCTGTGTTTCTGAGGATCTATTATTAAACTGGATATTTTGTTTTGTTTGCTAAATCATTTCACGTCTGATAAGCTGTATCTGACATAAAATTTTTGTTTCTTTATGGAAGAATCGGTTTACTTTGTGGCCTGAGACATTTCAAGATTGAACTCCACGTTCCTGTGAAATTCAAGTTAAATTTACTACAAATGTGGTAGCCCTCAGAGCCATTATATACGACCCTCATGTAGGTGGGATGATGTACTTGAATTGTTTCTGGTATTATGCTGAAATGATTTCCGACAGATCAGTTTAAAGTCGTATTTAGTTGGATCAGAAGTCAAACAGCCACCAAAGAAAAAACACTCCTATAGATAAATTCTGTCTCATTAGAAAAATCCAGATTATATTTGTGACACCTGGATTTTGATGATGTAACTTTTTTTTTTTTTTTTTGATGGGTGGTACTGTGTACTTCTGTTGCAGTTATGTACTACACCATGGCACAAGAGAAACGTCATCCAACGGTGCTTAAAGGGCGGTGCACTCAGCGTAGACACTACAGTATATTTGAAGTAATGCAATATGAACCACAATCTGCCACCTTTCAGCTCTAAGAAGAATATTTATTGATATGGTTGATTGCTGCAGGCTGAGTTGATAAAAGTTGTATTATGTACTTTTTAGATGATTGTACGTAAACTGTATACTGACAGAAGGATGTCTGAAACTTTATAGTGTGTGTTGCCTATGAAGGGGGACTATTTGACAATTTCACTTTTTATATTTCATGTTTAGATTGTGATATGACGGATATATTCGCTCCATGATTATTCTGGGTTGTTAATCTCCCACGCTTTTTCTACATGAATGTTTCACACGGCTCACGAGCCAACGTTGCTGGTTGTCCTACGATGCTTCGATTACTATATTTTTACTGTGTATAAAATGTGTATATGTACATAGGAGTCACGGAAATGCCTTCTCATGCAATATGTGCTGCCTGTCCCTCCTGCCATGTTTCAGTTATGTGGTGGTGATGTTTTCATGTCTGATTTTAAAGGATTAAACATATTTTCTAAATCTTGGTTTTGGCCCTTCTGTGTATGTGTTAGACAACTATCTGTTGGGGGAGAGCGGGGTCGGTGGGGGCGTAATGCTTTTTAAACAAGTCAGAACGCAGCTATGCTCACGTCATTCGCCATGCTCATACTCCGCTACGCCCTCTTCACTTTCAACCTCAGAGTGGACACATTCTGACTATTCCTCACATTTTATTCACATTTTGTTGGAAAGCTTATTTTCTGGCCTGTCAGTTCATGCTAATGTTAGCTGTCTCAATTTTTGTTGGCAGCTAGCACAGGAGTCGAAAGCATGTCTGCTCTCCCAGCATTAGGACAATTATCCAGGGGCGGTTGGGACAGTGTTGTTCATAGTTCCTACTTTGTTAAAAATTGACAAAACGCGGACACAAACAGGGTTTTCCTAATTCCTGGGTCTTCAGTGGGGGTCAGCGACCTCTAGAGTGTCGTCTGCAAGGAGGTCACCAAATTATTTTTTTATCTCAAGTGTGCAGAAATTCATGTCACACTGCTTGTTATGTGTAGGACTGCGAATGGAAATTAGTGTTTTGCTAAATCTGATCCAACCATGTTTTAATTTCTTGTTAATGTTTCATGTCATTGCACACTGTCCTCTTATTAATCAAATAAACTCAACTAAACTCCAGGTATTTGTGGATAACAATATATGTTGAACAAAAAGTATTACGATCTTTTAAGCGTCTGAAGAGACTTTAATCATTTAATTATCTCCTAATCATCTCCAAGTTACATACAACATACTGTCTGTTACATAACTTCCGACTGTTCCTCCACCAAAACCTGCCCTGTGATAGTGTACTCCAGGGCTCCCCAGTTGAACACATTACCTGCAGGGAAGTGCAAGTGATCCATATAGCGTTTGATCTCAGAGCTGGAGAGGGCATAGTCCCACATGTGGACGTCAGTCATCATACCAATGAAAGACTGCGATGCATCAAAACCTTTGCCATAGGAGTCCTGCTCTTGGCCCAGGATGGTGCTGGGTGCTCCAGTGATGGTCCCAGTTCTGATGAATCTCTTGATGGTGGCCTTGCCGTCCACCCACAGCTGAGCCAATCCGTTGCTGGAGCGCCAGGTCATACACATAGAGTGCCAGGTGTTTGGAGGAAATGACAGTGACAGGAAGTCTGATTTAGCGTCCGCAACTTCCATCCTGATGGAATCGACTGAATTAAGCTTGAAGAGCAGGAAGGCATTGCTGTGCGAGGGAGTAGCCATAGAGAAGAGCCCATAGTTCCTGGTGATATCTGTTAGGAATCTGAGCAGATGTGCCAGCTGTGAGAAACTGGGGCAAACAACTCTTCAAACTCTTGAATAAAGAAGCTTTCTGCTTGCAGTTACCTGAGACAGGTAGTCATAGAAGTGAATTCAGTTTTAGATGTCAGGAGCTTCACATAATCTGTTGTACCCTCGTCGGGGAAGACAAACACTTTGCCTGACAGATCTGCACAGGTGGAAAAATCAAACCAGAAAATCTTTAAGAGGAGGAATTTGCGAGCAAAATACTGACTTGACTACATGAACTAAGATGCTCTGTGGTTGAAACAGAAATGTTCAATCCATATTACATCATTCTCTGTAAACACATCTTTGTTGATTAAGAAAGACTGACGTACCTTCAGGTGTTGCATGACATGTTGCAACCATCACCATCAAAAGCAAAAGGCTCTTCATCTGAGATTTCAAAAAGCCAATATTTCAGTTTCAATGGAAAATTTAAATTGTTTTTGCAGTTTATGGTCATACAATCACTTCAGCTCAACAATGCCTGCATTCATTACCAACTCGTATCATCTGGAGGTTCTCTCTTTGTAAAATGATGTAATTTTGTCCCATTAACTAATAAATATCACGTCATTTAACTGGTTGTTAATATTCTGACAGTAAATTTAAAGAACTCAGCAGAATATAAAAGATCAGATGCAAACAGCAAATGACCCAACTTGAAAATGAATTTGATAATTTCTCATGTTTAAGCTGTATAGAGTTCTTACCTTGTGGCCGTGTCAGCTTCTTGCCCTGGACGCCTCAGTTTCAGGATGTCTGACCTGCATTTATGTCTGTGACAGGTTGTTTGATCTGCTTTCATCATGACGGACTGTGGACTATTTCCCAACCATAGGATAAATCAAACAACAAAGGGGGACACTTTTGGGGTCTGAAAGGGCATATTATATTATATCCTCATGTTACACTTAGATAATTCATTTTTGCTCCAAGGAAGGTGATCGGGTTTTTTTGTTTGTTGTTGTTGTTTCTTTGTCTTTAATATAAGGCAGGCTTTAGAGGTAGCCTATCTTATTATTCTCATTGAGCAAACACAGGCCTGCACTGTCCTTAAATGCCTGCTTTGTTGACAGTACATGTGATGATGCATGCACAAACCTAGGGTTGGGTACAGTTCACATTTGAAACACTAGGCTACTGGCACTGGTTCCAGCGTCCAGGCCTCGGGGTGCTCGGCAGCACAAGGTTTCTCACCTCTCAGGAGCAGACATTTGGCAGCGATGGATTAAATGTGAATTTAATCTGTGTGGTACCTTCAAAACACAGTTACAACGTACTGTACAATAAAAGTAAACACATTTAAAACCCAAGGAGAATTAAGAGAGGTTCAGTAAACACACTTGTCTGAGCATAGGGGGAGTGATCTGGCTCATAACATACATGGTACATGGTGTGCTTATTATCGACATGTTTGTTACAAAATGTCATCAGGGAGAAAGGGCCAAAAGGGAATGTTTTGCGTGGAGCAGTGAAACAGTTGCTAGAGATGTATGTCGTTAAGTCAGAAAAGATATATCCCTACAGTGCCATTATCAGTAACGCCACCCTGGTTGTTCCCCTCAGTGTCAGTTGATTTCTATATTCTGGAAAAAGTGCAGGTACAATAAGATTTTGGAAATATTGCAGTTTTGGTTGAAGATGGGTTACATTCATCCCAGTATACACAGATGGCTCCAAGGATCCTAACACAGGGAACACTGGCTTTGCTTTGAGTATATGAACCTTAAAAGTCTCTCATTTGTCAGTTTATACAGTCAAGATGATATTGCAACAGATAGAAGAGTTGCAAATTACAAAGGTTATTCTTTGTCAATGCAGTCATTTACATCTCACTGTAGGCAGGATATAGTTAATGAGATATATGAGACTCTGTACAGATTTAAAAATATGAATATTTTGATAACATTCATGTGGGTACCAGCACACAGAGGGATTAAGGGCAATGAAATGGTGGATGCATTTGCAAAACAGGCACCGAAGCACAAGGAAATCATGGAAATTCCTTGCAATAAATCTGACGCAAAAGGAATAATGAAAAGAAACATCGTGAAAGAGTGGCAGCACAGTTGAGATACAACAAATCGAGAGCGAGAATCAAGTGGGTTAGGGAGTCTATCCCACTACTTGAAAGAAACTGGACTGATCAACAGAATTTAGTATTCAGGACATTTTTCTTTCCTTTTTCTAAAGTGGTTCATAGGGGTAGATAACTCTGGCTCACACTCCAACATAGTGGGCGGTAATGCACCTTTACGCTGGTTGCAACTCGTCATAAAACGGAAAGAAGAAGAAGACGGAAAAAACACCATTACCCATAAACCCCTGTGATGACATGGTAAACCCACAGACGTCAAGATGGTGCTTGAAAGTACTATGGTCTGGTAAGGAATGACAAATATGTTTAAAGTTAAAAACCGAAACAGATAAATTTATTCAAAAATAAGCCGCCATTTCATAAATTCAATGTTCGGGTTTTTACGTCGTTCGTCTGAAATATTCGTCCAGCTTTACTGTTTTGTTTTTGGGCTAGAAGATGCTGGAGCTGTTTCCTGACTCACTGTGTAAGCTAGCTAACGTTAGCCAGCAGTAGCTTCAGCACTGAGCTAACAAACAGTCACTTTATTGACATTTAACAAGTCAAATGCTTATTAACGCCAGTGAATGTAGTGTTGCTAACTCACGGTCGTGTAATACAGCTGTAAAGTCTAAATTGCGCCTCAAATGCAGTCAAAATGTCTTTGTTTAATTCATTAGCATTAGCTAGCTAACAAAATGTAAACCAAACGTTACTGTCATTGTTACACGCAACTCAGTTGGATTTGACTAAGCTAACATGTCATTCAGTTATCACAAATAGACGCTGCCTCTCAGTTTGCGATGCATTCAGAGCACACAACATGAACAGCCTGTTTAATTAAGCCGTATCAGGTAGAGTTTGTCATACAGTAGGAAGCAGCACTGCAGGGTTATTGCATTGTTTCTGTTGCACTGAATGAGTTCAGGTTTTGTGATCACTGGGACTACAGTCATCTTGTAAACATTTTGTCTGTTAAATATGAGAAAATAGTGACAGGCTATATGCTTATCACATGCCCAGAGCCTAAAGAGATGTGTTCATGTTGCTTGCTTTGTCCAACCAACAGTCCAGGACATGTGTCAAGTGTTGTAGGTGACTTTGTGCAATATGAATTGGCACTTAGCAAATTAGCACTTTACAACCTGCACTATGCACTTTACTGCGTTAGGGCATGTGCAATATATTCTATGGTCGCCCAACTCTTTGCCTGTTGTGTGTTTTGTGGTTTGCTATGTTGTCCTTATGTTGTTCTTCTCTGTGTATTTTCCTTTCTTTTGTTCATTATTGATTTTGTGTTCGACACCAACCTGCCAATGGGACTGGAGATGGAAATTAGCCACCTGGCTACAATCTTGTGCATTTACATGTAAATCAATATATAATAAAGTAGAGCAGCAAATCTATTACTCTTGAGAAACTAATATCAGTAAATATTTGGCATTTCTGCTTACAATTGATCATTTATCAAGTATAGCACTATTTCAGTGTCTGCTCCTTTGACATGCTATGCAGTGTTCTTATGAGAGATGCACAGATAGTATATTCTCATACTATCCATATTGGTCTAACCGTTAATTATCCAATTTGTAAAATTAACATTTTTTTGCTAGAACGAGGAAATTCATCAGTTAGGACTTTGTGCCAGAGCATCTGTGTTTTGGCTGTGACCACCCGGCAGAGCCACCCCCTGACACATCATCAGTTGTGCACCTCAACATCGTCAAGTGTTTCGGTCTTTGAACAGGCCTGGGTGTGTGTCAGAAGGTTGGCTCCTCTGTGGTCACCTAGGGGCCCAGTTGGGATCCTTTCTCTTCAGCTGTAGCCAGTGACCACACCTCTTAAGCTGTATTGATCAGATCCTTGACCATTTTCCTCTGGGCCTGCCTATTAATACCGATTTCCTAGAGGAGCCTAGTGGTGGATCTAGCAACGAAGCCTCTGCAGCCCGTCTCGATTGGTCGCACCTCAGCTGTCCAGCCTCTAGAATAGAATACAATAGAAATCTTTTATGTCTACTCATGTGGCTGTATGTCTTTGGTTTCACAGACATACATACACTTAAAAACTTCCTCTGCCCATGGGTTATGATACGTTACATAAAAACAATGAATAAGCAATAAGTGGAACAAACGATTGGGATGAAATTGCTAAAATAACAACTAGCATGTCTTAAATAAATGCGAGATGCTAAAACAGAGGCTAAAAATATTAACAATTAAGTTAAATATTAAATAGACATATTAAAAAACAGCAGCAGTCACTCATATATAACAAAACGTATTTGGTAAGATGACAGAGGATGGAATAAAAGTTTTATGGTAAATGTTTCTTGTTGTCATGATACCCTACATTGTCTTCCTGAAGGGAGTTTTCCAAATTAATTTAACAATGGAGCGTCAGTGTTGCTTTCATCTTAGTTCTTTATACTTTCATAATTAATTTTCAGCACTGCCATCATTTTTTCATAGTGTGGACAACAGTGAGTACATGCGCAATGGAGACTTCCTGCCCACCAGGCTGCAGGCTCAACAGGATGCAGTTAATATTGTTTGTCACTCCAAGACCCGCAGCAACCCCGAAAACAACGTGGGCCTCATCACTATGGCAAAGTAAGAGGCACAGTGCTTGAATGAGCGTGCTGGCATTTCACATATGTTAATATAATAACACAAGTGTTGTTTCCCCGCGCAGCAACTGTGAGGTGCTGACCACACTGACCCCAGACACAGGCAGGATACTGTCCAAGCTGCATGCTGTGCAGCCGCGTGGAAACATCAGCTTCTGCACCGGCATCAGGGTGGCACATGTAAGTTTGTGACTTTCTTCATACAGTGAGGCTTCTCCTGTAGTAGAGGAGCTGGAAAAGATGACAGAAGAGGATTGTAGAAACATTAAGACACACGGCGAGGTCAGTTAAAGAACTGGCTCAACTAAATCACCCTTAAATCACTTCATTCGCTTCCCATTGAACAGAAAATACAGTTTATAATCATCCCACTGGTCTTTAAGGCACTACATAGTTCAGCTCCCCAGTATATTTCTGACCTGCACACTGACGACACCCCCATCAGTCCTCTCAGGTCTTTACACAGTAGCTTTTTTGTTTAGTACTCAGTACGACCAGGAGCTAGTAAAGGTGCTTTTAGTTACTGCAGTCCTGCCCTCTAGAATGTTTTGCCTAATGAGCTGCAACCTGTAACCACTGAATCTACATTTAAAGATAAGTTTAAAACCATTCTATTTTCTCAGGCCTATGATCAATGTTCCAGGGTTGTGTGTTTTTAGTTTGTGTACGTGTGCGCATGCAAACCTTTTCATTTGCTATGTTTCTCTTTGTAGTTGGCGTTGAAGCACAGACAGGGCAAAAACCACAAGATGCGCATTATTGCATTTGTTGGCAGCCCGGTGGAGGACAACGAAAAAGATGTAAGCTATGTTATTTGCATGTTATCAGTGTTCATGTTTTACCCGGCAGATATTAGTTTTGTGATCTTGACATTGATTATCAGTGAGGAAACTTTCAACAGTATCAGACTGTTAAGATTTTGTGTGGATGGGATGGTAGACATGTTGGAAAAGCTTGCTGCTCACCACACTTTGGACTTTGGACTCTGCTGCCTGTTTACACTGATGTGACATTAACATTTAATTATTAATTTGTTTGTTTGTTTATCGAATGAATTAGCTGGCTCAGCCTTAAATGTAAACTAACAAATCTTCTCCTTGAGTTATTAAAAAAAAGACAAAGTAAACAGCAAGCATCAATATCTTTGAAAACGTTAAACACAGCTTACTACTCGTATTAAATGTTTCCATGACATCATCAGTAGGAATGTACAGACAGCAGATGAAGTTATCATGATTGACTGCTGCAGAGTTAAGAGAAGAAAAGTCTGGAACATGGACTGATGTGAAAAAGAGTGGCTCTGTGTTTACCCTGTGCTGTTATTAGGGATGTGTGCAATTATGTGACTAGTCAATTTAATGTTGCTACCCTTGCTAGTCGGCACAAGAAATACCAATTGGTTAAACTTCTTATTAAGATACCGAGTTGAGGAGTTTGGATCGGCATGTGAGACAACCAGTGGTTCTGATTATGAATAGCTAGCCCTCTCTCTTTTTTTTAAAAAAAACACACACCCAGAAACACACACACACGTTCAAAGATTGTGTGCATGTCCATGCATTATTTTGGTGCACAGGAGAAGTCTTGAAGTGTGGGTCCAAAATGTTATAGATATTAGACCTTGAAAGTCATTAAATAGTTTTAAATTTAAAGTTGTAAGGGCTTAATTGCCACAAACATTTTAGCTAATTTCATCAATCCATTTTTTTTTTTTTTTTTTTGTTGTCCAAATGAGTCAAGCTCTTGTGTGTGTGTCAAATCTTAAAACCAACCACTGAACCTAATACTGCGCTGCATACTATGTACAAGCACTTAACTTTTAGACTAGTCTGAGTTCAAACTTCAGGGAAATTATTCATTGGGAACATCCTTGGTTGTTATCCAGCATGCTTAGTTTGTCATTAAATGTAGCTGTCTCTGGGGAAAATGGTTGACAGCATCAGTGTGTTAATATATCTTTAAGGCCCCTAATAAAACATTTAGTGTTTGTGACACTGAAGTATTTTTATTTTCCTGCAGCTGGTCAAAATGGCAAAGCGTCTAAAGAAGGAAAAGGTCAATGTGGATATCATTAACTTTGGAGAGGAGGTATTTTTCCATCAAAGCTTCACATACAGTGAACACACACACACACACACCTTGAATATATAATGTGTTATTGTGTATATTTTCGCGCTGTTGTCTGGCCCCTGTGCCTACCCTCATTCTGTCTCACCCCTGCAGGAGATGAACACAGAGAAACTGACAGCCTTCATCAACACACTGAATGGCAAAGAAGGAGCCGGCTCCCACCTGGTCACAGTTCCTCCAGGCCCCAGTCTGGCTGATGCCCTGCTGTCCTCACCCATCCTGGCTGGAGAGGGAGGTGCAGTGTTGGACCTGGATCCATTTGGAGTGGATCCCAGCGCAGACCCGGAGCTGGCCTTGGTAAGACAGCTGGGGAAAGATGCTACAACAGTTAGCTGTAGTCTGTATGGTTTATATTGCTCTTTGTAATCACAACTTTTCTTGTGTTTGCATCTAAAATTCTCTGGATTGTTCATTTATAGTGCTGTTTTCTCTACAATTGCAACATTTTGTCTTTTTTATTCTTCACTGTATGTTTCTGTTGCTGTTTGCTTCCTCTCTTCCCTCTAGGCTCTGAGGGTGTCTATGGAGGAGCAGAGACAACGACAGGAGGACGAAGCTCGCAGAGCCGCTGTCGCATCAGCTGCTGAAGCTGGCATTTCCTCTCCTGCTGCAGATGGTGAGAAAAGTGTCCAACAACTTGATGTGCCATCACAGATGCCAATATCAGCCCATCTTTTTCAGCAGGGGCTTTATAGCTTCCAATGGGAGTGTGTTCACACTGCATGTTTTTCTGTCATTCTGTTGCAGAGTCAGAGGAAGCCCTATTGAAGATGTCTGTTCCGCATACAGACTCCTCCACACCTGCTCTGCCAGACTTCAGCCGCATGACAGAGGATGAACAGATCGCCTATGCTCTGCAGATGTCCATGCAGGGAGCAGGAGCAGGTTAAATATGGATTTTAAATTTTCTGAACTTCCCTGGCAAAGAGATTTGACGACCTCTAATACGAGTTGAGATGCAGTTTCCATCACGCCAAATTTATATTATATAAAATCATATTCAAGGTATGTTAGGGCTCTGACACATCAAGCTGCTGCCCTTGCCACCTGTTTCTGGGCTGATTTAGCATGTTGACTTGGTGTTGGAGCCGGCAGAGCCTGCTTGTGAGTGAAGTCACTCTGATTGGCTGTTCAGCTGAGTGCACAAGAAGAGAACCATAAGTGAGGAAAGCAAACATTTTGAATCTGTCCCAACAGTTTAGTTCACCACTAGTTATTTGATGTCAGTTTGATGTGTCTGGGCCTTTAGAGGCAAGGCAAGGCAAGTTTATTTGTAGAGCACAATTCATACACAAAGTAATTCAAAGTGCTTTACAGAAGAAGAAAATGCATTAAAATCACAATACAAAATAAAAACATAAATAATCAATATAAAATGAACTTTAAAAGAGAGGAAGCAAAGGAATCAGTTTTTGTGGTTGGTGACTATTCTGTATGTGTTTTACTTGTTTTATTTGCAGTCTTGAAACTCAAATAAGCCACAGACACTCACGAATGTTGAGTGTTATCTGCCTTCACTGTAGGTATGACTGATTGCAGAAGTGTGTATATCCAGCTGCCAATTTGGATAATGATTACTTGGAGATGAGATACTGGTTTGCTTGTATTGGCACTAATACAGTTTCTTATGCCAGGTGGAGACGTTAGAGCCTGGGAAAACATCCCCACACATCCTGAACTCCTGAACTAGTCCATATTTACTAATTATGCAATGCTTGTACGTTAAGATGCAGATCAGAGTGTTAAAATTTGTTTTTTTGCATAGCAGCACATTCAGGAACATGGAGCCCAAGTTAAAAAAAAAAACCTTATCATCATTTCTGCTTATTCCTGCAGAGTTTGATGCTGAGGACATGGACACAGGGGTTGACATGGACTCCAGTAAGGCAAAGGTGAGCACAAGAGCTTTTAAGTTCTCAGTTGTCTTTTTCATCTATTTAAAAACTGCATTGTAAAGATTACAAAATTAAATTTTCTGTTTCCAGGATGAAGAGGACTATGATGTTATGCAGGACCCAGAGTTCCTTCAGAGTGTCCTGGAGAACCTTCCTGGAGTTGACCCCAACAACGAGGCCATCCGTAATGCCATGGGCTCGCTGGCTTCTCAGACGGGCCCCAAACCTGACACTAAGAAGGACGAGGAGAAAAAGAAATGAGCACCCAAAGAGAGGAACTTCAAATATGAAAAATTTAAAAAAAGACCTGAGAATTGCACTGCATGTGTTATTCACAGTAACATTATTACCCACCTCTGTACAGGAACCGTTTTGTTAATCCTTTGTTTATGTAGCTGTTCAACCTGTAAACAACTTTTTTTTCAACTTTAGATTGTTCTGTTTTCATTTTTTGTGTCAAGCACATATGCGTATTTTTGAATCTTTTGTAATATACCTACTCAGTAACAAGGGCCGATTTCCTCAATAAATTTACATAATACAAGGTGCTACTGATGCTTGAAATGTATTCACAGTTGTGTGAGCTGCAGGGTGGAAAATTAACTATCTTGTCCACCTGCCACTGTGGTTAGTGGAGTCCAAAATCTACCAGCTACTCAACAGATTATGAATGGGTTTTTTTTTGTTGGTGAGAAAAGCAAATCTAGCAGCCACTTGCATATTTTACCAGCATTTGGCTGGTAGCTGGTGCTAATTTCTAATGCTGGTTAGTTATTTTTAACTAGTGTTATTGTGTTATTTTTACATGCCTACTTTTCCAAAAAATATCAATGTGTTGCATTGATATTTACAAACTCTCACGTAGTATCACACAAATAGCACCCATTTTAAACATTCAAAATGGGAATATTATTATTACTATGGCTTGGTGTTCTTAATAGAAAAAACAGGGTGCAAGACATAATGTATAAGTAACTACAGCCTAGGAGAGAGCTGTATAGACATGCTGACAAACACCCTTTGGCTTATAACACTGAATATGTTTTCATACTTTTCTCATTCTGAGAATTAGCATCAGTTTGTTACACCTTTAATGTAACTTGGGAAAAAAAAGCAGCTGATGGTTTGCCAAATGTGTGAATGTGTCATGTAGGTACTTTTTTCCTGCTGAATACTCAGATTGATTAAAAAGAATAATCTGAATTTGTGCTACTGTAATACGTGAAGCTAAAAATCTATATCTAATCTATATCTATCTATATATATATATATATATATATATATATATATATATATATATCTTAAAGCAGTTTCCAGCAAGCACTTTAAAAATTTACATTAATGTTTTCCAGACTTGCAGATTCACATTGCCACAAGTAGTCACTTTATAGAAATTACACTTCGCATCAGAAATATATTTTCTAAGATTTTTTATTTTCTAATTCACATTTCTAAATTATTTTGCACGATGTAAAATAAGCATCCTTTTTTGCAAGTGAAATAAACAGTCACCGTCGCAGGATTTGATGACGTATACATTTATGCGACCGAGAGTAAAGTCAGGAACCAACTTCGTTTACTAGCAGGTAATTCAAATTAAATACAAGCGATAGCTGCTGTTAACATAAACTACGATAAACATAATACGTATTAAACGAAAAATATTAGGACCACAGTAGCAGAGTGTTACACTAACCTAGCGAGCTGTAGATTTGGTTACATGAGGAAAGTTGGCCGGTTGACGTTAGCACAGCGCGCTAGCTGCTAAATGCTAAGGTTTAGCTAGCGGTTAGCCGAAGAGCCCACTTGTTGCAACACGACTGTTTAACTAAGTTTGACATGCGAAACAGCAACTGTTTTGTTTCTTCAAACGTGTTAATATTTCACCTGGAAAGTCTGGAGCAGAGCAACAACATGCCAATTGCATTTATACACACAGTCTCGACCGTTTTGTGATAACCAGCTGTCACATTTTTGATATCTGTAACGCCGAAATCTGTGACCCGTCATTAGCTGTGACTCAGTAAGTTAACGTTACCAGACTCTCTTACTTCAAATGGGTTAGTTTTTAGAGCCTCCTAATCTGTGCAATTGACCCAAACTGTGAACGCAATACCTACAGGAAGTGAAATGTAAATACACTGAGATTTAGATTGATTTTTAACAGTTTTTTTTCCTTTTTACTATTATAGTATATCAGAAATAACTTTTTGTACAGTTATTTGTCTGTGTTATGTATTTTTTCAATAATCATCTACAATAATGGACTTCTTTTAACGTGTTTTCTTCTCCCTGACACTTGCAATTATTTTATTAGCTTTATGGTTGTTTTAACTGAACTTTTCTAATGCAGAAAGAGGCTGTTTGGTAAAGAGTGAAGGCTCTGTGAATAATCTTGAATAATAATCAATTTCATTTACATTTCTTTACGGAAATGTTGAGATGTAGCCCCTGAACATATATATTTATAAAAAGTTTTCTTACACCTTAAAACATGTCACGCCTCACATTTAAAATACTGAAAACAGGTTAGTTCATCAGTTGTTTTGCTGAGTAAAAGAAGAAAAAATATAGAAACCAAAATTTGAAAAATTTGTGTATGGAGGAAAAAATACAGAAAATAAATGTTGATTATTAAACATTTTAGAATTAGGAAGTTGTTAGTGGTTTATTTTAAAATAAAAGTAAATTCACACCTAACTATTGTCATCACTTTACATGTTAGGATTAGGAATAGACTAGGTTCAGGGTCAGGTTAGAATAAAGGTGCTTTCACACCTGCTTGTTTGGTTCTGTCCAGTAGAATTCAAGTTCATTTGCCCCCTAAATGCAGTTCATTGGGGCAGGTGTGAACACAGCAATCGCACTGAAACAGCCGGACCGAGACCTTCTTGAAGAGGTGGTCTCGTTCTGGTTACAAGAAAACTGTGTGGTTAGTTTGTGGTGAGGACATGTTCTGACCTGGATCTGAACCAACTGCAGTCACATGACACATTGTTTGGGTTAAACATGAGCATGTTACAGTCCTGGAGGATTATTAATGTGCACCTCCTCCTGTACTGCCTTAATATGCACATTCAGCACATCCAATGCATCAAAACATTGTTTTCTAGTTGGAGCCGCGCCTCGTTTTCAAACTGTATGGTTTGACTAAAATAAACAATGACAGCAATATAGTCCATGATGAGCAGCGCTAAAATCAACCTGCGTAGTTGTCCCTCCATTGTGACATTAGAAAGTGTCACATTTATCTTGCAAGCGTACTCTTCTTCAACGCTTTGTTTACTTCCTGGATTTTTCCTACATGGAAATTCTGACCAATCAAGAGCAGCTTTCTCACACAAGGCATTTTATGTGGTCCGCTTGTAAATGCTAGAATAAACCAAAGATATATGAGGAACAGAGAGTGACAAGAAAGTGACGTGAGGCGAGAAACAGGGTTATAATCTTGACAATCAGCAATTGGTTCTCAAGACAGCGGTCAGTCAGACATAAAAGTAACTTTCGCAGTTCAGCTGCATCAACGTGTCGTGATTAAATTAACTTGCATACATTGCTCTGACTTGTGTTCTTTAACAGGTCTCGAGCCTTGTGCTGGCAATGGGGGACATGAAGACCCCAGACTTTGATGATTTGCTGGCAGCGTTTGACATTCCTGATATCGATGCCAAAGAGGCCATTCAGTCAAGTCCAGAGGAGGAACAGGATGAGGCGGGGTCTAATGCAGATGACAGAGAGAGTGGGTCTCCTTCACACTATCCTGGCCCTCCTGCCTCGCAAAATGACCCTCCAGTGGTCAGTGTTATTGTAAAGAACACCGTTCGGTCTGACTCTTCTGAAGAGGAGGACAAGTTGGTCAGGGATAAAACAGACAATCCCTCAAACAGTGGCATAAACTCTCTGGGCCAGGTCAAAATGGGAGTCCACATCTCACAGTTTGGTCCCAAAATGTCTGCTGATGTGCCTGTGGAGCCCCAGATCGCCAATGGATTTGAGGGATCCGTCCCCAGAGATGAGGGACAGTCCAACACAGAGCCATGGCCCCCTCATTCACCACTGAGGTCCACACTGAGCACTGATGAGGGTGAAAAGCGATAAAGGAGCAGAGGCAGGATCTGTCCAGCACACAACTGATGTCATGAACAGTTTGAAGCCCCTCCTCTACCTCCAGTCTTCTACTAGTGCCGATCCCAACTCCTCATCTCCTCCCTCCTCGCACTCTGCCAGCACTCACCTTCCTCCTCAATCCCCTCAGAAGGAGGAAACTTTCCTCAGTAATCCATCATCCCCACCACAAAACGGGAGTATTAAGGTTGGAATTAAACGTGTTATGCACTCAGATGAAGATGACTCAGAGCCAGACCTAGGAAGTCCCCTGGTGATCCAGGAGAGCCCAGAATCTGAAATGTCCGCCCCTCCCAAATTTAAACACAAAGCAAAACTTCGGCCTAAACTGCTCAGGTCTCCTGAAACCACATCTTGTCTTGACCCTCATCCTCCCCGTATGCCCTCTCTTTCACCTGCAAAACCTGAACCCAACCTTGAGCAAGAGGGGCGACCTACCACCCCCTGTTCTCCCTCCACAGCTCCTCAATCACAGAGCTCCCAGGACTGCCTTCCACTCTCTCCAAGGGCTCTGCATCAGTGCCAGAGGAAAAATACCCAGAGCATGTGATTGATGAGAGGGACTCGCCTGAAAGCCCACCGCCCAGTGAGACAGGTCTTCTGGCCCCTAAGAGAAGCACCAGCCCTGATTCAGCCCGAACAGCAGAGAACCACAAGGAGGAGCTCATGGAAATTGAATCCAAAGAAGAGAACAAGCCAGGTGACACTGAGAAGCTAAATGAAAAGGTGGCTGCAGATGGAGACAGTGTAGACGACGAGAGCTGTGATGGTGGCGCTGAGGACCCTGTGCCTGCTAGTGCTGCAGAGACGGTTTCATCTCCGCTGCGTCCACTCAAAGTTAAAATCAAAATGCCTACAGGCAGCATCACGAGGACTGTGTCTGGTGTTGCACCTAAAAAAGGTGGTAGAGCCACTACCAAGGGAGCAAACAGTTCACCAGAACGACCTAACACGAGATCCAAGAGGGAGTTCTCGCAACAGTCTCAGTCACCTGCAGTGGTGACACTCCAGGATGTGTGTGCTGTAACGCTGGAACGTGCCAGCGCAGTCAAAGACAAAACCACGATGAACACAAAGCCTAAAGTTTCCCCGACAGCTGTTAGCATCACCAAAACTGCAGCCCTGCCCTCCATCTCTGTCTCCACTGCCAGAGTCAGCTCTGGTGGGGCCAACCCTCGCAGCCTGGGTCAGAAAACTGTGAATAGCGGGGTGACACTTTCTGCACCTTCACCTCTGCTAACGCCTCAAGGCAGCAGCAGACCAGCCTCAATTGTGAACAGCACTGGGGCGATCATATCCAAGACTCAGACCAACCTGGTGGAAGCTTTTAACAAGATCCTCAACAACAAGAACCTGCTGCCCAGTTATAAACCAGACCTGAGCTCACCTCTTCCTGCAGAGTGGGGCCTCCCTCTGCCTGCTCAGGTAAGCTGTCAGTGTGAACAGAGCTGAAGCAGTCAGTTGATGCTAATACATGATAGTTCTGGGGGGTTTTGGACTGTTGGTCTGGACAAACATTTGCTATTTTTTGACATTTTAGGGACAAAACAACAAATCAAGATCAAGAAAATGATCTGCAGTTTAAGTGGTAATGAAATAAATGTTATTTCTTATCAGTGTGTCGGTGTCTAAAAAGATGTTTGATCCCTGCAGGGTTACCGCTGTTTGGAGTGTGGCGACGCCTTCGCCCTGGAGCAGAGCCTGGTGCGGCACTATGCTCGGCGCTCGCTGAGGATTGAGGTGACCTGTAATCACTGCGCCAAGCGGTTAGCCTTCTACAACAAGTGCAGCCTGCTTTTACACGCCAGAGAGCACAAGGAGAGAGGCCTGATCATGCAGTGTTCACACCTGGTCATGAAACCTGTGCCCGTGGAGCAGATGATTGCCCAGCAGGAACCACAGCGACTGGTTGGTGAACATTGTCTCTGTCTCAGCACCATTTTGGATGTGATATCTGCATGTGTTTTGTTTTCTTTGCCTATTCTCTGCCTATGCCTTCCTCAGATGTGCTTTCTCCATCTCTTTTGTCTTCAGCAGTGTCATCATCCCTCTTAGGCCAGGCCACCACAAACCCAACACCCCAGCCACATCAGGCAGCATCCAAGAAGAAAGTGGAGGCAGCACAGTACGTCAGTAATAAATGTCCTGAGTGTCAGGCTCAGTTTGGCAGCAAAGAAGAGGTGGCCGAGCATTTCCAAGAAATGAAACCAGCAGAAACCGCTGTGAGTCTTTTGAGTGTCAGGAAAAATTGCAAGAATCTTTTACCCTAACGATATGAACTGAACTCTAACCTTTATTTGGCTTTACCTTTCTTCTTCTGTTGTTCTCAGTCATGCACAGACTGCTCTCCTCCCATGCTCCTGCCCAACAGCTGCAGTGCAGCAGCTCATCAGCGCATCCATCAAGGCTGCCCACCACACGTCTGCCCGGAGTGTGGGTGCACGACCAAGCAGCCTGTATTTCAAGCACACCTTGACGAGACCTGTTTACACTTCGCTCGGCGCATTGGATACAGGTGTGATATCCATAGACAAGTATAGTGTATAGCATATTAGACGTTATAGTATAAATGGGTGTAGTTATTGTGATGTCACCCATTGGTTTGTGGACTCCCATTTTGAAAGTTTAAGTTTGGCATTTTGGTCTTAGTTATCTTGAATTTTTAGAGCCAGAAGCCCTAATGCTAACTGCTAACTTGCCTGATACGGAGCATTTACAGCTGTCGTTAACTGTGATAATGCTAATGCTAATTTTCGCTTGCCAAAAACAGGCTTAAAGGCTAAGTTCGGTTTTTTGACATCTGGGCCTTAATTTTAGGAATAAATACGCTCGTAGACTCACCCAGACGATTTTGGTGGAGCTCGGGGCCGTTTTCGAGCAATTTAGATCCATCCGACGGCGTCTTCTCTCATGCCATAGAAGCGGACGGGGCCAGACATCGAAGCCCCTAAATTAGACATTATCTGCTGCGAAACTCGCTCACTTCACCTACATTTTATAAATGAATGGCCAGTGTTATCACCATGTCAGCTCAACTTCCTTGTTATGGTCATCCGCGGCTTTACAACGATGGGCCACTTTTGGTGACGTCATAGACGTGCGCCGCAGGAGCGCAGTCCAGCCGGCGCTAGGCTAGGCTAGGGGCTACACGGGTACAAACATGGTTCGTCATTGCGTTTTTCCACTTTGTCCAAACAAAATGACTAGGTGGACAAAGTTCACATTCCACAGGCTTCCTTTGAAAAACCCGGAGTTACTAAAGCTCTGCTTGTTGTCCTGAAAATGGACCCGAATATTCCTATGGAAGAACTGAGGAGGGTCAGTCACCGGGTCTGCAGCGCTCACTTCGCTCCATAAGACTTCATTACGAAGACGACAAAGATAAAAGGCCAGGAAGCTGAGCGTCAGTACCTCAGGAGGAATGCCATCCCGATTGTTTCAGAGGGCAAAACAGACGCAGCGGAGGTAATGCATTTCTTTTGAAGATGTAATAATATTGGTCGATAACCAGTGCACGTCGGCCAGCGTATAAAGCTCCTTGTATAAAATGAATAGCTATCTTCACGACCTATGTCTTAGCAGGAGTAGCCTTCTAAAAATACATTCCTGCAAAAGAATACTGCACTGTAACGCAATATAATTTACTCTAGTCCATGCTAGTTTTTGAAAAACTAACTCGCAATGCATATGATATGGTTATTCTCTGCAGACAATAAATTGTGACTCGAGCTGCAATCACCGCGGGTCTGCATTGTTTAGCGCACACTTACAAGTAGTCATATGCTTTCTCCAAAACTAATTGTCAGTTGTTTCGACCGTTATTTATTTATAAAGTAAACACTCATAGAAAATATACCCTTTTTGCATTTGTATCGGCTACTTACTCTATCGAAAGTTGTCCGTTCGGTCCTGCTGGCTTCGGCTGCGTCTGCCAGTTGACTCTCGGGACATAAAAAAAGTCTCTACCACAGCCCGGTTTGTCATGGCAGAAAAATCTTCCAGTGTAGTGAGACACGTATTTTGGGGGGCATCAATACGTGTTTCCTCTGGTCTCAAGTCCCACTCTGAGCAGCAAAAGCTCTCCTCTTCTGTTGTCTGTGGCGTGCAGTGTCCACAACAACAACAACACCAGTTAGCCCCCATTCATGGACGTGCAGTGGTCGCTTGTTCTCTGGCCAGCTGTTCGGCTCTTTCCCTCTGCATCCTCCTTTCAAATAGCTCCTTGTCGGTGTATTCTGGCTCAAAACGATACGGGCATCCATCATACTCGGAGTCGTCATCAGACACCTTTACATCGGATAAATATTCCGTCATGTTGCACAAGAATAGCTGTGTAGCTGTATAGCCTAGCCTAGCGCCGGCGGAACTCAGCTGCGCTCCTGCGGCGCACGTCTATGACGTCACCAAAAGTGACCCATCGTTGTAAAGCCCCGGATGACCATAACAAGGAAGTTGAGCGGACATGGTGATAACACTGGCCATTCATTTATAAAATGTAGGTGAAATGAGCGAGTTTCGCAGCAGATAATGTCTAATTTAGGGGCTTCGATGTCTGGCCCCGTCCGCTTCTATGGCATGAGAGAAGACGCCGTCGGATGGATCTAAATTGCTCGAAAACGGCTCCGAGCTCCACCAAAATCGTCTGGGTGAGTCTACGAGCGTATTTATTCCTAAAAATAAGGCCCAGATGTCAAAAAACCGAACTTAGCCTTTAAAACCATCAACATATGATTCCTTAGGGCCCAATCATATAGATAACATCCATTTCAAACGAAAATGTCACTGCCCTCATAGTCAACAACAACGCAGTCAAGTCAACAAGAAAGTGCCAAAAACTGCAGTTCCTTGAATGGCCACTTGAGGCTGGTTCAAGAAGTGAGTCAATCCCCATAGACCCCCATGTTAAAATGCTCAACTTTACAGCAGAAATAAACATGTTCACAGCCTGGTACAAAAATCCTCCTTCATGACAACTGTACAGGGATGAATTTTTGTATAAGTCACTCGTTTACATTTTATTTAGGCTTATATTTCCGCATTTTTAAGGGGTTGGCTGCTTTGATCCACCCCTTGCTCCTCCACAGTGACAGTCTCTCACCCAAATATGGTCTCTTTGGTTAAAAAAACCAAAAGTTCTGTGAATTTGGGGTAAAGCCATGGTTATGTTACCTAACCAGCCTGTCACCCGTCTTCTCTCTGCAGATGTTCCAGTTGTCTGGTGGTGTTCGGAGGGCTTAACTCAGTGAAGTCTCACATCCAGCAGCTCACTGTGACATGTTTCACAAATGCCCCAGCTGTCCAATGGCTTTCAAATCTGCTCCCAGCATACAGAACCACATCAGTGCCCAACACCCAACGCTCACTGAAGGACAGACCATGTGTGTATACAGACACACACACACACACACACCTTTGATTTTCCTCATTTAAAATAAAGGTTTCCCTTTCAATTAACTGACCCAGTTTTTATCCTTTTGCAGGTCAATCTATAAATGTGTATGTGTGACACTGTTTTCACAAACAAGTCCCTGCTGCACGTCCACTTCGACACTCATTTAACCAACCAGAAGGTGCATGTGTTTAAATGCCCCGAGTGCACCAAGTTGTTTTCTCAGAAGAATTCCCTTCTGGACCATTTCAAGGTACGTGCAGGCTTATACAGTGTCTGATAAAGTCATTTAAGATATTAAAAAAATCAGCCTTATCATGTCACTCTGTTTTCCCTCTTCCTCAGACCCATAAAACTCCCACGTTAAAACAAGAGTTGCCTTCACCTCCTGCTGCGCCCCTCGATCACGGCCCGCAGTGAAGCTGGAGAGCTCAGACGGAGAGGAATGGATGGATGACGACAAAGAAGAAAAAGTGAGGAAAGAAAGAGTGAAGACCCCCTCAGGGTGGAAGTGTGCGCCTTGCCATGCACGCTTCACAGACCGGGGGAGTACATCGCCCATATGGCTGAACAACATAGCAAGGTCTGACAGTCCAACATCGCCCCCTGCTGTCCAAGATATATAATGCAACTAAATTAATTCCATTTTAAAATACAGCTGTTCAAACAGATGTAGGCAAATGCTTTTTGTGTGTGTGTGTGTGTGTTGTGCAGAAGCTGAAGAAGTTTCCTTGTAACAAATGTGAGAGCTCCTTCACCACCACCTCCAGTATGAGACGCCACATCAGAGACAAACACAAAGTCATGAATCGCTGCTTTCGCTGCAAGTGAGTAGCCCACACTCTGCATCCTTCATCAGGATTATGACACAGCAGGTGACTTTGTGTTCACTTCGTCCAGCGGTCGAAACAATTATCAAGAGAATTTCCGTTTCAATATTTTCATCCTGCTGAGGAGATGCGCTTGAATGGCAACCCTGGGGCCAGATGCATGAAACTCTGTAGAGTCAAGAGTAAAAGCAGCAGGCTGTGTCAAGTTCGAGTTGATTATCACAGAAACCTAGAATAACCTGTAATGTTATTTAATTATTAGGATTTTCTTTTTTTTACAAAATTATATCTAATGTTCGGCCTGGCCTGGTACAGGTCAGCAGCCCTCTGTTGTACAGTCAGGAACACTTTTCTTTTTACTAAAGAGTTTAACTTTATTTAAATATACATAAAAACAGTATTATTACTTTAACTTTTACATAATCCAAAGGCCTGTGACAAAAGCACACATTTCCCTGTCAACTAAAAATTTTAATTTAGACTAGTCAACCACTCTAAAAAAGGAAAACACTCAGAAAACAGTCAAGATTTAGCACAATTATTAAGTATTTGAAACATTGTCCCAAAAATATTGTGTGCATTAAGAGCCCTTTGAAGCCTTAATCACAATCTTCAACAACCATGTTGGATTTTAAATGCAGCTGAAGTACGAGACACTTTGTGCCGTATGAATGTGAACATGACGGCAACTCAGTCAAAAGTTAACCACTAAAATAACATCTAAAATAAATAAATTGCCTCTGAAATGTGGGGCACATTGAACCTTGCAGATTATCTGACATAAATGAAAGTAATTCACTTTAAAGTTAATAAAACAACATCAAAATTATAATTGAAATGAAAGGCTGAAATGAGAGGCATTTTGCACCGTGCAGTATGGATGTAAATCCTGCACATTATGTGACAACAACACACTTACAGTTAACAAACATTATAACATCTGAAAAGATAAATTGCGGCTGAATTCATTTTCTAGATCAAAGTACTGCCAAACCACACTGGTTTTGTGAGAGGACACCTTTCCAGTTTCCCACCGTACTGTTTTAAAACTCCAGTCTACTCAAGCATTACTGCGGGGAGGGGGGCTGCTGTCTGACGGCTCTGTACATGAATAAAACACTAATTGGTTTAACCGACTAATATTTCTGGTGCTGACTAGCGAAAGGGTGGACACTTAATCGTTAAGACAACTAACCGCACACATCCCTAATCTGCATCGGCAATTTCCTGTCTCCAAAGTGTTGGTAAGCATGGGTCAAAAGTTTCTCCCATCAAGTCTGTTTTTATACATCACAACTTTTGCATTTGAAGTAGCGTACGTCTCTTTCAGGCCTTGTTTTGTGTGTACGCAATGTTTATAAGTGAGAGTCCTGGAGAGGAAAGTCTTGAACTTGCGAAGAATTGTTTTGTAAAACTTAAGGTCAAACTGTGATCCCTGAAATAAGTGATTTTACTGTGTGATGCCCACTCAGACTTTCACTGCAGTCACTAAATCATTAGAAAGTACGTTTGTGTGTGTGTGTGTGTAGGTTTTGTACTGAGGGTAAGAAGACATTCAGCAGCAGAGAGATGCTGGAGAGACATGTTCAGCTCAGACACAGCGCGGACCCAGCGGGCCAGGACACACTGATGGTAAGCCGCTACTCTTGTTTCAAGGAGTCAAACTGGAAACAGATTTTACTAAGACATTGTGAACGGCAGTTGTCTTGATTTCCTCTGGTCACAGGGAGGCGAGGATGAAGCCGACAGTTCCTCAGAGCAGGACAGCAGTCTGGGGGCTACCCGGAGACGGAGAGGAGCTATGAAGATGGAGCGGGACGAAGAGTCCGCAGATGGAATGAGTCCAGTGAAGAAGTTGCGGTCCTCCTCCTCCTCTGCTCCTGCCCCCTACTCCCACCCCCGAGTCTGGGTTCCGCTGCGCTCCCTGTGGCTTTACCACAGAGGACCAGGCATTGTTCCTGGAGCATATCAGCCAGCACCGGCGAGGAGGGACAGAGGGCGGCAGCGGTCAGCAGTGTCTACAGTGTGGCGCCTGCTTCACCTCCGTCTCCTCCCTGTCACGCCATCGCTTCATCATCCACAAAACGAAAGATGCATCCACTGACAACCAGCAATCCCTCAGCGGGCTCCCAGCGCCCTCCCCAGGTAACGGCAGGAATCACGATGATAAGAGCTCTCTGGACGGTTCTGCACCTGCATCGCCCTCTCTGTCCTCCGCAGCTCTGGGGAGGGAAGAGGACGGCACACTGGCCTGCAGGGTGTGCGGCAAACAGTTTGAAAAGGCAACGGATCTGACGACGCACTTCAGAACTCACGGTATGGCTTTTATCAGTGCAAGGCACGCCGGAAAAGCTCCTTAAGATGAGAATGAAATACAAGGGGAATAGCAGAGTTGGTAGGTGATGACAGAATATTTAAAAGTGCCTTATTTACCACCGAAGTTCGGGTTTGCACACCTATGCACTAATTTAACCAAAGAACAGGCAGAACAGAGTTTCTATGTAAATAGATCGTAAAACAATCAAATGTGATTTTCACCGGTGGAGTTAAAGATTAACTTTCTACTTTTAAAACTCAGGATTTGATGCTGCATTTCTGTGTTCAGGAATGATACTAACGAGACAGGAGCCACTTCCTGCTCAGTGAGTAGTCTGACTAGTTCATGTCTGTGACCACGGTCGCATAATAATGTGCCTGTATAGAACTGTGCTCCTACTGTGATTGATTATGACGGCTAGTTTCATTGAATGTTGTTAGACAGCGATGGATTGTGTCTGTTTTATCAACATCTTCATCCTACTGAGGAGATGTGCTTGAATGCTTACCCAGGGGCCGGATGCAGAAAACTGTGTAGATTCAAGACTGAAACTGCGTGTACGCACAAAGGCAGAAATGTTTTCGTAGGATTTATGAAGCCGCGTATGAGCCTGATTCTGCTGTATAAGTCTGGGCGCACATGCACGAGCCTCATTTCCTCACCCTCTGCTCAACATCACTGGATGTAGAAACACCCAAAAACATTCATTTGAATATCTATACAAGTGCCCGCTCCACGATACATATGTCATGATAATTACGATTGTAAACATGTTGCAATATGCTGAGTATTGCGGTTACATATATTGTGATTTATTACCTTTTTTCAACAGTAAATTATGTCCATAAAAGGAAAACTTTATCTTAGATAAAACTGTGACAAAGTTTTCAGTCTGTTCACCTCACTTCAGTCATTTTATCGCAGCAAAATGTTTCTAATAAATTGAAAAAGCAACTGATTTTAAAATTCTGATAGGCTACTAAAAGTTTAATTTGTATTTGTAATATTAATAATTTATATAATGAAAAAAATTGATGCTTGGTGTCAGTATGGTGAGGCGATATTGCCACACAAAAATATCACAATACTGTGCCATATCAATTTCCCCCTGCCCCTATTCACTACATATAATCCTTATTTTATTCTTGAACCTTGGTGCCATCTAAAGAACCAGCTGCGTTTCCACTAGTTCTGCGCAGAACCATTGTAATCAAGGACGATGCAGAACGGACGTTAATAGTAGTAGCAAAATCACAGATTACATTCATTACCTAATACAGATATTTGTTTTTCTGTCAAAAACAAGCATTGACCAACTATTAATTAAACAACTGCATGCTCAGCACACTGTAAGGAAGCAGACAGAGCATTCCAAAATTTAGGTACTACAAGTGGTCGGCGAGTGCTAGGGACAGACAGCAGATTTATTGTTTTGGTTCACATCATGGTTTACACTTCAGATCAAGGAAAACCTGTTACTTTTTGGGTTCTGCACCAATTTATGCTTGACGGAAATGCTCCGAATGGTTCAAATTAGATGTGGGAAGCAGAACGGAACTGGTTCAGTGTTGGTGGAAAAAGGGTGTAATTAGATCTGTCAGTGAGAAATGCTGTAAAGAAATTGCAATATCACCGACTGTTTCACTTCAGCGATGTTCTCCAACAGCAACACAGCAGCTGTCATTACGCACAGCTGTGGCTATTTGTGGCATCTGAACCAACGAATCATCACATTTCTGCAAACGATCATCATGCTAACATGTCAATCATCGTTATTAGTAAACATTAGAAGGATGATAATTGATTTAAGTGCGCATGTTGAAACTGACTCTACAAGGTGCTTCACATGATAACATTAAACCATCACTAACGGGGAGATGAATTTAAAATAAAGTTCATAAATGCGCCTTTGACATTTTACAGAACGCCGTGTAGCCTGCAGTAACGACACATCAGTAAAACAACCTAAACACAAGGTTATCTTCCTCTCAGCTCATATTGAATCTTGTCCTTATATTACCCACACAGGTGTTTCAGCTAAAATCGTGTGCGCGCCTGTCTGAAGAATGCTGAGGTGCAGAGGCTCACTGCACGTTTCTTTTATAAAACCAGTTTATGTGTGGGAAAAGGTGTACACGTGGTTTTTGTGTGAACACATCTTCTAAGCACTGTTTTAAAAAAACAAACATTTTGAGATAATCATTTCAGCGGTTTAGAATATTTCATTTTCCATTTTCAAAAACATACAATAACATATTAGATCGACTCCCACCTCTAATACAGCCGCTGGCTTTGATTCAATTCAGAGTATGAAATCTAATTTACAGACACCTGCTCAAAACAGGTAGCCCATCACATTTTCTCTGCAGTGGTCAGGCAGAGTTTAACTTTCCTGAGCTTACCAGAACTTTGGAAGATAGCTACGTAATTTGTCTCACTCTGCTCCACTGCTGAAACTTTAAGTTTGGGTATTTTTGCACAGAATGATAATGTGGATTTATGGACAGGAGGAATAACTACAGTGACCAGTAACTGTTTGAATGCACGTCAGGGTACATTGCTATTGTCTCAAGGCAAAATCACAATTTAAAATACTTCAACTACGCTCTGGGGAAACTGTCAGTGTGATCTGAAGTGTGCACGGTTTGTAGTTAAACTAAAATTTCCATAGTATCTTTTTAACTGGGATGTACTTTATTTACATCAGATTAACTGAGTTGTTCTTTCTCTGAGCAAGAGATGGAAGTAAAACTGTACTTTGGCTTTTTGTTTATGGGATGCATGTGTCTTGAGATTACTGTAAACAGAAGATCAGTATGACTGCGTCTGTTCCTCGTGCTTTCCTAAGATGATAAGTTGAACCTTGTATTGTTAATTTTCTTCAGTCTTTGGCACTGTTAGAAAAAGATGTTCTCTAAACTAGATGGATATCATTAGATGTTTGAGCATGACTCTGTGGCTGTTGTGTTATCGATAGGCAAGTGAAACTGTAAAGTCAGAGCTGTTTAACAAAACTGTTGTTTGATATAAAGACGTCTAAGAGGAGAAATAAGTGAAAGCTCGGTTGAGATATGCGATTCAGAGTGATGTGTTTTGGTTAAATGTCTTTGTTTAGTGACACCTTGCTGTTTAGGATCCACAGACTGAGCTAATCCCTGTGCTTCTGCATCAGTGATTTTTTTTTCCCCTTTTAATGCGCTGTAGTCAGTGACCTGTGTGTGCTTGTGTTTACTTTCTCAGGAGATTATCCAATGCTTTAACACACATTGTTCTATTTAACTTTTTCTGTTTTTACATTGACAAGAAAATTTATCACCAAATGTTTATTAAAAAAAAGGATTAATAATAACCGGCACATTGTCTTGTCTTCCTTTATTATTATTGTTTAATCATTTCTTATGTTGTCAGCACAGTATCAAATAAAGACATCCCACGTAGGACATGAATAAATATCCTCATTCTATCAAAATATACTTTCTTATAAATATATAGATGCAGAATATTTAAAAGTAATCAAAGAATCCTTACACAGCTTAATAGCTTATTTGATTATGTTGTGTTTTTGTGAAAGGATAGTGCACCCAAAAATCCACCTAATGCAAGCTGACGGCGCCCCAGATTAAAACTCCAAAAACGCATAATTGAAACCACAAAATATCTCCATACTGCTCGTCCGTAGTGATCCACTTAGAGCTACAGGCTACAATGAGGTTAAAAACAGAGTTCAAATGATGTTTTTTTCAAACAACTTTTTATATCGGGGCTTCAGGACACTTGGATCACTACAGACGAGCAGTATGAAGATATTTTGTGGTTTCAATTATGTGTTCTTGGATGTTTTAATCTGGGGCGCCGTCAGCCTGGATTAGGTGGAGTTGTGTTGCTGTGTTGTGAGGACTCTAAAACTTCACCTGAGCCTCCCTCGGCATATGGGTGAGTAGATAATGGTTGAATTTTCATTTTTGGGTGCACTATCCCTTTAACAGCCCTAATCCTGCGCTCATACACAGATCATGTCAGACAGTCTGAGAGACGTCTTCATCACAAATAACATAATTATACGTCACAAATGCCCTATAATGATTAAGTGTGGCTGCGTGCATGTGTGGTTAGCTGAAAGCGTCTGCTACTTTTGCCTTTGGATGCGGTGGCGCTCTGTTCTCACAGCAGCAGGAAGCCCATCAGAAGAAACAGAAGGGGCGTGGTGAAGGCTGAGATGCCCTCAACATTCAGAGACGGAGCTCCTGGACGAGACAAAGACTGAATGTAAAGATTTCCTTCTGACGGTCTTTAAGGTCTATTAGAGACAGATCCTCTTAATCATATGTGACATTACAGCAGTGTTTGTGTATGTTCTTACTCGAGTGGTCAGATCTTTGAGGTTGGTCAAGTGACCCGGTCTCGGCTCTCTCAAGAGCGGCCCGCTGGTTCTCTCCCAGGGCACTTCGCTGTTGAACAGTTACCATGGCAGCGGCCTCAGGTTCAAAAGCCTCCAGCTGATCAGGAGAGAGTTGCTGAAGGGAAAAAAGGAAGTGGTCCAGAGGTCAGAGGAGTGGAATTGTTTCCCTTAAATTAGACAGTGTATTAATACTTTGTTACAAGTAAAAGAGGGTATCCTTAAAAAGTCTTACATTTTTTAAGTATTAGGCCTCAAATTTGCAAGGGTTAAGTCTCAATTGCCATAAACAGTTTATCTAATTTCATTATCCATCTTTTTTTGTCAGATTGAGTCAAGCTCCTCTGCACAGCAGCCTACATTTTTAATGTTAAAATTCTTTAAACGTACTATTGAATCTTTTACTTTAAACTTGTTCTCACCTGTTGGAAATAACGTAGATTAACCTTACTCATTCTAATAACCATAATCCCACACCACAACCTACCTCTGCATGGACGACATGTAGAACTTAGCTTTATACTCACCTGCAAGTTTGACTAAGATAAAGATAGATATTACATTTGGGAAAAATGTTCTTAAAAAGGTCTTTAAAGGCATTAAATTGAGGTGTCTGATACCTGTAGACACCCTGTAAAAATACTTCATTCAAAAATCTTACTTGAGTTAAAGAAGTACTCACAAGATATAATCAAACTAACAAGAGTAAAAGTACTCATTATGCCGAATGCACCTGTACACGGTGTTATATACTGAACATGTTTTATCACTGATGCATTAACATTGCACCATTTTTGTTGCATTTGCTGGAGGTGGAGCTGATTTCACTGTGTAACTGTCGGATAGTTTAACCCGCATAAACTCTAACCAGCTGTTTCTGGAAAAATAGTTCACCCTGTCTCTAATTTAAATCCACTTGTTTAATTTTTTTTCTTCAAATGAGTGTCTGCATCTTGAAACAAAGATTAAGACAGGCTGCAAAATTTGATATTAGAGTTTCTTTTAAGAAGCTGATTTGTGAAATAAAAAATAACTTAAGGGAGAGGTAGAAATAAATTAGCACAAAATGGGAATATTAAGTCCAAATACCTCCAATCATGTACAGTACTTGATTGAATCTACTTAGCTACCAGATTTGGCAAAAAAAGGACAGAAGAAAGGTCAGAGGAAGTTACTCACAGCTAAGTTGTCTGGTGTTATCACTGGGATGCTCAGGTGGCTGAGAAAAGGAATTGCAGACAGGTCTAAAGAAAGCAACTCCGTTCCATTCAACCCAGCTGAGGGAGACACAAACAGTCGGTCAGCATTTAAAAAAAATCAAAATGACAAGAACTAAAAGTAGTTTCAGCAGCAGCCAACAGTTTACAGTACTTCTGAGGAATACCACAGTGGCATCTGGTTTCCTGCAGAGAACACATGGCAGAGGGGATGTTCTCACCAATGAGGCTGCCCAGGTTAGACACTTCTGCGCCAGACCAGGTGTTGGGATTTCCAAATGCAGACACAGCAAGATTTCTCAGGCGCTGTGCTGCCCTGAAGGGGAACTGGACATCATCCATTGAGCCTACAGCCCTGCGCACACACACACACACACACACACACACACACACACACACACACACACACACACACACACACACACACACACACACACACACACACACACACACACACGATAACATAGTCATAATATTTTATTCTGCTCTACAGAATGCAGACTCTGTGAATTCACCAAAAAGCTGTGACTATGACATCATATTTACTAAAAAGTATTTATGCATCCAAAATTATTTGTTAGTGTTGTTCCATAAATGGGACATTGAGACCAGAGATTAAAAGGAACAGTGCACATCAGAATCAATTTTTGTCTTGCTTGTAGTGCCATTTATCATTCTAGATTGGTTTTGTTTTCGAGTTGCAAAGTGTTGGCGATACCAGCCGTAGAGATGACTGTCTTCTCTTTAATATAGTTAAATTAGATGGCACTCAGCTTGTGGTGTTCAAATCACCAAAAGGATACATTTGAAAACTCAACAGCAATGTCTTTTTCCAGAAATCATGACCTAGTTACTCAAGATAATTCACAGACCTTGTTGTGAGTGCCATCAAGTTCCATTATATTCAAGAGAAGGCAGACATGTCTACGGCAGATATCTTTTACATGATAAAAATGTATTTTTGATTTTGGTGTGAATCGGGGGAAAAGGGCATCAAAATTCTTGCAGAGATAGTTTAGATTAAGTAAAACGTTTAACTGCATGAGACGAAGACAGAGTTTGTGTAATATTTTTTTTCTCTCCCTCTCTATAATAATCTAAAATAACTAGCAGTGAATTCTGTATGATGCACAAACCTGAAGGCGTCCATGTCGAGCTGACTGATCTCGTCGGGGTCTAGGCCACACATGAACTGGTTCAGTTCTACCATGTCAGCAGCGTCCAGTTGCTGCGCTGTCAGGTTGTTATACTTAGCGATGCCCCTCCACACCGACTTCATCTATTCAGACAGGTCATCTTGAGGAGTTATTATCACAGTAATCAGTGTAATAGTCATGAGCATATGAAGCTGGGTTTGTACTTCACCTGTGACTCTTTCCAGCCACACTTGGCAATGTTTCCAGAGAGTCCAGTGGGATGGGGAGCTCCTCCAGGTCTGCGTCTGAGAAGCCCCGAATTATACATCCTAACTGCATCACCACACTCTCAGTCATCTGGGACACTGGGCCCATGGTCTGTGGGAACACAGAGGTACACTTGTGATTCAAATGAATCAGACTTTCACTCAGGAAATTATTGTGATGAAAAGCATTTCTGGATTTCTATACGCACGCACGATAGATATTATGTGACACGTACCAACCACACGTGGCAACAGCACTCTTTGATGGTAGAACTATCGGGAGGACTATATGCCACAAGGCAGTGCAAAAACTGCTCAGGAATGACGCGCGGAACGTGACAAAGAGCTCAAGGCGCCAACCTGGCCTCCATATTCCCCAGATCCCAATCTGATGGCGCATCTGTGGGATGTGCTGCTATCACACCTCGCAACCCACAAGAGTCAAAGCATCTTGTGCCAACAACGTGGTGCCAGACACCACGAGACACCCCCAAAAGTTCTTTGTCCGTACCTCGATAGGTCAAAGCCAAGTCTGATCCACAGTGGGGCCCTTTTTGGGTTGCGAAGGGGGGTGCCAGCACGTCTCACAGACGCTCGATCAGATTGGGGGGAATTTGGACGCCAGGTTGGCACCTTGAGCTCTGCCATGTTCCTTGGGCCACACTCAAAGTTCATCGTTCACATTTTGAATGGGTTTTGAACTTAAGTCGTCAGAATACTGTTTCATACTGAGGGACAGTACAAAGATTATTAGCAAGGATTTTATAATTAAACAAGTTGTACCCATTCGACTCTGTTAAATTATTTTGAGACATTATGGGTAAGGGAAGGTGGCATTTTTCAAAGAGAGGGTCTATTGAAAATTTTAATTTAAAGCCCTCTTTAAAGCTGAAGATGGCTTTGCTTTGTTAAAAAGTCAAAATTACCACATGTTTTTTGTACAGTCCCCTGCTCAACGATCCAAAGAATAAATAAAAAAAAAAAAAAAAACAACCAGAAATATCAGAATGTCCTTCTCCTTCTATACCTGCAGTGGAGGAGTCCTCTGCTCCCAGAATGAACAAACCTCCACTATACCTCATTTGCTTTTTTGCTGAGCACAGCTAGTTGGTCTGATTTGAAGCCACAGACATCCCCAAGGATTTCGAAAACAGCCAGGAAGGTCTTGGCTGACATCTGTTCCAGCTGTGCTGCTGTCCAGTAGACGTTGTCCATTTGCAGTTCTTCAATCAACTCCACAGTGGGTTCTTTATTGTTGGCTGAGAGAGACACACACAGCAGGTGAGACACAGAAAAATGAAGTAGATCACTGCATCACCAATTTTTTGGCGCAGTATCACTATTACCGGTGATGAGATCGAAGCATTTCTTCCTCAGGGCGCCCTGGGCATGCAACAGGTCCGACTTCAGGAACAGAGAATGTCCTTCATCCAAGGCTGACAGAGACAGACGGAGAGAGGGAGAACAAACAAAGAGATCTCATGAGAAATATATGCATGACTCATGGCAACCAGAAGAGTGCAGTGCTTAACTTCCTCCTCATTTGGAGTAATTTATTGATGAAAATGTGGTACACTGCGAGCTGCATCACTGTCCAGATGGTGCGTGAAGAAGACGACAAAAGATACAAACCTTACTGGGCAGAGCTGCTGTAGCATTGTCACTCATAAAGAGGAGGGGGCCCAGTGCTTCAAAATCCTCAACTGTCATATTAGATGGATCCCTGCAGGGATGAAGAGAAAGTAAAATTACAGCACACAGTTGAATGCCTCCACTAACCACATCCATGTCTGTCCACACTCATATAATACATGTAGCCAAGACTTTGATGGAAATAAAAAATATATTAACTGATTTTTGGGGGGTAAAAACAGAGAACGGATGGAGATCTTCATCACATGGTGCGACAACAATCACCTGCTCAATATCAGCAAAACCAATGAGATTGTGGTTTGACTACCAGAGGAACAGGCCAGAACACAAAGTTACAGCCATGACAGCAGACAATGGTTCAAATATGGATGTTGCTGCAAAGAAGCTGCAAATTCTAAAACATGGATGCTTCGCACACATCGTCAATGCGGCACCAAAGAAGATCTAAACAATCAACAGTTTTGAGATGTACATCCACGATCATGTCACCAATTCACTATCTAACAAAATGTCTCTCCTTCTGTGCCTGAGTTATGGCGTTGAATGACGGCCAGAAAAGTTTTAATGCAGAACATTATGATGTCACAGTGAGGTTGACCTTTGTTCTTTTGGATACAAAATGGCATCACTTCATAATTTATTCGACGTTTGTGTGAATTTTGGTCAGGATTAGGGTACAAGTTTGACCAGCAAAATCTAATCAGTTTATTCTTAGGTACAGGTGAATGTTTGTGCCAAGTTTGAAGTATTTCCCTCGAAGGGGTTCTACATTCTAGTTTTCTCTGCAGTAACTCCAGTGTCCACAGGAGCCTGTCCCTACCCAAAAGTCTGCTTGACCAGCTGAGTTATTTCTGCCCTGTGGCGTCGAGGAATGTACTGGCAGTCAGCCATGTCCTGGAGTACGGAGCTCCGGACATCAGGGGCCATTTTGAGCAGCTGGGAAGACTGAAGCTCACACAGAAGAGGTTTGAGGCTGGACACATCCTCATCGGTCAGCTGAGATAAGTTTGTCCCCTGCAAGCACACATGAAAATATCTGAGGCTGTTGTTGAACTCACACAAGACTCACAATGTGATAATAATAGGTGGGTAGCAGGTAGGTATAGGCAGGGACAATTTCAAGAAAAAACCTCAAATAATAAATAAGAAAATGAACATATTGAATGTTGTTTCTTCACCCAGAGGTTTGGAATGTTATTATATGGCCTTCACAGATGCCTATGAAATTTTTTGGACCAATGTGTAAAGACAGCCACCACCATCTACATCAAATGAGGTAATATCTTTTGGTTGAGTTTTGCTGCTCTGACAGTTCGTGGTGGCTCAACACCGTTTATGTCAGCTTTTCTTTCATTTGCCACCCCTCTATATCCTTGTGTGTACTTTGGCCAGGCAACGCAGTGCTCTCTCGGTGAGTGCGGCGCGAGACGGGGAACGACGAGGTAACAAGCTCAGGTCAGCCTCTTCGATCTTGTCGATGAAGGTGGGACACACAGAGTCAGGCAAATCCTTTATCTTCCAAGGCCTGTGATAGTGTAGGTAAAAGACAGACAAAGAGCTGTTACATTTTATTTATATCTTTGATTTTTCTTAAATAAAAGTGATAAAGAGAAAAGACTTTACGGCAAGTGAAGAAGTAGGCATGTGGAAATGTTCCTCATCTCCTCCTCAGTGATGGTTTTGAAATAGTCGGCTCTCTCTTTCTCCAAAGTCGCAAAAAGCTTTCGGGCAACACATCCTGAAAACATATATTTGTTATCAGTTGGTACATTCTACACATGCTTTATTTACATGACTGTACATACTGTGCAGGTGAGTAAATACATTAATACCTGCAGTTTGGAGACAAACTGTGGAGTCTCTGTTATGGCCTGAGCCATGTCTTTTGTGTCGCTGTCTGCTACTTTGTCGATCATCTTACAGGTTACTCCCCGAATAAGTGAATGCAGTTTCCTGTCGCGGCCAGTAATGTTTTGAGTGTAAGCATGTAAAGCAATGGCAGACATGTACACACAGTTACAAGAATATGCAGTTAACTGAAACACCAAACAATAAATGTAAGCCTGCATTAAACATGAATTTGATCAAGCTTATTATGTTTTTATTATCATGTTTTTTATAGTGACTAAGAAGTGATGATTCAAGTCAGGTGTCATTTTTTCTCAACTTGAAGAAACTGGTGATGTTAGAACATTTTTGAGTCTTAATCTTTTAATTTATTTTAATATACCATAATAAAAAATGTTTTAGGAGGATTGAGAATTTGCTTATTTGACCAGTATTAAATGTTAGACCACTGGTTCTCAAACTGTGGTAAGTGTCCCTCTAGTGGTACACAGATGAACCTCCAAAAGTATTTTAAAAAATTAAATTGATTTTTAAAAACCACAACATTTCGGATAAAAGTTATGGTATCACTGAAATACAATTATAAGTTAAACCTTTTCTGTAATATTTTTGTTTCCATATCAGCCTGCTACACAGTCACTTTCATGAACATAGCTCACGCAGACATTCATGATTAGTTATGAGCTAAAGTCATACACCGTAAAACTGTGAACATAGCTAGTGCCATTTTGAAGCCTCGAGTTCAGCATTTCCGCTGTTGCAATCTTGGTTTATTTGGACAGAAGTGACTATATTTGGATGACAAGCTGGAGCTGTGGTGAGAATTGGATCCGACTCACAGACTGTGGTGTCGTCTTGCAGACAGCTTGTCACTCATGCTACCATGCCCTTAAATAGGCTTAACTTTGGGCCTTAATAAAATCTAAACAGGTTAGTGATATAAAAATTAACCCACGGTACAGTCATTATGAATGTTGAAATAAGTTATAGAGACCAAAAATGTTGTAACATGGGGGTCTTTGGGGATTTATTCTGTATTGGAGCCAGCCTCCAGTGGCCATTCAAGGAACTGCAGTTTTATAGGCACTTCGACATTGGCTTCATTTTACAGCCTCAGAGGTTGTCACTTGGGTAAAGTATGATGACAAGATACTGAGTAGAGTTAAAATTAATGGTTTAAAAAACTGCAATTGTGGCCCTTGCAGTGTATGAGAGGTAAGAGTTTAAGTGCCAGTTCTAGTGCTGCCTCTTGGTACAGTATTGCTGTTGCTAACAACAGTCAACAATAAATAATCTTATGAATGAGAATAAAGCTGCCTCCTGCATCAACTGTTCAAAGCTGAGTAGGGTAGGCCTATGCTGCTGTATTTTAACGTCGGACATAGTGGTAGTGGTACTTGGAGAGCCTAATATTTTTTTTAAAGTGGTAAGCGGTGCAAAAAGTTTGAGAACCAGTGTTCTAGACATCATGAATATTTGAAACCAAGTTTTCAAGTGCTTTAAGACACACAATGCAGGATTGTCAGTTACTGTTTGTGAACACGCACGCTAGTTAAAGTGAACGTAAAGGCCAGTCCAAAATTCACTCCTGTTTGGCGTTTCGCCTCACTGTACTTACTACTGATGCAACTTAACATCCTGAACACAGAAAATAAGAAGAAATTAAGAAAATACAGGCAGAGGGTAGAGTCTCTGCAGAAAAACACACCACTATATGCTTCTAGTGGGTCGTATGTGATGACTGAGAAAGACTCCTGTATGAGTCTGTACGTTGTTTTTAAGGACAATCCTTCATAGTATATCTTTAATGACTTGAGAGTGACCACTTTCAATCAACATCTGCAGTCACAATAAAAACCACTGTAGCCTTGTCAGATGTTTTTATTGCATGGCTTTTGTATTTCATTGTATTGAATGGGGTTTTCTTTATTTTGTTCACTGCTTTATAACTTACTTGTACCAAGGCTTCTTTGAATTATACAACTTTTTGACCAGGAAAGCTGCCTAAACAAAAAGACAACAAAGAAGAAATAATATATCAATTTTCAGTAAATGCAACTCATTACTTGACTAACTTAATTACTATCTCTGGACTGGCAGAGTGACACTTCTCTGAACTCTGACAGAGACAAATGGCTGGTGCATCTTGTTACTGTGTTGGCTAAAAAATGTATTTTGCAGCTGTCGAGGTCTGATGCTGTGACCTCACTTAAGATGTGGCTGAATGAGCTAAGTGAGATCCTCCACTGGGAGAGGCTTAGATTCAAGATTTCAGAAAGGTAGGCAGTGTTTGATAAGGCATAGGGACCAATGTTGAGCCATTTAAGGGGTCTGAGAGAGGATGACGGTGTGGGATCAAGGATTAACAATTAATCTTGCAACACTGATACCTGTATGTATGTTTATTTGTTTTACACTTCTTTCCTTTCCATTTTTCTCATTTTGCTCTCTTAGGTTGTCTTCTTGTTTCCCTTTCTTGCTTTCTAACCACCTTTCCATTAAAATCTGTTTAAAAACTGCCAAACAATTATAATTGTATGTTTTTTTTAACAATGAACTAATGCAATTAGAAAATCTTCTGTAATCCAGATTGGTGTATAGTGAATGCATCAAGAGCAGTAATAATTACAATATAACCAAGATGAAATTGGATAATTCAGAGTTTAACAGAAGAAAATGTGTTAATGGTTCAGCGTTGTTTGCAGAGGGCAGGTTTTCGGGGAAATTACCTGTGACCGCTTCCATACTTTATTCACCACTTGGTCCCAAGAGGTGATGTTTCCTTTCCTCAGTTTGCATAGACAAAGGCTGCGAAGCAAAGCGCCAGGTAACTTCTTCACCAGCTGTAGGAGATCCACATCTCCAAAAGACTGCAGGGAAACATTCAGTTCTATTCACAGGGTATATGAATGGTATCGCAGATAATACACCTAACGTTTTTATATTACCGATGAGGAAGTGGGCATACTCTCCTATATATTACAATGGATTTTTAGCTTATAGGTGGGTATACTGTAACTGGTAGAAAAAGAAGTGGGTATACCCCGTATACCTGAGTATTCCCTCCACAACACCACTGGTTATCTCTGGATACATTCTCTCAGTAACGTTAGCATCTATTTTCTGCTTCTGTCTCCTTACTCACCCCCTGCAGCAAGGCCATCCGCTGCCCCTTCCTCATCCACTTGGAGATCCTCTTTAGGCCCTCGGTATCATTCAGGATCTCCTTGACATGCTTGAACATAAACGTTGGCACACCCCCTACAACTGGCTGAAGGTCCATCAGCTCTTTGCCAGAAACCTTTCCATACTAAGGGAAAGCAGAGTGAATTAAGTATAGAGTGAGAGCATGCGAGAGAGAAGCCTCCAGCAGCCGAGCAGACTCACCTTTTTGCCCAACAGTTTCTTGGCGAGGGCCCGCAGCTGGGCCGGCCTCCATCGGACGGTGAGATCTCCAGAAGAACTCAAATTTTTGAGAACTTCTTTGAGATCTTTGTCAGGGAACTTGCTCAGCTGTTCGGGAGACAACAAGGCAATACCTCTGCCCAGTATGTGTAGTGCTTCAGAGCCATTGGTATGTGACACCACAAAGTTGACGAGGCGTTTCTTCAGCTTGAGCCAGGAGAGGGTAAAAAGACAGAGTAATTAAGAGGTTACTAAGGTTCATTAAATTTGTTACTTCTGTTTTCGCTGAGGGTGGATATGGGTGAAAGTTTGGGTGAGTGAATGATACCCCTGTGACGCCTGGGTTGCCGCAGTTCTTGCGATCGCTCAGCTCAGAGAGGAGTTTCCTGCTGTGGTCGAGTGTCAAGTTTGGAGCAGCAGAATAATGACAGACCAGTATGCCGAGGCTGATGAGGTTCAAAGCAAACATTTTGTGATGATTTCAACCTTGAAATTCAATTAGCACTCTATAATGTTGAGGACATTAATTTGTAGTCAGTGTTATTATCATTAAAGCTGTAGTTGGTTATTATCATAAAAACAGCATTTTGTAATTTGTAATTTTTGCTAAAACGGTCACACATAAGTGCGTGAAACAGATCATCTGTACAAGAAAAATCACGTCTAACCTCCTCATAGTGCTACTAACGGCATTTGCTAGAATCTAGAAAATTTACAAGCAGTGACTGACATGACTGGCAGCTGTGATAGAGACTCCTCAGCTCAAACTGGTTGTGTTTGTTCAGGCGCAGTAGATGGCGAAACTCTAAAATATGGGTCGGTATTCACAAGCATTCTGAGAACACTCTGAGAGAGGTCTTCACTCAGCCTTATTTTTTTAGTGAGGAGTCCTCGCTTTGGAGTGATTTAGGGAAGTTCTCAGAGCAACTCTGAGCAACAGACAGAAACTTTTACCTGAGTGAGGAGGTGTGGTTGACCCTGTTGCTAGGTGTGATGTATTTTTTTAATAGGTGTGTTTGGTTGTCACAGACATGCCTCTTTGTGAGCGTGCAAGATACTCTTAAGCCTCTTAAAAGTCCTCCTTCCCACTCCTAACAGTGTTTCACCTTAGGAGCTCTTTGAGGGCTGAGATGCTCTGTGAATGACTTTTGTCTATACAAGGACCTCGTCATAACTTTAAGGGGAATCCTAAGACCACATCAAAGAATTTTCTTTACCACCAGGAGCAACTCTTTGTACTAGGAAGCTTTGTGATGACGGCTCCTGATTTTATTTAAAATGGGAGTTATGTAAGCATAGAGCTTTTGCCAGCAATGTTCTGATGGAGTTTTTATGATTTTAGGCTTAACTTCTATTAATTGGTTTTATTGTAACTTTGTTTTAAAAGGTGCTTTATAAATAAAAAAATATATATCATTATGCACTGATGTACACACATCCATGCATGAATACACACTTGTCCACACTCATAGCAAACTCCTCTTCACGGAAGCACCCTTGACTTTTTTGCAGCAACTTTTTGCCCAGGATGGGATTCATCTTGGTGGTCATACTCGTGGCGGATTTGAACTGGCCTGAGCGGAAATATTTACACAGCTGAAAGAGAAAGTAAAGGGAAAAAACAAATAGAGCTACAAATTAAAATTAAACAAAAATTTAAATCTTGTCGTTTGCTATTTTCAGTTTCACTGGTTCTTTATCCTTCTCTGCAGCCCAGCTCACCTGTTCATTGGAAGCAGGATCAACATCGCTTGGGTCTAAAAGGGGGATGTATGGTCCCATCATGCTCAGCGTCTCTAAGTTCAGCCAATCCAGTGAGGGTTTGCAGTTCTTTTTCGGCACTACAAAATAAATAATGCTGTTGCAAGTCAAATTCATACTAAACAGAAAGGTTATGACAGAATAGAGGCAGGAAACAAGGTGTGCTGGAGACTATCACCTGCTGGCAGTTCTTGAGATGGTCTTTGATTTGCATGATGTTAGTGTTGCAGTGACGCAAACTATCCCTCGCTGTACTTTGTTTCGGTTCCTATCACTCATTTCCTCCTGCCTGCTTTGAATGATTTGCAAATAAGAGGCTGCCTTTTGCTTGTCTACTTCCTGCTCGTCCTCCGCATGTTATTGTCATTTGGTTTGTTTGCCTTTTTTTCTGTTTATTTCCCTCTTTCCTTTTCTCTACAGCCACTTCATCTCTCAAGCCTTTGTGTTTCCTGTTTAGGCACTTCTACTTTAGAAGGTCTTTCCCTCTGTCTTTTACACTTTGTGTTTCTAATCTTTTCTAACTTCACTGCCCTATTTAATTTCTGTTTAACACAAGAGTATGAATTAATCTGATCTTATCATGAAGAGATAATGGGTGACTATATTGGAATGTCTGACTAGATTTTATTAGAGAATGTAGTTTCTGATTTGACAGGCTAGACTAATTTCTTACTTGATTTTGAGTCAGATGGTGGCCTCGTTGTACAGTTGAAATACTTCTGGGTGATCTGTTCTTTTCCCCATTTTGCCATCTTCTCTTTTGTTGTTTAGACATTTCATCATGGTCCTCCTTCAGCATCTCCATCCTGAAACCAACCAACCATTTTACAATTTAAGAAAGGTTGCTGAGAAACAGCTGAGGAAGTAGTTGCATCGCATACTCACGTCTTTTTCAGGTCGACACTGGGAGGAAGATTCATTCCTCTTAACAGCATATACTTCAGGGCGGGTTTGGCAGCCCGCTGCAGTGTGTCGTAGTCGTCTGTGGTCATGTTGTCACACTGAGAGGTCAGAACCTTCAAGGACAGAGGAGCCACAAATGCTTGCATATAACACGCAGACGCCACCTGAGGGAATGAGAAAGACAGCAGGAATCATTAGACCACCAGACAGCTGCATGGTTAATGGATTATGTTTAAGATCTTGCCATTAGTGGGGAGTACTGACAGAGGAGTTTCTCATCAGCTTGATCATGGTTAGAAGACTGCGGAGTTTCAAATTCTTGTTTGGCTGAAAAGATGCAAAGACGACAAAAAGACAATTAATGTATGCAGACTAAGACAGGTCCAGTTAAAACAAATAAATAAAATATGTTTAAAGTGCTTGAGTGTGTTTGTGCATGTTTCTCACCATTTTGTTGACTTGTGGGTCTTTGTTGGCTTTGTCACGACCGTCTGATTGGAGCATTTGGAGAAAATTAGATATGATCTTGGATTTCTCAGGGTCTCTGTCTGTCACAGGCAAGTCACTGTGAAAGAGTGGAAATGTTTTTTTGGTGCGTAAAAATGGTTTCAAATATTTGGTGATGTGTTTTGTTTGTTCATTAATTTCATCCTTTAGATAGGATCATTACAATTCTGGGGAGAACAAGACACGTTCACGATCATAATACATTGTACACTCTGTATTGTTCACTTGTTTTAGCATATCTTCATTACTGTGTGGTGTGGGGGCAAAATCAATCATTATACATCCCACAAAAAGAGCCCTAAAGATAGTAAACTATGTTGGAAATTTGGAACATAGAAACCATCTGTTTTTAAAACTCTGGTGGGATTTAAAACTACAAACAATGTACGAAGTGAGAAATATTTACTGCCTGGTAATATACAGAAAAATGATCATGAAGCAGCGTTTTGTTAACATGCAGCACAAACCAGATGATGTCAGACAACCGCAGACTCTGAACACTTCTTAGTCAAAGCTACAAACCTTCCTTTTTTGCACAGCCTACTCCATCCTTAATAACTGCAAACTTATTTAAACTCAATTTTAAATCATTTCAAATAATCTTTATCTTTGCACCTCTTGTCTGCTATTTTTAATCATGATTTTTTTAAAGTATAAATCATTTGGTAATTAATTCTACCCTCTCTATCTTTTTTTGTCTGTACTCTTCTGCATCCTTTATTATGTTTTATATTTTATTGCTCTGTAAAGAACTGCCCTGGTGTATCAAATGTGCTATACAAATAAAGCTGCCTTGCCTTGCCAAAAAGAAACATTTAATTTGAAACAACACTGTGTTTGCACCCATCCTAGAAGTACGTACATTTGTATTTGTGGGGTGGTTTTGTGGAATGGACTGGAGAAAAATGTCAAAGTAAAAATATCACACAGTTTACAAAGATGTACATTAAAATACTTTTTGTGAGGTACAGAACTGAGGAAGTTTAATACAAAGCATAGGTAGTGTTGCTAATTATGTATACAGAGGCTGTAGGGATGGACACTGGGCTGATAGTTGCATGATGCTTCTTCTTATCCCATTTCAGACATTAAACATTCATTTAAGTTGCTTAATGAAAGTCTGTTGTATTTTTTTTGATGATAATATATTGGTTATTGAATTTTTTTTTTTACATACACACACAAAGTATATATGTACAAAGCACATTCATATCATTTCAATTCACTCTTTTAATCATCCAGTGAAATTCTGTTGAACCCTTTTTCACTTCTCTAGCAACTTTGCTTCAAATTTGCTATTATAATTATAAATATAAACAGGCAGCAAAACATTTATTAAGATTGAAAAAAAAAAAAAAAACAAGCTAAATATTTGCCTCTTCCAGAAATTACCTGTTTCTGTACAGAGATTTCAGCTCCATCAGCTTAGGCGCCTCGTATCCTGTAACACAGCAACCCTCCATTATTTGTATGTTTCACAGTTGAAAGACATCAGAGTGTTTGCCATGTATTAGTAGGAGTCATGTAACAGAGGGCACTCATAATGCATGCAAACATACGCTCTCACATTCACACAAGGACTGGGATAAGGATTTGGCAGTGAAGTAGCTCTGTCTACTGTTGCAAACACTCTCCTTTCCTCTGTCTTTTACACACAAATTTATTGAATTAAAAAAAATACATTGAGAGTTTCCTCACTTTTTTGATGCAAGTCTTCATCTGATGAAAAAAACAGACATAACATCATCAGATGTTTAAGTCAAAGCACAGAGGGTGTTTTTTTGTATGGATGTGCAAAGTAGGTCACAGCAAAAAAACAATTTTACTCTCTGTGACAAAGAAGTTTAAGAGGCCCAGTGTGTGGGATTTAGGGGATTATATTAGCAGAAATGGAATATAATTGAGTTTTCTATAGTGTATAATCACCAGAAAATAACAATTGTCATCATATCTTAGAATAAGCTGTTTATATCTAAACAGCAACCTCCGTGACAGAAAAATGACACCAATACAAAGTCCTTGCTTTTCACAACCTTACTGTGATATTGCAAAATTGACTGAAGTCAAAAAACTGTGATGGAGAAAGCTTAATGAGAATCTGAAAGCAAACAAATGTCCATTAAATTACATACCAGTTTTTTACATATTTCCTTGAAGTCAGGTTTTTCTTCAGGCATATCACCTGGTGGCTCAGCTGAACAGGTAATAATGACTTATTATAAAAAGACACATTTATGGAAACGTAAACAACATGGATGCATTTTGCCATTTTTAAGAGGAGATGATGATGGCGTTGCTGCTTACCCAAGGCGGCACTGGCCACGATGAGTAAAAAGAAAAACACTCCTCCTTTTGGGGCCATGGTGAAAACACCAGCCTGCCTGCCTCTGTTGAGCATGAGGACAAAGTGAGCATTACAATCCATTTTAAAAGTGATTTTGACTCAGATTTGCATTCTTTGCATTTTGCTTTGACATATTTTTCTTTCTGTAATATTATTAGATCTCTAGGTGTTATGGAGCCTGTCTCCATGTGAGCCACCGCCAGTTTTCTGACATCCTTCCTCCTCTGAGGATTGGTGATCTAGTTACCAGCCTTGGTACTCATCCTACGGGAGACTTTGGAGGGTAACACCCTGTGAAAAACATGTTCAGTAACATACATGATGTACTTTTCAACTTCTCCCCTCTTCCTCCCTCACCTCTGCACAACACAAACTTTCAATTTTATTTATAAAGCCCAATATCACAAATCACAATTTGCCTCACAGGGCTTTGAATTGAATTCCACATTGTCTCTCACATATTGCTGTTCCCTGTCAAACATTTGCATGATGGTATTTTGCCTTCATATGATTTGTTTACTTTCACTGATTTGACTTCTCATCTAAATATAACAAAGAGCACCAGGAATGGTCAAGAAAAAATAACAAAACAGGAATATTTACCTCTCTTATAACAAATTGTCTTTTAAAAAAGGTCAGACAGGCTTTTATTGCAGAATTATTTACTTGCTGGTTATAAATCACAGGTGTGTATCATTCATCAAAAAAATATAAAGAATATTTAGACATACAAAATAAGTAATCATTAACACACAAAAAACATCTGTATTATACCTGTACATATCGGCGATGTTTACTGCCTCAACAATTATGTATCTGAAAGTATCAACACATCGCAAAAATTGCAAAATAACTTATGTGAAAATTAGTTTCTACTTACATGATCTGCGTCTGCTCCCAAGTAGATCCTAGAAACAATGCAATTTAAAAACAGGATGTTGGCAAAGTGATGATGTGCCCTTTGATCATCTGCCTCTGTCTCGTCTCATGTGAGTTGGTTGGGTGGTTACCTGTACTCAACTGAGTCGAAGCAGGTGCATGGTATTAAAATACTAGGGGTGTGTGTGTGTGTGTGTGTGTGTGTGTGTTATGGAGACAGGAAGACAGAAAGCGTTAATGAACATTTCTGATGTCAACCAAATGAAAACACCACTGTTAAGAGGTAGCATCAAGGTATAATAATCGTATAAACCTTATCAAGTGTAAAGTTGCAGCTTTTATTCTAATCTTTTCATAAAACCATACAAATGTGACACCATGACACACAAGCCGAATGAGACAAGTGGATGATAGAGCAATTGTATATTTATTTTTAAGCTTATATAACAGGATGTCATGATTATTTGTCAGATCGTACGTCGTTTGGATGGATGGGCCGACAAAATCCACACAAGAAAACCAAATACAGCTGCGCTATCCAAATACAATTATGGAGCTAAAAGCTAAGTAACAAATAAAGGAAGATAACCACAAAATAGAAGCTCTATTCATACACTCCATGGAGGAAGAGGGCAAACATAACACCTACTGAATACAGATCAGTGACCCCGAGCACATTTTAATATTAAGGCCATTGCAAAAGTACTGTGGGTTAAGGTGCAGCTGTAATGGCTGCCTGATACTATGGCCCAATTCCAATCCAGTCCCTTACAGACTCACTGGCAGGTGCGTTCATATGAAGTGCATGAGCGTGTGAGGGCTGTCCCATTGTCAAATCGTCAAGTCAGTGAGTCAGCGAGTGAGCCCTTTATACCCCCTTACCGTAGGTCAGCATCGATGCGGACTTACGGTAAGGAAATTACCCACAGTTCATAGCGTTGTGACGTCAAATGTCAAAAAAAAAACGAAAACAAGGTTGGCAGATATGCAAACAGTAACAGTTATGGAAGCAGAGCGAAAAAAAACCCCCAGATAGATAAAAAATGAAACATTACCTTAACAAGGATTTAAGATGGTACACAAACACACATGAAGTCAGAGGAATACCAGTGGTTATATTCCACACAAAAAGAATATATATCTATATATCTATCTATACATATACATTCATCTATCTATCTATCTATCTATCTATCTATCTATCTATCTATATATTATTTGTGTGTGGAATATATGCTGACAATAACCAATAATGATCACGCCCAGAGTCGCCAGTGTCAACAACATTTTGTCACTTACAGCTGACGTCAGTTAAGTCAATGAGGGTTCAGGGCTTGAGTCTTTAGGGGCCGGATTGGAATTGGGCCTATATCCAACAAACACAATATGGAGATCAATGAGAAAACACCACATTTATCTCTAGAAATTCAAAGTCAGTAAAGTCCATGACATTTTCACTTCTAGACGTGTTTTTGCAGTCTATAATTTTTTCCTTCACACACATAAATGTGAATCCAATTTTCCAATAGCACAAAAATGTCTTTAAAAAGGGAACAGGATATGGGAAAATGACACCAGGGGAGGAATGTGAGAGGAGAAAGAGAGAAAACTGTTTGTAGCATCATTATGAAATAAGTAAATAAAGTAAATATCATATCTCGATGGTCCGTGTCCAGATCAGTGCAGACTACAGCAACTGGGCCCACTATGCAGACAACAAATACTGACAGGTCTGGTAGAAGAGGTAGTTGCAAGCCATAAACACAAACTCCAGCCCTCAGCAAATCCCTTCACAATCATGTTGGTGATGTGACAACATGATGTGTGACAAACAGCACAGTGTGCTGTACATGTAATACCCACAGGACATCCTCTTCTCATTAACCTTTAATCATGCCCATTAGCAACAGCCGTACCATCTGCCCTATTAGCTGGCTTCCTGTGTGCGTATGATAGGAGATCTGACAGTAATGTTATCAACTGAACTGTAGTGGGCTGACGTTAATGTATTTGTGTCTTTGTTGCTACTAAAATAGAGTCCATACATACAAACTGTTGCCCTCTACAGAGAAAGACACAAAGGAGAAGCACAGCGTCTGTTGGATGTGTTTTAGTCCATGTTTCCTCCCATTTTGGAGCCAATAACCTCATGAAGGTTTGGGTTGGTGAAGTGATCTGAAAAAGACCATTGACACTTGTTAGTGGGTGAGATTAAGTTTGTGCTTACAGTATTGTTGATTTGGATCGGTGTGGAAAAACAGTGGGCCTACATAGGTTTTCAGTGTCAACGCAACTGTTTTATTATCCCTGAGTCTGAACACAGTGTAGAAACAGAGTAGAAAAAGGGCATGCATGTGACTCAGGTCATCATCTAAAATGGATGAAATTAGAGAACAGTTGTTCAGCATGAGTTTTTATTTAGGTTATTTTAGTCAAAGAAAAATCTGCTAGGCCTGCCTGCATGGTGCTCATGTTAATATAATGATATTTACCCTCGATAATGGACAGGCTGCTTGGTTGTGAAGCAGTGACACTTGTGTGTAGTGCCAAACACATGGCATTTTTGGAATTTAGGCTTCAGTTTATTGTTGGTGTTACTACCCTGGCTTGAAATTATGATTTTACAGACATTACAAGCAGCACTGTTGCATCTTTGACTGTGTCCTCCTCTCCATCATGACTCCTTCATGTTGCAAGTCTGGACACATGAGTTTGATTTCACTGCTTTGCAAAGTGCAGCTGTCAGAAAAACATGCCAGCAGCAATAAAAGCAACTGATAGACTTGGAGGCATTCGATTCTGATGGGGAGGACAATTTGGAACTGGGTCTCTACTGGAACGAGTCTCAATTCTCATCCCTTCCCCTGCCTTTCTGATGTGACCCAGCATATCAGTGTGGCTCATGTGTGTAATTGTTTATTTGGAAAATTAAGAGCCTGTTTAGACCTGGTATTAACATGCATTTTGGGTGATCCAATCGCAAGCGAACAGTGATAAATACAAGTCTAAACAACCACCAAGATGCGTTGTGATTGGATTACTCAAACCACTTGCCAAGGTGGTCTACAACGCATTTGACCACTTATCTTTTTAGTGTACACACTAACACCTCCTGATGCATCCCCAACAAGGAATAAGTCATCTGTGCAGGACGTGGTGGTTGTTTTGGTGGCAGTGCAACCATCCCTTGTTTTGCCTTAAGGAGGGAGATGTGTTGAATTTTGCTGACAGCTATAACTACAGCTGTACTGACAGAAATGCTAATATGACTAGCGAGCGTGCTACAGTGAGCAGCTAGCAAAAGTGTCAACGTAATAACTGTGTGTGGGATTTAGCAGGAGACCCATGATAGTCACAGGTGTGAAAAGCGGTGTGTCTAGGCTGTACACTTATGTTTGGATTATCGAAACGCATGATGACACCAGGTCTAAACAGGCTCAAAAGGAGGTCTGAGGCACAGAGAAAATAGATGTATATCAGGCTTTGCCTACACGATACTTGTTAGTTCAAGTCATTCCATGGGAAAACACAATTAAATGACATCAAATTCAATCTTGAAAAGTGAAACATCAGAACGAACATTTGACTGTGTTTGTGTGTACAACTCACCTGCAGCAAAGTCGCGGATGTCCGCAGGCCTTTTAAGAAGCACCTCTCTGTGAGAAGACAGGAAATGCATACAGTAACTGTACAACCACAGTGTAAAGTCTATCAAGAAGACTGTGCCCTTTGAGTACTTTAAAACTAAACGCTCACATAAAAACATGATCAACTGCTGATAATCCTAAAACACACTCATTGTTTGAGGGAGACGGTGAAAAATGTGACACAGCAGAGAATTTGCATGAAGGCTTGATCAACAGCAGCTCAAACTTCAGCTGAAGTTAATTTGTTTGCAAATGAATACATGACATATTTTATAAAATTCAAGAATGGCTGGCACCACCCAAAATGTAAAGTATCTTTATGTTATAAGCTGTGTATAGTAAAATAGGTCACATTCAGGGCAGCTTAGAAGAAGCATGGAAATTACTCTCAAAACAAGTAATGGCAGTGTTAACTTGCATCTGCGCCAGAGAAGCCAAAGTGTCAAATATATAGCCCGGGGACCAACCGGGTGACCTTGCACACCTAATACTGATGCACTAAGGCTAAGGTGCAGGGTTTTAGGAGCAAGTTAAACACTGAGTAGCTTTCATCATGTAATAAAACTGCTGCTTCAGAGGCTTTTCATCCTGACCAGAATACAGTTCTTTTCCTTCACTTTAGTTTGGTGTGGTGATGTCAGGATTATGACACAGGAGTGGAAATGTGCAGAAAAATGCACATGAAATGACAGTGAGTAGTAGTCTGTGGAAAAACTGAGAAATATTGTTGAAATTGCATTTAGTCCTCTGGAGACACTGTTTGTCATCTGTTATGTAGGCCTAAATGGATTAGCGGTTTAAAATTTGGAGGTGTTTGTTATTTATAGGATATTATTCAATGGTTTCACCGGTCTGGCCCATGTGCGATCAAATCAGACTGTATGTGGCCTGTGTACTAAAATGACTTACACCCCTGATGTGCACTCTTAAAACTCACGAGTCAACATATTTGCATTGACTTTTACTCAATTAGGCTTTAAATTATACATTTTTTAAAAGTACAAAACTGTTCTGGACTTTTATTTTGGATTTAAGATGCTGACATGTCTAATGTTATTTAACATGTTTGTAACTTACTATAGGGGTTGCTATATTATATTATATTATAATGTTTGAGCTTTTACATCTATAATGTATAATGTAATAACTTAACGCTACCTCTGTATGACATGAGCATGTTGAATTTCACCTAGTCACAGCATGATAAGTAAACCACCCCGAGTACAGTAACGTTAAGCTAACGTTAACAGTTCATCTGCTGACTGACTTTCTTTTTTAAACATGAGAAAAAGAGCACACTAACCTGAGAAAGTCGCCTATCAGTACCTCTACCTCTGGGTGGGATCTCAAATACTTCTCATTGTCGATTCTCGTCTTAATCTGCGAACCAAAAGAAAGCGTGTGTCAGGCTTGCTAATCAACAGCGCACCGCTCAGGCTGCGGCTAATTGTGGCTAGCTAACGTAGCGTTAGCATCTTAGCATCCTAAGATTCACTCGGTGTTACCTTGAAATGTCGCAGTTTCTCCTGCTGCTCAGGACTTAATACACCGACGTCCAGCTTCGACAGACCGCCTGTTCCTGCCATGACTCCTTTACAAGTGTTTGTGATATTATTTACTACACAGAGTTCACTCAGTAACCGGCTAAAGTTGGTGAATGTTTGAAGCTAGTGCAGCTACAGGCACCTGTCACTGACACAGCTGCAACTAATGTTGCTATGGAAACGACCTCCAGCAATTAACTGCTCGTCCGCGAGGTGGCAGCACGAGACTGGAAGTTCAAAATACTATACTATAATATAATATAATATAATGTAATATAATATAATATAATATAATGTAATATAATATAATATAATATAATATAATATAATATAAAATAATAATAAACATAATGGAGGATACTGAATATACACTCCTACCAATATTCTACACCAACTATCAGCCCCAGTGATATTTTTATACACATAGAAATGCACATACTTTTAGGATTGGTGCACAGTGTTGTTTCAAATTATTTTTTTCTTTTAGGCAAGGCAGCTTTATTTGTACAGCACATTTCATACACAAGGGCAATTCGAAGTGCTTTACAGAGCAATAAAATATACAACATAACGGAGGATACAGAAAAGAATAAAGAGAAAATATATATATATATATATATATATATATAAATGATTAAAAATAGCAAAAGTGCAGACAAGAGGTGCAAATATTATTTAAAATTGAGTTTAAAACATTGTGTAAAGGGAATGTTTTATAGCTTTGATTTAAAAGAGGTCAGATTCAGGGCTTGTCTAACATCACCTGGGAGGTTATTCCAGGTTTCTGCTGCACGATAACAAAATGCTGCTTCACCATGTTTTGTTCTGACTCTTGGGACAGTCAATAGGCCGACGCCGGCTGTCCTCAGGCTCCTAGAAGGTTCATATGTCACAAGCATGTCAGAGATATATTTAAGCGCTGAGCCACATGATTATGACTACTCCACATATGACCACAAAAACCCTATCTGAGAAAGTTTTGCTTGATAAATCCCCTTCTGCAGGCTGGATAATTGAGGAACTATTTAAATGTAGATGACGTGTTTGAAAACACATTTAAAAGATCCTTTTAATTTCTGAGGGGATGCAGGGGACACATCCTCCTCCATATTTAAAACATGTGTATTTGTGCTCTCTCTGAGAATAAAAACATAAATGTAGCAGAGAACGTTTATTTTGATAAAACTAGAGGCATATTCACCATAAACTGATGAAGAAAAGGCACATGTTGATGCATAAAATTCACTAGAATTCAGGCAAATAGGTTTTTGACACTCAAAATTTCTTGAAGGACCCCACCAACACCCAGTTTCATATGTGTTCCTCACTGTTGAAACAAACCCAACCCCTTGTCTTTTCGTAACCCAGCATGGCTGGACTAAGCTGCTAGGAAGCACTGGGGCAAAAAAAAATGAGCTGCCAGGCCTGTATGAACTCCCACTGTCTGTACGCAACATAATAACACAAAGCTGAGGGTGTCAAAGATGTCGCTTCCTGCTAAAGGGTCCAGTCTGGCCCACTTGCTGACTTACCTAACATCGATGCACTTGTGAATGCTAAGAGGTGCCATGTTTCAGGAGCCAGTCATGTAAAATGTTGCTTCAGAGGCTTTTCCCACCATGACCAGAATACAGTTATCAGAAATAAAACAATGAATACGTGCTGTGGTCATATTTAAAGATACTGAACATTGTGTAAAATATTATCAATCAGCAGCACAAAAGAATCTGGATCAGCCGTCTATCTTAAAACAGTATGGTGGAATTCTTAAGACTCTTTTTAAGACAGGGGTAACTTGACCTGCCTCCTCGATAGCTTTAGTTTGGTGTGGTGATGCCAGCGTTACTACACAGGAGTGGAAATGTATGGAAAAATGCACATATAGTGGCTGAATGTGGAAAAAACGAGACTTTTGAAATTGCACTTATGCTCCTTGAGACACGTCGAGCTGTTCATTATGTGGATGAATGTTTTAAAAATGTACTTCTTCACACTTAAAGAAAGGGAAAATTTGGAGGTGTTGTTATTTATAGGTTAATATGCGATGGTTTTACTGGTACGGCTCACTTGAGATCAAATTGGGCATGAACCAAAATGAGTTTGATGCCCCTGTTTTAGAAGTATTGCCAACTGAATATGCTTTAGTGGTAGAGTAAATAGGCAATCCTAAACAAATACTGGAGGCCTGAAGGAAGCTGCCATAATCGAGACTTTTTACACAGAAATTCTTAAAAAAAGATGATCAACGCAGCTTAATCAGTCTAAGAGGCAAGAAAACAGATGAACAGCTAATGCTTTGACACCAGCCTTTGCCACTTCAGTTTCAAACCTTGTGAAGCATATGTAGAAACTGAAATGGCAGGATGCAAATAATATATTTAAAATTATGTACAAACAGAGCATGAGGTGGTACGCTAGACGCAGGCTTACAATGAGGCCTACGTCTAGTCTACAGTTTATCAAGGCACTTTAAATTAGCACAGCCATGAGACAGAGGAGCTGCTCTTAAGACACATACAACAACAAAAAGTCTTTGAGAGGTATTTTAGGCATGAGAGATAAAAAGAGAGAGACTGTACAAGCTGTTCCTGAGTTTGCTTCCAGCAGAAGCTCACTGGAGAACCATTGCAATTTTATGTCCATTATCCTTTCGCTGTCTGTGACACTGGCTGTGGTTAGTTTTATTCCCCTCTCTGCCTGCTTGTCACTCCCTGCGGAGAAAGAAATAGCTTGTGTTGCTGAAGTGCATGGCTTCTGCCCTCTCATTCGCCCGCTGATCGTCTTCTTCTTCATTTTCTTCTTCATTTTCTTCTTCATTTTCTCCTTCCTCTTCTGCCACTTGACTCGGTGGGGGTCTCTTGTAAGAACGAGGCGCAAAGGTCACCAAAGCTTGCCCTTCTGGAAGTGTTGGGGCGGAGGGTGTCGGCTGAGGTGGGTCACTGCACCAGGTGATGACACTCAGACTCTGGAGTTTAGGCACAAATCTGTCCCTGTGTCTAAATTTAACAAACAAGGAACGAAAAAAATCGAATTGATGACAAAGATCCACTCATGTTATGTATCCATGTTTGCTGCACAGCAGAAAACACAATTTTCTACATTTATATATTCTCTACCTGAATAAGTAGGCAGCCAAAATGACCAACAAGAGAGCAAATGAGCCGCAGATCCACGGGATCACGTGATGTGATGCCTCCCCTCCACCTTTCACTGTCATAGGAACTGCAGTAAAGACAGGGGGGGACTGTGAGAGATCCTAATGGAGCTGAGTAACATCGATGCAAGTTAATGTTTTGGTGAAACTGAATGTGTGTGCATGCATGGAGATAGGTGTGTTGAGCCATGTTTCCTGTGGCTTGTTTCGTTGTTGAGCCTCAGTTATTATGATGACATGGCTTCCTGTTGAAACCCAGTGGGACAGAGGGGGTTTTCAACACTAACAACATTTAAGAGTTCCCTCTGTCCCCTCTTATCCCCCCTCTTCTCTTTATCTTACACACAGACACCTCATTAACCAAAATATTTTACTGTCTGCTGATGATCTTACCATCAGTCATATAGTCTTCTGTCGCCAACCCAGAGCCTTCTATGATCTGCAGGTTAGAGAAGGGAACGCAAGAGACGGTGTGAGATACTGGAGGCCAGAGAACAACAAACACGCACAGCACAAGTTTTAACGATTTTCTCATTGAGACTCTTACCATGGTGGGAGTGATGGTCTCTTTAACTGCTGAGAGACACATGCACACAAATGACATTAAAATCTTTTACAGAATGGAAACCCTTGCCACAGACATTTAAATGTATGGAAAGTAAAAACATAATGTAGTTAGTGTGCTATTTAATTAATAAAGTTGGCAACCAGAAAAAAATTCTGCTACATAAGTTTTTTTTTCTTTGACAAGGATAAAAGATCAAATCTTATATTGTATATTTCTTTTAAATAGTCAAGTATTTATAAAATAACATATATATATATATATATATATATATATATATATATATACACATATATATATATGTATGTATGTATGTATGTATGTATGTATGTATGTATATTATATATATATATATATATATATATATATATATATATATATATATATATATATATAAATAAAATAAAAAAGGAAGAAGAAGATTCAGTCATTACATGAAACATAGAGCTAAGCTAAGATATCCAGAAAAAATAAATTCCAATATATTTAACTATTTAAAAAAGTGTGTATAAATTTTAATTTATTTTTTATGGGTATCTTATCTCATGCAACTTGTTATTTTTTCATTATCGTCCATTTGTTTCACTTGTCATGCCATTATTTTGGTCATGTGATGGCCTCTGTGAAAGCCCTGACACAGACCTGCAGTGGTCGAAACATGTTGGCTCTTTTAATGATTTAGCCACTACAATAAAGGCTTTTTAATATTACTTTCGTCTTTTTTCTGTATTTTTTCCAAAGTGCCTGGATTGCCTTCCTGTCAACTTATTTTATTGGTCACTGTCATATATACAAAGCCACATCATTGCCTCATCTAAAAGTAATTCACTAAAAAGTCACTGAAAATTAATAAGGCAGCAACCATGATAGATATGGGGGGAGGGGTGATGACACATCCCTCCAATATATCGATTAAAAACTATAAATAAAAAGAATGCTACGCTCTGACAGGCAACCATGCACCATCATCCAAAAATAATCATTCTCAAATGCAATCATAATCATAAATAAACTTAACAAACTGACATTATCATTACTGCTGGTTCTAGTATTACAGTGTACTGATTCTCTGCGTGTAGTTTGTGTAAAAGCAAAAGCAAAAGCAGTTGTGCAACTGCTGTGGGTTCAGTCAGCGTCAAACACTGTACTGTCTCTGTTTCTTTACTTTCAAATGTATTAAAAAGTGGAGAATCAGGATGGAATATGAATGTAACAAGGGTTATATTACTGTTAGTATCACTATTTCATTTTAAAAAAGTCATAAAATTATCATAGTGTGTCATAAAAGAGTCATATTGTGTGCTCTATAAAATGTTCTAAACTGGTCTGTTTAGTTGTTAAAAATTATCCTACAGAGGATTTTCCCCAAATCAGACAATGTTAAGTAGATGATTACAGCCCTGGGAATTTGATATGTACAGGCTGTTGGGGATAAAAATATTTCTGGGTCGGTGTTTGATTTTATTTTGATGGCATATCAAAGGGGGGGGGGCAGGAAATGAGAAGAACAACATGTAAAAACAACAAAACATCTAACTTACGAGAAAGTGAATTTACTGAACAGATGAACATACCAAACTGATATAAAGGATTTCAAGTTGAAAGGCAGTGTTTAAGAGTTCAGAGAAATATGCTAGAAAATACCTAGAGAAAACATTTTCTTAAAAGAAGTTTCACTTTCATGCCAGTATTTGCATGAACAAGTGTCACTTTCATTTTATCTGGGGTATAATCTATTCTGCAAACATCAGGATGCATCTGTTAACTTTCTCTAAATATTTTCAACTCCATGAACATGTAGGGGAATAATGCATACATGCTCTGCACAATGAGCAAACATATTTAGAGTGGAAGAGAAACACAAGTGGAAGGGGTACAAGTACCTACTTATTGGAGGGTGTTATACAAAAAGCTTGTTTGGAAAACCCAGGGAAGGAAACAGAACGTCCTGATCCAGAGGTTGTCATAACTACTTTTGTCTGTGTCCAGGGCGGATCCCGTGTTATGGAGGCGATAAAGATCAGTGATTTATAGGCCCACTTAATTTACAGTACTTCATGTTTCTAAAACCATAAGGTTTTCCTGGCTGCTGGCCCCTGACCAAGAGGAAATACTTAATTGAAGTTCTGCTAACGATAGCATCAGCTAAAACGTGTGTGCGCGTGTGTTTACCTGTCCAGCTGCTGGCATGGACCGGTTCACTCCACTCACTCCACTTTCCATCATATTCATCTCTCGCTCTGACCTGTATCCTGTACTCCACACCAGCTAGTGCATCTTTGATAGTGTAGGAACGCAGGCGCTTGATCTCATATTTCTGCAGAGACACATAAAGTTAGACAACCACATAAATAAAGCATCCTGTGCACACTTACATCTGCCATTCTGTCATTCATTTTCCGTAACCTTTTATCCTGATAGGGTTTGCAGAGGGCGCTGGAGCCTATCCCAGCTAACACTGGGCGAGAGGCGGGGTACACCCTGGACAGGTCGCCAGATTATCACAGGGCTGACACATAGAGACAGACAACCATTCACGCTCACATTCAGAGTCACCAGTTAACGTAATCTGCATGTATTTGGACTGTGGGAGGAAGCTGGAGTACCCAGAGAAAACCAACGCTGATGAACCCTCTTGCTGTGAGGCAACAATGCAAACCACTGCACCACGTGCCACCAAATTATCCCCATTTCATCTCTGAGAGATTTTTTGGCTGTCTGTGGAACATGTAAATAGTAAAAAAAAATTATCATACATCACTGTAACTATTTTTTTTAGTGATTTGTCGACAACATAATGTTAAAATGTTGCATCCTTTTTCATTTCCTTAATGTTTCATTTTATTTTGTTTTTAACAATATGTGGAATCTAGGATGTCTGACTTGGTTTAAAAAGAAAATGCAGTCAGTGGAACATGAAGCCAAAAAAGCTCTCTTTCCGCAGTGAGAAATTATCCAGATGATCGACAATGCCTCCTCATCATTGAGCCCATAAGGCAAGTGCACAAGAGACATTTGACGGCCAGGCTTAAGATAAAATGATTTAGTCTTTCTGGACTTTCCAAATGTCATACACACTTTATTTTGCGTGCAGAGAATTTCCAACAACAGACAGCTACTTGACAGAGACCACAAACTAGCTCGACAACATGGCCAAACGCAAGTGTGACGCTGAATGTTTTAAACTGTGTGGACCTAGAGCTAATGACCAAGGAGAAAACTGATGAGTCAGATAAAACTTCACTTCCTGTACAGCTGTCATAAGCTGTAGACAGCAAAACTGTTTTTGTACTACGCTGTAAACGCGTTCATTTCTGCTGTAAAGTTGAGCATTTTAACATTGTGTCTGTGGGGACTGACTCGCTCTTGGAGCCAGCCTCAAGTGGCCATTTGAAGAACTGCAGTTTTTTGGCACTTCTATGTTGGTTTCCTTTTTTTTTGCTTAGTCTCTGCACACATTGCACTGTCATCAGCTGATTGTTTGTTTGTTTTAGGCCAGAAAAGCCAACAATGCATTGATCCACTGAGCTGTGAAAAGTAAACACGCTCCAAAACTCTTTTTGTCTACCGGCACGCACCTGCTCAAGATTAAACAAGGAGTGGACAGGTCGGTATTTGATCTCGTAGAGTAGTGTATAATAGTTGTCATGAGACTTCCAGGAGATTGGCAAACCCCAGGTGGCGGTCATTCTCCTTTCGTGTCCCTCCTCCTGTCGGACTGACAAATGTGCTGGAGGGTTGGGCTTCACTGAGGGGGCAGAAAGGAACATAGAGAGTGCTTTCATGAGCTTCACATCAGACCAAATACCTGCGTGACACTGGCACACGTGCCTCGACACACAAACTTACAAATTGTCAGAGGTGTGAAGCTTTGCGGGATGCTGGTGGCGTTGCCGGTGATGCTCGTAACACACAGGGAGGCTATGTGAACAATTCTCAGCTCGTCCTCATTGTGATCCAGAGCACACCAACAGCGGGAGAGGCGAGATGAGAATGAGCACGGAATGCTAAGAAAATGCTGTTGTGGGCTGAGAGAAGGAATAACGAAGAAGAAGAAAGATAAGTGTCACTCACACAAAGAAGCAGGCACGTGCACAGATAGACCCCTGATGGTGCTCAAGCCTCTGCACTTTTGGTCTCTGACCAGATAAGACAGATTTTTCTATTTCTTTTTCTAATCTTGTTATTTTAAATTTGGTCCATGGCATCAATTCTCAATTAAAAGTGTGTTTTAATGCCCGGCAACTGCATTTGAGCACTAACTGATGTACTTTGCTGCCCATACTTTTGTGCTTTTATTCTGAGTACTTCTTTTACCACTGGTAGGAGGGATGAACTATGACAGAGTTGTACATATTATATATAATTCTTTAATATAGTATTGGGACCTGCTAACACACCTAATGTGATTTACAGGTCAGTTTATACAGAGACTAACAAGAAACAACATCTAAACCATATGTAACTACTGGCTGCTAATGCTAACTCGGCTATGTTAATTGTTTTGACGTGCACCCAAAGAAAGCGATGCGAGTCCTCCTTTAGAACTGAGAATAATCCGGCAATTTGTTTTCCACAAAAGTTTCATAAACTCCGTACAGTGGGCAATAACTTCATATCCAACAACATAAAAATAATAACATGGATTACTTATCAAAAAAGCACAGTGAGTGCAGTCGAAAACTATTTCTTTACCCCAAATTAGCATGGCAACCCCTGTACATTGTTTGAACCATATATATATATATATATATATATATATATATATATATATATATGATGATCATTAGATGACTCATTCCTGTGGCTGCTGTGCGTCAACGTCGCAGCCATCTTGGGGAGGTCACCGCTGGCTGGCTAGTACTGTTGTGTATGGAGATAAGTCTGTGCTGATTTGGATCGGCACCCAATTACACTTTCAGACTTTTGACTGAGTATGTCGAGTTTGCTGAAGACTTATCTCCATACACAGTACTAGGCAGCCAGCCATGACCTCCCCAATATGGTGGCAACATTGACGCATTGCTGAAACGAGCCGAAGCCGTCGACGAGGTATCTAATGTATATGATATCTATGGTTTGAACCAGTTTAAACGGCCTGAGTTGACCCCAACTCAGTGGCAGCCGCTGCAAAGCCAAATACAGCCCCCAGTGGTATGGAAGAACCATTTCAATGAGTAAATATTAAATGATAAATACATGGCTCATACACCATAGCTTGTAATGCTGCTAAAGGTTACATCCTCCTGTAGCTTTAAAATATAACATGACATCTTATAATGTGTAATTATTATTATTCACTGTCTTCACTCATGTTTAAGTTCTTCACTGGGGAGTTAGTGTTAGTATATGTCCTTACGTTTTACTGAGTAAGAGGTGACAGTGAGTTTGTACAGTGATGGGCTTCTGAGACATCCACTCACAGCGGATCTTACTGCTGGGTGACCTTTTGTAGCAGGACAGGGTGGGGGTCTCTGGATGATCTAACATGAATAAAAGACATGCAGTGATACTGAACATTCATAATAATAATTCATAATTCAGTCAGTCAGTCATTGTCTCACCTAAATACATAAACAGTGATGTTGATCATACTCACATTGACTTTTAATTTTAGATTAAATTGTAGATAAGATTTCTAGATTAGTTGTTTAGAAAATGACAAATTTTATAATATTTAATTTGTCTAACCATCAACCCAAAACCAAGAGATATTTAATCAATAATGTCAAACAGAGAAAAGCAGCAGATCAAACAGGATGACAGTCTCCAGTGGTGAAGTGTTGCTAAGTACATTTACTTATGTACAGTTCTGAGGTGCTTGTACTTTACTTGGGCATCTAAATAACAATTTATGCTAGTTTATACTTTTACTTCACCACATTTTATATCAGTGAAATAATTGAAGTGGCCATAAAATAATGACTGGTTCTCTATGAGCCTCGCTTCCACATCTACACCTTAACTGTCTCACGAACTCAGTCCACACTCAGTTCAAACGTTAAAACTAGGAAGTGCTCATGAAAAATACATTTTAAAGATTCTGTTACTGTATTGTCTATTTGTCACCTAAAACATCCTCATAAACATATGTTAGTGCACTGTTTGGCTGCAATACGGGAATGTGTGAACAGGAAGTGGGCGCCATACTGTTTCCTGTGTTCTAAAAAATTAAATAGTTGAGATCAAGCGGTAAGACTAAGCAGTGTTGATCAAATATGCACCGAGATTCTGTCACTGTGTTACGTGTTAGTTGCCTAAAATGTTTTCAGAAACTTATTTTCGCTTACCTTTAACAGTATCCACTGATTTATCTGAACTGTATAACCGTTCAGTGATCAGGAAAGCACCATTCTCACCCACTATCTATCTATCTATCTATCTATCTATCTATCTATATGAAAGTTGTGCAGTGGAGCCAAAACCATTCAACTGCACGCTTCTGCATGGGTGGGCCCTTTGAGCAGGTGCACTTGAGACTTCCCCTGGTCGAGCTGGCTACTTCTGGTTTAGCGCTCTGCTAACTTGAATGGGTATAAAATAATTTATTCTTGTGGCTCTTCTAGACTTTTGTAATGTTATTGGACCGAATGGATCAAATCCTGACAGTGCAACGAGCAATTTCGTGGGGGTTGTGACACTCGGGAAAAAATGTATCCACCGATTTACAATGTAAGTCTATGGGAGCACTGGGAGCCCAGAGCACTTCCTGGAAGGCAAGAACAGCCTAGCTCAGATTACGTCACCCATCAGTGAGAGCGTTTATTGGTCTGGTGCGATGCAGTGCATTCTGGTAGTTGTAATTTTTCCACCTTTGGATTAAAAGCAAACGAAACAGCCAGTGTTTGTGTCTTCCTATTGTGTGGACAGCCCGTTTTTTTTGGAAAGACCATTTTTCCAGCAGTGAAATACTTTGCAACGTCCTCCTCACTCTGTCTTTGAAATGGAAAACAATTGCTAATGTTAATGACATTGCTAATCGCTAATGCTAATTGCTAATGACATTTATGACTTCAATCATCTGTTGCTACTGCAGCTTACCTGCAACATGTACTTTTAAGGAGAACCTTTCTCTGTCTCTGTGATAACACGTGTACCTCCCGGCGTCTATCAGTCTCACTGAGGACAGAGACAGTGACGCCCCTCTCCTCTCTAATGTGACTTCACCCCAGTCTCTGTCTCCTTTTCCCACTGTCATCCTGTTCCACTTCCACTGTAGCCGCGACTTTACACCCCGTGTTACCCTGCTCCCTTCCTCGCCCTCCTCCTCTTCCTCATAATCGTCCTCTCCAGGCATGTCTTCGGATTCACCCATTCGCAGTCTGGTCACACTGGTTGGCTGGACCGTGTGAGTTGTAGGGGGAGCTGTGTATCCTGTACTTGTCTGTCCGAGGCTTCTGTTCTCTCCTGCCTCAGTGGGGTGAGAGTTGTACCCCTCATTTACAGCATTCCCCCCAGTGTGTTTGTCACTGTTTAATGAAACTGCAGTGCTGCTTCTGATGTTTGCAGTGGTTGTTGGGACTGCATCTGCAGAACTCCCTTGTCTGTTGGTGGTTAAGCCATTTCCACCCCAGCTGACCTTTACTCCATCCACCTCCACATGACCACTGCAGGTTAAAACCAGCTTACTGCCTGGAGATAGGACCAACACACCAGGGGGAGGGTCTGTCGAAAAAAAAACACAAGCAACAAAAAAACAGGATTTAAGGAACTAATATAAACCAATGTGTGTGTTGTCTGTCTTATTGATGACGTGCCTTAATTCAAGATGTGTTTATAGCACAATAATACAGTATTTTACACTAACGAAAGCTTTATTTTGAGTATTGGTTGCGATCGACTTGGCACAGCACAGATAGGATGCAACGTTGCATAACCGAAATGACCAACTCCTTTTGAACTTCCTCTTTTAATCAGTTCTCTTCTTTCTGGTTTCTTTTTCTGTCCTTAATAATGCCCTCTCTGTCATCTCACACTCATTTACATTTCTGACATCCCTAATCATGCAGATTTTGTGATTGCACTCAAAACCCACACAGTGTACAATGACTTGGGTAATGCCTTCGCTGTATTTGTTTTCAGGCTCTTGTTTGGACACGGCTTGATGTCAGAGGTCCAGTGCCCTTGTGTAAACACACTTTACTCTCCTGATCTTCAACTTTCCCAGTTCCCCGTCTTTTATCTGCCCTTACATGGAAGATAAAGGCTCTGCAATGGAGACAGAGCACAAATGCACATATAGTGTGTGACTTAGTTTTATGTCATTAGTCTACTAAATTTAGATCTGAATCAAACAGTACTCCTAGATTTCTGGCAGTGGACTTCATGTAGGTGGATAAGGGACCAAGACTGATGGGGTATTTGGGTTAGGGGGACTGAACAGTATATATTCTGTTTCTGAATTGTTGAGTTGAAGGAAGTTTTGGGCCATCCCACAGTTGACATCGCTGAGGCAATCTACAGCAGCAGCTAGGCACCGGGTCTAAGGGGAAGGTATATCTGTGTGTCGTCTGCATAGCAATGAAAGGAAATGTTGTGTTGTTGAATGATTTGGCCAAGTGGAAGTATATAGATGGAAAATAAAATTGGACCTAAAATCGAACCTTGATGGGACCATAAAGCCAGTGTAATGCCATTTTACCAACAGAGTAATAACAGATACAATTTACATTAATTTCTGTCCTGTCTTGTATTTAACTCATGGAAAAATATCTAACTTTCTCTTCCCAGATTAGCTCGGGGGAAGGTGTTAATTATTTTCAAGTTGAAACCCTCAAGTTCAAGTGAGGTCACAAGTGACTGGTTTTTAAGTCCAAGTGGAGCTGCAAGGCTTTTTTGATTTTGTTACCTCAAGTCTATTTTAAAATTTAACTCGCCTGACAATGTGCTTGAATAATTTGGATGACTAACGTGCACAATCTGTGGCATCAAAGTCAAAAGAGTTGTCTCAAAGATAAATATGTCCCTCCAGCAGTACAACAAACACAACCAAGGTTAAGAACACATTTATGGAAGACGCTGATTGGTGGGTGAAGGTTGGCACTGTGTACAAATAGAGTATTTATTTGTACATTCTGCTGATAAAATAATAAAATAAAAAAAGTAATGATAATTCAGGGGGGAAAAATTAAAGGCTAAATGCCGGGAAAGAAGCAGGAGACCACGTTTTGAATTTATATGATTAGAGATTATTATTGTATGAGGATTATAGTTTTTTGGGTGACAGTATGAAAAACATTTTTCTGAGCTTCAACAAAGCTTTACAAAACAACTGTTTCGATAAGACAAAAAAAGGAGCATGCAGAACATTTAAAGCAAGTTTCTGCGTGTTTTAAAGTTAAAAAAAAAACATACTCCAGATATGAAATGGGATCCGTGAGACGCACAGAAATATAACACTTTTAGACAAGCTTTGATTTGCATCGTGCTCAAACTGCAATCAGAGCAGATGCTTCTTTTATATTTGCTGTGATTTATCTCAGAATCATGTGGTCAGCGCCTCAGAGCGACCAAAACACTCGCTTTGAAAATTTAAATCTGAGCAGCCAGCATTTACTTTTAACAAATTTATCTACAGTGCGTTCTGACATGCTGCCGGCTTGTCCTGGTATTTTCAGAAACAGACAAAGCAGGCTTACATGGCAGGATAAATGATTATAATTCAGGTACCTTTTCTGGGACAGGTTCCGTCGAAAACGCCGCGGACCGGCGCTGCGCACAGAACCCACAGCAAAGGGAGAAAGATCCGCATTTTTGCGCATGAGTCCCCCCTCACCGAGTCCTCACACCATCACTTGCGTCCTGACTGATCTCCAGTTGGAGATTGTTGTGGCTCCCATCAAACTTCTCACACGAACAACAAACGTCAGTCCTCCTGTCAGAAGCTGAGCATGGCTTCCTCTGGTAGGAGCAGTCTCTCTGCGTATAGACCCGTTATTGCGAAATCCCAGCTCTCTTCCCCTTGTTCAGCCCGTTACACAGAGGAAATCCTCCTCAGCGTCACATTAAAACCCCAATGAAAGCTGAAAATAGGCTTGCTATTATAATAATTATTTTTGAATACTGAGGAAGTGTTGTCACGGCTTGCTGATGTTACTGTCTCTAACTGCATTCTTCTGATTCTTCTTCTTCTTTTTAAATCGTACACGGTGCACTTTATTTTAATTATGCAGCCTATTTTAACTGTGGGTGTGCAGCTTGTTAATGTGAGCTGTATGTTTATTTTGTTCCAAAGTAAAAAAAAAAAAAAATAAAAATAAAAATCATATAGCTCTTTCACTTTCTGTTCATTTTCATCTTGGCCAATATAAACTATAGAGCACCATGATAAACTGAAGGACTAAAGGGTATTTACGCAATGATGGATGGATGGCTACCAGACCCTTTGGCCCCGGGGGCACACCTCACCTTCACCTGCAAAATGTGACTCAAATTAACAAGTGCCGACAAGGAGGAGACTCAAAAGGACCAAAAAGAGATGCATGGAACAACATGGACACAAAATGACCAAAAAGGCACAAAATAATCTAAAAAAACCCACAAAATTACTTAAGTGAGACACAAACTGACTCAAGATGACACAAGACGACCTTCAAGAGACACATAATTACCTAAAAAAACAACAACACAAAATTATACCCCAAGAGACACAAAATGACTAAATAAGGCACAAAACTACCTAAAAAAAATACAAAAGGACTTAAAAGAGACGTAAACTAACTTAGAATGACACACAACTAGCTTTAAGAAACACAAAATGACCAGAAAAGCACAGAATTACATAAACTATTGGGTTGTATATATGTTGGGACAGTCATTATTTTTGTATTGTTCTGGGTTGTATGTAAATAGGGATAGCATTATATTTGGATTGTTGTAAATATTGATTGTAAATAGGGATAGTTGTTTATATTTATATGACATTGGGATATATATAAATTAGGGATAGTGTTTATATTGTTCATTGGTGTTGTATTGAGTAGCACATGTGAATTATGAGTATGTATAAAAGGGGTAGGAGTTAATAAGTGTAAACTTCTTCCTATTCCTTTTCAGACATGCAACACATTGTTTAGGTTTATTACTTATGGTGCTTTATGGTCATTCTTGCATGTTTTTAAGTAAATTTTGTTTGTTTGTTTTGTTTTTTGCACATCTTCGAAATAAAAAGAAATTAATTTATTCATTCATTCAAAGAAGGCACAAAATTACCTAAAAAAAACCCCACAAAATGACTTTAGAGAGATGCCAATTGAATTAGGACGACACAAACAGAAACAAAATAATCAAAGATAACATAAATCTACCTCGAGACACACAAAGACCTCAAAAGTGACATCAAAGTACCTAAAAAAACACACAAAATGACCTCAAAGAAACACAAAATTACTACAAAGACATAATATGACCAAATAAAGACACAGAATTACCAAAGAAAAAAAAAACAAAAACTACAGACTCAAAATGATGTAGAAAGAGGCAAACCCACCATAAAATCATGTGTGTCTGGCTCGTGTGCAGGGGAGGTGGTGGGACCTTTTGCATGTCTGTGCCCAGGGACCCACTGTCTCATATCTGCTCACGTGTTTATGCGCCATAAACTGCTTTTTGTGGTTAAACTCAAAATGTAAATGAATACAATAAAAAAGAAAAAACCCTCAAATGACCACATCTTAGTCATCTCTACCTTCGTCACTGGTTGCTAGGCGAAGTCACATTTGCATGGACACAGTTCGTTTGTCTCATTTGAAAGAGAATTGACACGTTTATCGACCAACGTTCAACAGCTCCGTATTACCAAAGAGCTGACCCATGCTTCACCAATTCATGGTGCCAAATGCTGTGCAGTACATTCATTTCCGGCCTTGTTTTTGCAAATCATGGTGGCGTCCTGCTGTGTTTTCAATCTAAGCGCTGCTGTGCTGAAGACTGCAGTAGAGCTAAACAGGTTTATATTGTTCTTCTGGTGATCCAACTCATTATCTCACCCCAGTCCGGGTCAGGGGTCACTCATTGACAGGAGATTTTGCAACACTGATGGGATGCTGTACTTGATGAAAAGACCAGAAAGAGCCCAGACAACCAAAATATTGGCATTTTAAGGCATGATTATCTCCACACACCTTCCCTTTATTCATGGACAAATAAAAATTCAAAGCAGTGTACAGACTTGTTTGACAAATCACCTTTAAATGCCCAGTGCTGCCTGTTTCTTTGCACTTTGCCCATGTCCAACCTAAAGTAAGCCAGTGGCACTGTTTTTCAGACTGCGGTGGTACGAGACATTACATCAGAGGTACATAAACATGATCTGGCCCTTTGTCAGACAAAAAGAAGAGAATTAAAAGCACTGAGAGCTCGCTTTAAGGTGCAAATGAACTAGGCCATTATAAAACACATCAATATGATGCAAAAAAGGAAGAGGAAAACATGAAGTTGAGGTTTAACAAGTAATAAAGGAGATCAATGGGAGATAAGGGACACAAGTCTTGCAACAGTCTTGCCGTGTCCTGTAACATAAAGCACCGTTCTCACTGAGAACTATAGTGAACACAAAAACACCTGTACAGATAATAATGCCTGCGCATCACTGTCTGAATGTTGTCAAATGTCTTCTGCTCATTCACTCAACCCACTGCTGATTGTGAGAGATGCTGCGTGACTTGTCAGTGAGGCTAAACTTGAAATAACAAGTGGAAACAATCTTTCAGATCATTGAAGTTAAGCAATGTTTCCGTCCCTGCTGCTTTCCTTCAGATAAATACTGTAAATTTCATGATGTCATTCATGAACACAGTCATCATACGCCACGAGAACATGTATATCACCATTAAATTCCAATTCATAGCTGGCAAGGTTCATGTCGTTAGGATGCGCCCTCCTCTCTATGATTTGGATTGATTTGATGTATAATAAAAGTTTGAGCTGGGAAACAGAGAGAAGAGCACAGTAACAGTCTGTGTGCTCAGTGTCTCTGAGTCTCTCCAGGAAAGCACAGGAAAACACATCCTGTGTGCAAACATGATGAACAGGAGTTATTTCTGCGTTAATTCTTAATGCTTCACTCGATCTGGCTGGTTTCCTTGGCGACAGAGGGCAGGCCCGGGCTGCTGGATGAGGAGGCACGAGCCCTCCAACCAAACAGAGCTTCCTGTTGGAGAGAGGACGAGCTGTGTCAGTATGTGTGACATCTATGTGTTGTGACAGTTTCATTTCTGTAACTGATACAGGAATAGAAAAGAAGCAGCTCACCTGCACGGTGCCCAGAGTGATCGTCCAGCCTCCAGGTGAGTCTCCCCCATAGGACCTCACTGCCGCAGGGGTGAGGACGCTGGCATTGAGGGCCGCAGCAGCTGCCTCTGAGGATGGCGCTAAAGCTGGTGGGGTTTGTGTGGATGATGTGGGTACAGTCTGTGTGTTTTGGGCTGGTGCTGCTTCCGTCTCCTCCTCGATGGGTGTATCCTGCGAGCCGCCCAGAAGAGAGGAGGAGTTTGAGAGCGGCGGAACTGACCCAGAGACACAACTGGGCGCCGGGCTGCACTCCCCAGAGGCGCTGGGGGGAGTGTGAGTGTGAGTGTGTTTCTTCCTGCGGAGCGTGTCGATCCAGCTGGAGCTGTGTCTGGAGGCGAAGGTGGCCAGGGCCAAAGACGAGAGCCTCATGTTCTTCCCTGAGGTGATCAGCTCTCCAAATCCTTCCTGGTGGGCGAAGGCGTAGCCTGACCTCCTAGAGCCGCCCCGAGCGCCCAGACGGCCCTCGGACACGCTGCCTGTCCCACGCCAGGCACCTCCTGTGCTACGACCAACTGGCTTTCGCTTCTTCTGCCGCACCAGCTGAGTGTAGCGCACCTGGAGAAGGAACAGAGGAGAAGACGTTTTAGCAGTTTGGTGTCTTTGTGCTAATTTATAAGGTATACAGCATATAACACTTCAGTTGTTGGTAAACTTTTCCCAACTCAAAACTCTCCGTACTACTACTTAAAATTATAGCCAATAACGTTGGGTGAAAGTTGATGCATTACAGTAATAACATTACTTTTCCCAGTAACAAATTACTGATAAAATATTAGTGATAATATTAAAGTTAAACCCCTAAAAATAACTTGTTATACTGTACCAACTTTTGTTGTCAACCCCCTACTGATTTATAATCCAACGATTAGTCACATCCCCAAATTCATTTTCAATTTCACAATCATCTCTCATGTATATCACAAAGCAACAAGTTAGCATGGACGATGGAAATGCTCGCATTCAATGAGTGCAAATATTTCCATTACTTTGATTTTGTCGTTAGGAAAGATGACAAGAACATCGTTGTTCCAGGTAGTAGCACTAAGACAACACTGCGAAAAACACAAGTTCAAACCTCCTACGAACGAACGGCACAACAATGTGAAGCTTCTGGAAATACACCTCATCAAAGGCGAGCCCTGCTTAGGATGGCTTGGATAGCTGTAGCCCTACACTGGCTAAACAACCGATACTGGATTATAATCGTGAACAGCTGCAGGCTACAAGAGACAAAGAACTAAAGATGCATGTGGCTGGATACGTGGATGAAATCTCTATGATTAAAAAATCAGTCACAGGCAGTAGAGAACCCCAAGGTAAAAAATTATTTGCAAGCTATGTAGCTTTAGCTGCACTTCCCAGAGATATTCACAAAAAGAAATGCATGTGGAAATTCTTAATTTTGAGGAGAAACGATCAGTATGTAACGATCAGTTGTGTGGGGTGTTATGGGAAAGTCATATAATGAGAAGTGTGACATTGCTGTTGGCAGGGAGTCATAAGGAAAGTAATAAATTACATTTTTTGAGTGATGAGCCAGCACCAGTAGATGTGACTGTAGAGAAACAAACTGATCAAAAAAGGAACTCCTTCACACCACCCGAACATCAGCTTCAGTTGGACGCCCAGCTGGCTTGAGACACACTCACCATACATTGAGCCTCAGCTCTTACAGGAAAGTAACTCGTGCTGATAGAGTACACTGATTCAGTCAATATTTGAGTATTTACGCTGCACTGGCTCAGTGACAGTAAGCATGAGCTCACCCTCGCACATGCACTAAGATGAACTGAACGCTCGTGGTTAATCATTGGCTGAGACCTGGTTCAAACTGAGCTGTTGGGAAGAACACTGACACATGTTGCAATGGAGAAGATGGACAAATCAGAGTAAGAAACTTCTTGTGTGTGTTTTCTCACCGTGTCTGAGAGCTGAGGTTTGAGGTCCACCTTGAGGAAGCGGAATGCCAAAACTGGAACTATGCATATTGCTGTTGCCAGTGCAATAGTTAACCACACCACTGGTTGCAACAATGTGCTCTGGGCACTACCTGTGCTCACAAACACACACATACAACCACAAACATGAGCAAATATGTCTCAGGAATTCACAGTTTTTCACCAACACTGTATACACAGAGATATTAGACACCTGGACGTGATGATCCCACAGGTGGTGGGAACACAGGTGACTACAGGAAAGATTATATTTGGGTCAACGAACATTCTGTTTTGTTCAGGACCTAGTGTTTTTGTACTTGCGTGTGTGCCTGTGCGTGTGTAAAAGACAAATAAGGGAAGAGGGGACTGACCTACGAAGTGGAACTGATTGGGAAAGATCCTGAAGAGGGTCTGACTGTGCAGAGCAAACATGATGGTGAAGTAGGAGCCCAGAGAGCCCCACACAAACACATGGTTTATAACAGTCCAGAAGCCTGTGTCCAGAGCGATCTACGTAACCACACAGACACACACACATGCAAAATCAGCACAGTTAATACACCATGATGGAACAGACGGTACGTAAATATAGCTGTGAGGAAAGCTAACACCATCACGGCTTCTCTCACCTGTACGCTAACCACAATGACCAAGGCTGTTGCTGTGGTGACCGCGAAGGTCTGGTAGTCAGCGAGGGCACTCCGTTGCTCTGAGTGGCGTCGGAGAGGACGGCACAGGGGACAAAAAACAGCACCACTGATGTGTAGATGCCCTGGGCGATGCAGATGAAGAACTCTCTTGTTGAAGAGAAGGTTGAGCTGCCCGGGCTCGTACAGCTTCGGATACTCCAGACTCCTCTGGTCAGGAACATCCTTCAATAACATACAGGAAGTGAGCGGCTGCATTTTGCTACGTTGGGGCTGTAACTACAGAAACTACCTGGACTTGTTATGTTTCATAAATTGAGTATCTATTTCCAGAGTCTACAACAGTAACCCTTAATTTACAGCCCATGACTGGGTGCTGGGTTGCCCTCCAAAAGTTTTCTAATTCATAATGAAAATAAATTGACTCACACTGGGATTTTTTTTGGTACATAATGCAAAAAAGATGCCATGGCGCATAAAAAACAGCAAAATAGAGCTTGATTGGCAAAAAAGGTATCGGGGAGGATCCCTGACAGAGACATGCATTAATTATTGTATATTAATTACTATTTTTTGTTTGCTGACTAGCTCCTGCCCTTGTGTCATTTTGCAAAAGCGGCCCCGGTGCAAAGCAAGTTTAGTATCCCTGGTCTATAACCACGCTGACAGTGAGAAGCTGCACTTAGCTAAATGCTAATTTTAGCATGCTAACATACTCCCAATGACAATGCTAACATGCTGATTGGAACAACGAGAAAGCAAGGTGTGTATATCTTGTAAACATGCATATACCCTCCACTACACCACTGTGTGCAATATCACAAAGGTATGAAAAACACAGATACTGCCCGAGCCTAGTTAACTGGATTATATTTATGAAATATTTTGCGTTGAAACAGGTCAAATTTCACCAAAGCACATTAAGGTTACTGTGTGTTAACAGAATATTTAACTGGGGAACTTAGGACCCCGGGAAGATAAGGCCCATTTCCACTGAAGAAGTTCCTGGTACTATTTGGGGGGCAGGAACTTTACAGGAACATCCTCTCGCTCGGCCCTCTCAATCGCCGTGTCTCCACTGAGAGGGCGGAGTAGGAGGAAGATTCCTGTAAAGTTACTGGCCCTGGATGTGATGTAATCGTTGCGCGACCATTTTGACCGGGGCGAGTTTTTAAAATGCCGGCTATTTTGTCGCTTTCTGTTGACATCACATCCCGCCTTGACTATATCCAATCAGCACCAAGTAAACCCCAAGCCCCACCCAGGAGTTTTTTGGGGCCGTTCTGAGTACCTACTCCGAGGCAGGGACTTGTTTAGCCCCTGTAAGTCCCAGAACTCTGTCTTTCGGGGATGGTTCCTGCGATGGAGACACGCATCGACGGCCCCGGTCCCGTAAAATTACCCCGAAGTTCCTGCAGTGGAAACGGGCCTATAGACACACTCCTGATAAAAAGGTAAGGAATTGTATAATCCACCATGAATGTCAGAGGATCAGAGTCAGTATGCTTCATCCTCTGGGGACCATGAACGTATATACCAAATTTCATTGTGATTCCTTCCATAGTTATATCAGTCTGGCCCAAAGTGGTCGTCTGACCTACAGACCAACTCATCTGCAAACTCACTCCTAGTGTAGCAAAAATATGGCTTTATCTTTATTTACTGTAATGTTGCCATGTCTTATGGAGACAATAACAGAGATTTCACAAACATGTATGTGGTTCTTCAGTTCAATGAAAGGACTGCAGCATGCACAGTATGCCTGAACACACCTGATCAAATATCCCCATGGCCAGCACAGGGAGGGAGGTGTAGACAATGTTGTAGAGAGTGATGAAGTACTGATCATACACCGTCTGCAAGAGAGAGAAGATGGACATGACAACACAGACACTGTGAAAATCACGATTACAGTTTCCTAACCCCTGATCGTTGACTTAAAGATGTCCTCGTGAGCGCTACTCTCTGACCTGTGCCGAGAAGCCACAGAAGAAGCCGAACCAGAAGTGCACCATGGTGAAGGCAAAGTTCTTGTAGAAGAAGTAGCAGAGGAAGCGGCACATGCGCAGGTAGGACCAGCGGCCGTGCACCAGTAGAAGGCGCTGTAGGAAGCGGAACTGGGAGAAGGAGTAGTCACTGGCCAGCACGGCCTGGATCCCCTCCTGACCTGAGATACCAACGCCGATATGAGCACCTGGAGGATTGGAGAGAGACGGACACAGAGGGAAAGAGAGAGGAAAGTAAGCAACATAAACCTGGCTCTGGTTTGAAAAACTGGACTTCTATTTCTGACTTTCTTTGAGGGTTTTTGATAACGAGTCATAAAACTCTGAGTCCAAGCTGTCAGTTTTTGGGTTTTTTTTTTTGTATCTTGCCAATCTGACATAATCAAACATGTTTTATGTTGTCATAAATTATTAGTCTTTGCTTATGCAAACAGTGAAGTTCAACGATGTGTCAACAACTAAAAGCTGCACTCTTTCCAGCACGAAACAGCAGCACACTGGTAAAAATGGAGGGGACTAAGGGTGCAACAGTGCGTAGGAGATACTAGTGGAGCTGTGGAATGAAGAAAAGTTTGTGATTAATGCAGTGTGACACCAACCTGCAGTTATTTCAGTGAGAAATCATAATTTTTGAAACAGTTCGCCTCCCATTCCCACACTCTCCTTCCACTAAAGTACTGCAGCTAACCAACAGAGGCTGGAATTGTTAATATGTCATATTTCTTAAAGGAAGTTTGGCGTAATATTGTCCACCAGGATCATGATGGGAAATAATCTCAAAAGGAATCTAGGAGTCTTGCAAGAGCTGACCCTGCAAGATCCCCAGTCTTTGTGAAATCTTACAGTGTGTGACTAAAAACTCACATTGTCTTTAAATATGAGAGGGCGTCAGATTTGAGTCCTTTAAAAGTATTTTCAAAGTCTACTAGTGTATGGTCAGCTTTAACTGGCTGGTAGCTCCATATTTACTGAACAAAAATGAGAGTGGTATCAGTCTTCTCTTATCTATCTGGATAACAAAATGTTTAAACTATTCCTTTGATAACAACATAGCTCGTCAATAAGCCGTCAAACGTTAGTAAGTTATTTATAAAGAGCGATGGATGGCCCTCTCCAATGAGCAGTCAATGCTGCAGTTACACATATTATAAAGTCATTAAACAAAGGGTCACAGGTTTCTCAAGTTACAGTGAGCTATCAATAAAAGTATACCTGTTATTCGTCTGCAATTATCAATGTTTAGTCACTGATAAAGGTGTTTTGACAACTTTCAATCGTGTCTAGAGCTGTTAACACTTGGATTTTGGACTAAATGCACTGCAACCCATTGTCAGGAAATAAGAGATAAAAATAGTGGAGGTTCCTGATGTCTTGTTAAAAAGAGGCGCAGGTAAAACAAATGCTACTTTTGAGATTTGAGGAATAGAAAGCACAGCCCACCCGTCACTGCTGCACTGGCTGCATTTCTGTTTTGTACTTGCATTATTTCATTTGACCACACATGCCTGTATTCATGTTCACATGACGCACATCCACAGACGAACATACAAAGTGATGCAACACTTACAAAACACACAATATTACAAACACAGAGTAACACAACATTGGGTTAACCAAACCTCTCTGTCTGTTTCCCCTTAAGGTGTTTCAAGGTTACAAAAACATCTTCTGTACTCTTTGGTACAACTCGCAATGAAGCTAAATGCTTTATGCACCATGTTTTCATGGCTGCACCATTTTAACAAAGAGAAATATTCACAGTGTCTTGTTAATTGTTTAATACAGTGGTTCGCAAACTGGTGGGTCGCGGTCCAGATGTGGGTTGCGGGCCCATTCTGAATGGACCACAAGTGACTGGTGAACATGTGAAGTTTGTAAGAAACACACTTCATTTTTAGGTACAGTGAATTTCCAGCACAGGGCTTTTTTTGAAGTGTATTAGTTGCTGTAGTGAGCAACTAACCGACATCTACTTGACAGAGACAGACTTGACAAACTAGCTCGACGACATGGCCAAACGCAAGTATGATGGTGAAAACATTAAATTGTGGAACCTTGATTTAATGACTAAGGAGGAGTCTAGACCCAGTGGCTGCACCAGCTGGGAACCACTGCTTTAATACACGCCAGCAACTGTCAGCCAGACATATTTCATCTGTTGGGGATTTCCACGATAATTAAAAATAACTTTCTGTGGGTTTGAATGATGTTTGCCTGCTCAGCATAATAAATGACCAACCTGTGGGAAAGTAGAGTTTAAGAGGACACTCAGAAATCAGTTCCTAACTTGATGAGGACATCATACCGCCCGCAACACACATTTCCTCACAACCTTTGTCACTACTAGTCACACCATGTCAGATACACAACTTCTACTACACTTCTGCTGAGAATTTCCATTGCCTAAAGGTAGACGCTGACACCCACGTGGCCAAAACCTACTTCTCTCTTTCCTCTCCATCTAAAAAAATAATCTAGTTACACTTCCTCCTCTCCTCCATGCCTGCACAACTCACTTTTGATCATGCTAACATCGTTAGCGCCGTCTCCTATGGCCAGAGTGACGGCCTTCTTGTGTTTCTTGATGAGCTCCACCACCTGAGCCTTTTGCAGCGGGGTGACTCGGCAGCAAATCACCGCTTTGCACGCGCACGCTGTCGAGACAAACTCCGTCTCCATGTCTGCTTCTAGTGCATGAGCCTGTCATAGAACAGCAGAGAGTGGAGAAGTTTAATGGTGAGGGGGTCAGAGTTGGAGCTGTGGAGGAAAAGAAAATCTTTTGTTGATGCAAGCCACACAATTTCAGGCACCTCACTATTTCCTGACAGTTGACAGTTTAATTTTTGCTGCTAATTTGGTGCACGTGCACTGTATGTGAGAGTGAGGGGAGTGTTATTCATACCAGACTGTGACCGTTGATTACGAGGGCAAACTCTCCAGAGATATTGTCCATGAGGTTGGAGGGAGGTGGAGGTGGAGGGGGAGGGGGAGGAGGAGGGCACTGCAGCTGTTTCCCTCCTCCAGTACCATCTCCATCTTGTCCTTCTCTGAACCCATTACCCATGAAACATCCCTCCATCCCCTCCTCCTTGCCTCCGTCTCTGGCTCGTGACAGCTCGATCATCCTTTCCCTCGCCCTCCTGTGGGGGAAGACAAACAAGCTAAACATCAACAAGGCTTGTCTGTGACACAAAAACAGAAGCAAAACACAACATGAGTTTGTACAGTAGGAAATAGGGGAGATGAAAGAGGAATGGCAGAGGAGGAAAACAGACACAGCTGAGAAAACAGACCAGAGATGAGATAAAAAGAGGGAGGTGGGAAACTGGAAAAATAGCAGGTGGATATCAGGGCTATCACAGAGGAAAGTGACTGTGAGGTGTGACCCTGATGTTTCGGCCCCCAGCTAACCTCTCTGTATCACCTGAATCTCTGCAGCGTTCTGTATGTTAATATGTGTATCACATGAAACACACCAAGATGTCGCCACAAGATGATGCCATTGTTCAATATGTTTAGGCTATTTGACCCTTGAATGGTAAACCTTTGGCATGTTAAGGTAAATTTTAGATTTAGTTTAGAGTCTATTTGCGGTACTGTAGAATATTTTAATCATATTAAAGGGGACCTGTATGCTCACGTACAGGTTCATACTTGTATTTTGGGTCTCTGCTAGAACATGTTTACATGCTTAAATGTAAAAAAAAAACTTAATTTATCTAATACTGTCTGCCCAAATATGCCTGTATTCACCCTCTGTCTGAAACGCTCCGTTTTAGTGCCTGTCTCTTTAAGCTCCCCTCCTAAAAACACAGTCTTGATTGTCTCAGCATCTTTGTACTGATGTAATAGAGAAAAGAGGCGCTTCCCTCTGTGAAAATTCATCAATAAAAGCTTTTAAACTGTAATCTATCCCACTCGACCTGTTTTAGCAGGAATATGATCCGAAATGGAGGGAAAAATTAACAACATCAGCAACCAAGATTCTATGTTTCCCTGATGTTAGCATGTAGCTACATGTAGCAGTGTACTTGCAACCAAAGAATGACTGTGATGGAGTGTAGTGGCACTTTCTACCATGAAAAATCAGCAACAAAAGCTTCTAGACCAAAATATCACAACTGGACATGTTCCAGTACGAATATGACCAGAAATCTGAGAGAAATTAACAACACTGGCAACCAAGATTACTAGTTTCCCTGATGTTAGCATGTAGCTACATGTAGCAGTGTACTTGCAACCAAAGACTGACTGTGACTGAGTTTAGCCGCACTATATACCATGAAAAATCCCCAATAAAATTGTCTAAACTAAAATCTTCACAACCGGCCATGTTTTAGCAGGAATATGATCCCAAAACTGAAATGGAGGGAAAATTAACAACACCAGAAACCAAGATTACTTGCAACCAAAGAATGACTGTGATGGAGTGTAGCTGCACTTTCTATCATGAAAAATCAGCAATAAAAGCTTCTAAACCAAAATATCATGATCGCACATTTTCCATTACGAATATGATCAGACATCTGAGAGAAATTAACAAAGTTGGTAACTAAGATTACTGGTTTCCCTGATGTTAGCATGTAGCTACATGTAGCAGTGTACTTGCAACCAAAGAATGACTGTGACAGAGTTTAGTGGCACTTTCTTTCATGAAAAATCAACAATAAAAGCTTCTAAACGAAAATATCACAATCGGACATGTTCCAGTAAGAATATGATCAGAAATGTGAGATGTGCCAAAAACATCGGCAACCAAGATTACTGGTTTCCCTGATGTTAGCATGCTTCATGTAGCAGTGTAGGCTAATGTAAACACTCGCAGTGGCATGTCTGGGGCAGATGATCATATGAAGAAATCCATCAGCTGACTTCAGCTTGTCTGGAATGAAGAAAAAACCTTTGGAAACAGGGTGTACGCAACAGTCTGAAGCCTGAGGTTATTTCGCTAACAGGGATTATGTTAACATCATTGTGTGAAACTTTTAAACGTCCATCCATCCATTTTCATCTGCTCATACAGGCAGGCCAGGCAAAGCACCCAAGATGTCCCTCTTCTCAGCAGCACTTTCAAGCTCCTCCTGGGCGACCCCAAGGCATTTTAAACAAATTACTAATATGAACATCCTATATCCTATTTTTTTTTAAATATGACAAAATAAAGGAAAGCACAAAAGGTCCACATTAAGGTCATCAATGTGCTTTGATGTGTGTTATCCTGTATTTCCCGTAGCACTATGAGCTCACCACAGTAATTTCCTGACAACTTTTGTTGTAATGGCAATACAGTAAACACAACTAATCTCAACACTTTTTTTGCAACTCACACTCGCTACGGGAACAGTAGTATGCAATCTTTGAAGCCATGATTAAGGGAAATACAGTGTGTGTTCATATGCAGGACACAAGAGGTCATACAAGCATATTTTGTTACGTACTTCACTGTGTTGTTGTCTATTTTGTGTATATACACTGAAAGCAACAACCAGTCACACTGTATTGTATGTGCACACAGTCGGCCAATAAAGTTCATTCTGTCAAAAAAAGAGTGAAATTCAAAACAAGGCAGGATTGTGCAGATTGTTACATCATCACTGGCTCACGTGTACGTGCACAAAATAGTCCAGTTTTTGCCCTTATTCCAAAAAAGACATATTCACACTGAGCTGTTCACACATCAAATTACAATGAATATTCCACTAACATTTATGTGCAGCCGTGTATGCTCCATGTGCTCTGATATGTTCTTCATCATGTCAAAATGAGGAACTGCTTCTCATTCCGCTTCTTTGCATCAAAAGAGGATTTTTTTTTTGTTGAACCATGTGAGCACAGCCTCCCTCTTGTACACCTTCTTAAAAAGGTCAGTTTTGCAGTATTTGCACATATCCCAAAACCTGCTGATATCTGAGTCTTTCATAATGTTTAAGAGTAGGCGTGTTTCTTCTTCCAACTAGAAATGTGGGATTTTCTTTTGGGCATGCATCTCAACCACAGCCTTACAAACCCTTGGTGTGTTGATTTGTGTACAACGTATCCATGACAATGCACAGAGGCGACTGTTAACAGACAGGAGGCCATGCGTCACAAACTGCAGTAAAAACCCCAGCTGAGATGCATATTCCAAATGTGCTATATACTGACACTAACAGCGACTAAAACTGGCATATTCTACATGTCTTGATCAGAAGATGCTTAAGTCAGAAAAAGGCCTAATTTAGAAAATCCAAACAGAATATGCTGTTTACATGACCCACATCAAATGCAGAATATTATCATACTCTGTATAATAGTGGAATATTAGTGTGTATGTAAATGGCAGACAAATTTTTGACATCAACAGGTTTTACGCTTGAAAAGGTAGATTTTTTACTTCTTGAAAGAAACTACTATGTATGTAAATAACTGAATATATAAATATAAAATATTTTAGCACTTTTGGAGGCAGCGGTGCATTTGCAGGACTGAGCATCTAGATACCAAGTAACTTGATGGTTTTATGTGTTGATTATGGTTGTAGTGGCTGAATCAAAACTTGGGTTAAGCGCTGGATACTGTTCAGTAACTCTTGTAGAGTAGTTGGAGCACTGTGCTACAAACCCACTCACTCCAAACATGCATTCACTTCTTAGTTATCTACAGTGTAGAGAAACAGAGACATCAGACTGACCCGAGCTCCTGCCGTACGCTCTGCACCGTGTGTCCACTGATGATGAACACCTCAGTCATGTCATCTGTCAGCATCTTGCAGGAGTAACCAATATTGACAGCTGTCTCTGTGTGAGAGAAACGGACAGGGTTACTGAAGCTGAACATGTTGGAGATTCACAATAATGAGAACAGGTGCCAGACTGACCGCTCAGATGGATCAAAAGCTGAGCTAAACATCTTTATATCTTTGTTCATATGTAAGAAAGCTGGCTGTTGCATGTGCCACCACAAATCAAACACTGTGACTTGCACATGGACCTGAGCTTGTTGATGATTGGCTCCTGGTCAGCGTGACCAATAGTTGTAATGACCTGGAGGTCACAGATACCCCTTCTCCACGAAAATGTAAAGATTATGTTCCGGTTTGTGCACCTAATTTTAAACTGTTAGAAACATTTTCACCAAAAGTAAATTGGTTGGGGATGTGAGTAGTTGGTTCACAGCTGAAACTAAAAAATAGCAGGTTTTCCTTGACCTGAGAAAACCCTCCAGGCATCAGTGTCATATTCTACAAGTTGGAAAGAGAGGATCGAGTCTTGCACATAACTGTCTTCTACATTTTTTTATCAGTAATTGTTGGTCCATGGTTGCATTTTGGATAAAAACAAATATCTATAACTTATAAAAGGACAGAAATTTGCAGGTAATCAATGCGATCCACCATCGTTTGCTGTCCACTGATGATGCATTCTTGATTACAATGCTGGTTAAATTGATGTAGATTTTCATTTCAACATCTCTAGATATGTCTAGAAATCTCTCTCTTGTGTGTACACATTAACGCTGCAGATGTTAGGCACATGGCCGCAGAACAGACAGACTGCCGATGGTGCTTTTTAAGCAACTGCCTGCAAACTGAGGTCTGAAAGTGTGTGTAAAAGTGTGTGCGTCTCACCCTGCTTGTCTCCAGTGAGAACCCAGATTTTAATGTTAGCCAGAGAGAGGACAGCGATGGTCTCTGGGACGCCTTCCTGCAGCTTGTCCTCTATAGCCGTGGCACCCAGGAGCTAGACACACAGGCGCAAATAAAAAGTCCAGTTATCAAACCAGCAGGAAATTTAAGAGGGGCATAAAAGCAATTTCTATCCTGTGACTTGAAATAGCTTACCATCAATTCAACTCATTAAAGCAACCATCAGTAAAACAACATCCTGCACTAAGAAGCTCTGATGGTGTTGTTTAGCTGCAGTGAAAAAAAAAGAAAAGGAATTTCCCCTGAGCAATTAGAATCTGGACAACTTCACCTAAAGTTCCCTTTTTTATAGTGTCATTTTTATTCTGTTTGCAGAAGGAACTCTGCAGAAACTGCGTGTGAAACAAATGGCTTAATGTTTCATGTTAAGAAAATGAAAGTGAGACACGCACAAACAAAACCAGCACACACATGGATGCACACTCTCAGATCAAGTCACTAACCATCATGTCTTGTTCTATCTGCTCATACGCGGCTGCCAGTCGGTCCTCTCTGCAGCTGGCAGCCTTGTCAGCACAGCGGTGGCTCTCGGACCACGCCTCCCACTCGTCCTCTGACAGGTCCCTGTAGGCCAGGGCCAGCGTCCGCAAACCATCTGCTGCATACTCCTAAAGCAAAATATATGTATGGACATGTACAAACAACATTCTGACATGAGGATACACATTCAGAGAGATAAAGTGGTTGAGTTGAGAATTTATGCCGAAAAAATCCCAGTGTCCGCAACATGTCAAGGTGAGACACATTAACTAATCAGCAAAGATGTTGCAGCTGTCAACAAGTTTGAGGACACTAGATGGCAGCATAGCTCCATCCATCCATCCATCCGTCCATCCATCCAGAAGTTAATATGTGTGTCTCCTCACATTGAGGTGGTCCGAGGTGATGTTCATCAGTTCCTGGTTACAGGGGTGGAGTCTCTCCAGCAGCACAGTGTCAGCCCCTTTACAGTACAGACGGATCCTGCCCTCTGGGTTACGCACTGAAAATAAACGACAGAGTTTAATGACGTCAGAATACAAAAGAAATCATACATCTAAATTTTGCCTCATTTGCATAGTTATGAGCTCTTTACAATGCGTAAATTCTCTTACATAACAGAACTCAGGCGTCGGTGGATGAGCTGAATGTAGAATTAAAAGATGAGGTCTGAGCTGAATGTCTAAAGAGTATGTTAATTGTTTGGTCATTAATCAGACATGGTCTTATACGTTTTAAGATGTTACACAGACTGTACTATTCCAGTGAAAGTTTCACGGCTTTTTAATGATGTTTCATGCTTATAATCGATCAGTAACATTACAAATTCTTTCTCCTCATGCGGTGAACTTTACACATACTTGAAAAGCATCTTTCATTGTTTCTCTGTGCATTCAGGAAGCATCGGGTCCCTGATCCGTTCATGGTCATTACTGCAGCAACAGCTCTTTATCCTTATTTTGCTACTAAGTATGATGTATGGTTTGTTGTTTGTCTGATTTGTGGATGAGAGAAGTGGCAAACACATAACGTCTGGGGAAACTGCGATTTTATAATGAAGATAAAAGACTTGTGTTCAATGAAATCTGGCTCACTGTACTGACTGTACATGACTGGTTATTATTACCTTTTTTGTTGGCATTGCTGCTATGCTTTAAAAGGAAATACTAAACATGTATTCAAATGAAAGAAAGCCGCCTTCAAATAACCAGACTCCTCCTTCTGAGCTTCAACAACTGTTGTTCCTGCATAAAGTGGACGACACGGGCTGTCTTTGGCACTGATGTATGAACGTACGGCTCGGGATCTTGCTGCTCTGTTGTTAAACCAAAGCGTTGCTAAGGGAAGGGTGATTTATGAGCAGCCGTTTCTGGGCAGTTTTCCAGCACGTTACAAGAAAACCAACCACAGGAACACACAGTGAAATCTCACCGAGGGACAAATTGTAAACATGACTCATCTGCTGTCAGTTTGTGGGCGTGTGGATCGTGATTTAAATATATTTTTGATTTAAACTCAAGAATCTCAACCTATCAGATGAGTCTACTGCAATGAAGGCCAGCTCTATGGGTGTTTAAAGGGAACTCCGGTATCTGTCAATCAAGACTCTGATTTCCCACGTTTCCTGTTTCCACCAAACATTTTCAGTGTGGTACTTTTGGAACCAAAAGTAATCCTTCAGATATGGTATCTAGACCCTAGTGTTTCCACCGCAAACAGTACCCTTAAATGTGGGCGAGGTAGTTGTCACTCACTGCTCTGATTACCACTTCCTCATAGATGGAACGTCTGCACCTATTTGCTGTCCACAGAACGAGGTTACACGCTGACATTTTCAACATTTTCAGAACAAAACAGAACAAGCTGCAGTTAGAGTCTCTTCTGATGGGATGATTAAAAATAGCCGGTTTGTGCATGTAGTCCTTTTCAGGTAAGCGCAGCGGCCGGGACCCACAGGAACAACACTTAGTGAAGCTTTTTTTTCTCCAAGTAAGGATTAAAATACATGCAGTTAAAATAATTTATATAGTTTTAAATGTTTAAAGATCCACTCTAAACATGTGGGAAATGGTTTTGAGCGCAGAAAGTATCTTTAAAATCTAATTTCATCCACTTTTTCCTTTACTGTCTAAACAACTTTTCAGATTTTCTGTGAGTTGAAAACAATGACCCCTGCTCACCTATAACAGACATCCTCTTGCGTATGTTGTTGAAGTCCAATATGGCGAGCAGAGTGTAGGTGACGGGTCGTCCCATCTCTGTGGTGGTTATCGTCCCAGGTGTTCGGGAGCGAAACACAAAGCCAAAGTTTCGAGCTGCTGTCACCAGAGCGCCCTCATCTGGAGACTGAGCCTTATAAACCAGCTCTCCTGGTTAGACAGATAAAATGACAATAAATTTTAAACATTAAATAGCTGATAGATGGTGTCAGTGCTCGTTACCATTCAACCTCCCCTCTCTCCTTCCTCTGCTCACCTTCGCTCTTCTCCTCACTCATGACCGTGTGACAGAGGGAGAGCAGGCGGAAGAACTCGTGAGTGTGTGCGTCTCCCACTTTCACTGATTCCAGCAGGGTGTCGTCATAGAAACAGAAGTCAGGGTCCGCCAGGGGGTTGAAGGGAGTGAAGTCCAATCTCTGGAGATGAGTGGAAAGTCAGGGACTCAGACAATGCACCATAAACAAGGAGTACATATGTAAATATGTGTGTGAATGTGTTTTAGTAAAACAAAAAAAAGTGTCTTTTACCTTTGGCTGAGGTCCCAACGGGTCTGTTGCTTCACCTGACAGTAACACACACACACACACACACACACACACATGTCAGACTTTAAAATAATGTACAGCAGCTCATAACTGTGTAAATGAGTGCCAAGCGTAATAGTCAGAGGCACCACAGTCAAGTCCATAAAGCTGTTGTGTGCAAGTAATACAAATAATGAAAACGAAATTCTGCTCAGTTCACTTTGTGCGCAGCCATGTTGCTATAACATCAGGTGTATTTATGTGTATTTCTAGCAGACCTGTTGTACTAAATTGCAATAGATAGTGTATGTGTACCTACTAAAGTGTCCACTGAGTGTATTTGTGGGTTTGTGTGCGTGTGTGTGCAAACATACCGTAGGTCTGTCCATTGATGGAGCACTTATTAAAGCTCATAATGTTCTGAGTGAGAGTCCCAGTCTTGTCACTGAAGATGTATTCAACCTGGATGAAACACATTAAATGTTAACACTAAATCCAAAATTACACAGACAATGTAATCATTGTAAAAGTAAAACTGAAGCTTTGTTTTAAAAACAGTGTCGTATGCTGAGATCAAAACTTCAAGAAAAACGTGACACAAGCATGAGATGGGTTTAAGGCGAGGAAGTTTTTGTCTGCTTATAGAAACACTAAGTATAGCCCAAGAGAGCGATACACTCTTCAGCCAATCTGAAGCTTCCTCGTCTATGAATTTAGACTCCTTTCAGTCTGCAGGTGCACGTGGTTCTCGTGGTTCCATCATTCAGTTAGAATTGATTGTAAAATGAATAGAAATGCATTTTAAAAACAATTTACTTATTTAATAAACTAACCACCAGATGCTCCAGAACCCAGGATGAATAAAGGACGGATGAGCAGAATACAAAATCAAATAAACATTGCTGTCTCAGTGTGCATGCCCACCTGACCCAGCTCCTCGTTCAGAGTGGTGGTTCTGGCCTCAGCTGCCGTGTTGCACTGTGAGCAGAACATCTGCTGGTCCCAGTTAATGAAGTAGCTGTGGCCCAGCCTGATCACCTCCACACTGACACACAGGCAGGTGAGAAAGAGACATGGTTACCGTGACAGTAGAGAAACACTAATCTAAGTTACTGCTAATTGAGGTTCTCTACAGCACAGAGCGATCAGTCACAGATCTACAGGCTAGTCAGAGTAGCGAGTGTAAAAACTTTACAGTTGCTTTTAAACCCAGAGTTCGGTTCATTTGGTGCGGACCAAGGGACCAACACTGTTGAGGTCTGGTCCAGCTCCTCTTCACGCTGACTTTTCACAAACGTACCAAGAGGAGTAAACATGAAGCTTTACAGACTGGCAGGCAACTTTGGTGATTGTCATCCTGCATCATCAGGACTTATGTGAGGAAATTCATACATTTACGTTCAGGCAAACATCCTTCCTAAACATTTAAAGGCTGAGTCCAAATGTCCACCCTCTGGACTTGTGGAGTGAGACCTCGCAGGCTTCAGTCGTACGTACTGTGACGAGTTCACAGTCACCACATGAAGGGCAACGATACAATCATTGTAACTGCAGTCATATTCTGTCTGCTCATCTGTCCCTGCAGATAAGATATAAATCTTGTGTATACGGTTGTTTTGTGAGGTAACAAAATAAATCTCTGTATAACATAGAGACTGCAGACATTCACATACAGAGATAGTTGTAAAAAAGGACCAGGATATGACTAAATAAACTGGGTAGGCCCTCTAGTTACATCAGAACATCTTCTTTAGCTGTTTTTCGGCCACTTTGCTAGCCTTTATATTTGGCATTACCTGCGCAACCTATAGGGTAGGCTGCGATAACACAATGCATTTTGATTCCCCTTGTGGACTTGCTGAATTGTGGATTTGGACAGCTCTCAGCACTCAGACTTCAAAGGAACACAAAGTGCGCAAAGTCTGCAAGTGTGGCGAAGTCTGGACATATGGATTCAGCCAGGATTATCAGACTGCATATCGACTGCACATTATGAATAATAATAATAATAATAATGTCTAACAGGTAGAGACAAGAGGAAAAGTAGACGTCTTACATGGTGATGTTTCAGGGCTTATCACTGTGGGTTCGCTGTCTCACACTTTTCAATGGACTTAATGAACCGAAAAAAGCACTTTTGACAGCTTTTCAGCTTTTAAAATACCTGCGCTAAAGTGCATACGTTGAATATGTCGCCTTTTACAGATCACTTAAAAGTTTGCTTCCTGAACAGATTTCACAATCAGCAGATGGATTCATTAAAATTTTTGCTTTTAAAGACACAAACAAAACGCACCACACCCGTCTTTTCAGGCCGTGTTAGTTCAGTTGTTTGTTCCACACCAGGATTTGACCAACTACAGTAGTGTTTGGAAAATGGGGGAGCAGGCAAACATTTTTCAGGGCTTCATCTGCAGCTGTCTACTGTAACCTCAGAGGGAATCTACATATCAGCATTAATACCCGTACACACTTCTTTTTCTAACACAGGATGTCCTGGACTTCTCCTCACCTGACATACAGAGAGATAGGCACCACGGTGTTGAGAATGATGACATATGACCAGAAGGAGAGGAAGGCGGAGAACAGGAAGTTGTCCACAGGAGGGTCCCAGGGCAGATAGCTCTGAAACAGGGAGCCCACCTCTCTCTCCCACACAGCGTTACCCACAGCCAGAATCACACCCATGCACACCAGGAAGCCAAAGATCTGACAGAAACACACACAGCAAGCAAGAGCACAATCACATATCTTACATCTGGATCTGTGGTGAGCTGAACCCTGTTTAGGACAGAATAGAGGAGATATATGAAACTAGATTCAAAGCACTGAGCTCATGTCCTGAAATAGTGACTGCATGAGCCATGAAAGTGAGAGGTTTGGGGTGTCCTACCCAGAGGACCAGAGTGTTCATCAGGCGATCGATGCTCGTACGCTTAAATTTGGTGCGACCGCTGTTCTGCATCAGCTTGGTATCAGGGCCTGGAACGAAGACAGAGGAAGTTAGACCTGTCACACACACTACATACATACTTTCACACACAAACATATACGCAGACACACCTGCGAAGATGACCAGGCCGTAGCAGGCCTCCGTGTTGCGGAGGACACATCCTCGCAGCAGCATGTTCTGGTTGGTCAGGTTGTATTTCTTGTCTCTCCAGTACAGAGTCCCACAGAAGCGATCCAGCTTGTTGTTGGGGGGCTCACACACCACCTCACCTTCACACACACACACGAGTCAAACGAATCTAAATCAGATGCTACATCATAGATGTCCACAAATCCAATTACAGCATCGGGTGTATTTTCTTAGCTGTATGATATAGTGCTGAATTAATCATCCACGTGACATCACACACACTCAAAGGCCCAAACACACACCTTTCGTAAGCTGATATGAGGGAAAGTGTGGGTTGTTTTGCTGCAGTAATGCATTTTCCACAGCAGGTGAGGAGTGTGTGTGCGTGTGCGTGTGTGTGTGTGTGTGTGTGTGTGTGTGTGTGTGTGTGTGTGTGTGTGTGTGTGGGCGCACTGTGCTGACACGGATGCCTTTCGTTGTGTGAGACCAGTGGGCGGGTGATGATAGGCTGTCGTTCAAAGCTGGCAGGGGAGGGAAGAAAGTGTGTGTGTATTTTGCGTGTGTGTTTTTAGTTCAGGTGCAAAGGTGTGAATGTGGATGTGTTCAACACTGAAACCTGTTGACCTTTGAATCAGCGAGAAAAGATGAACCAAACCAGAAATCGAAAGGAAGAGGATGAGTTCACTCAAACTCACCGTTGAACGAAGCCAAGTTGTTCGGGTCTCCGAGTTCACACGTCACCGAGACAGACTGGCGAACCTTCATATTGGTCTCTCTGCAATATAATACAGCACACAGAGATTTAGACGTAGTGTCCTGTTGCTTCTGCAGATTGCGAAGCACTGTGAGTCAGTGATAAGGTGTGTGTTTCTGACCCGTCCAGCTCGGCTGTCTCAATGTAACAGAGTCCGTGAGGTTCGCTGCTGGACAACAGGAGCAAGTCAGCCTGAAAATAGATACAGTAGCTGAGGTTAGCATCCACTGCACAGCACTCATGGCACAGGAACGGAATCAGTAATGTCATGTTTTTAGGCAGCATCACCTAATAGGGCACACGCTGTACTGAAATACATTCAGCTTTACAGCATTTGGTCTACAACACAGTATAATTATCCATCGTGATCACATGCATATTTAAACTGACTCCAGGGTTGCAGGCTGATCCCTTAACAGTCCACCGCTAAAGTCGCTTAATTAAAACGGGCCCTGCAAGACTACTGATTACTGTGTGTGTGTGTGTGTGTGTGTGTGTGTTTGTGCGTGACTGTGTCGGACACACACTTACTGCCACAAATTGGTTGTTCTCCAGTTTAATGATATCACCCACTCGAACATTCATCCACTTTTCATTCTGTAGCCTGAAACAGCCAAACAGAGAGAAAAAGTACATACAGATAAAAGTTAGAGGCGCTAAGACATCGATTTAGAAAAGCTGATATAATTTTAATATCAATTGTATAATCAGCAAACGTAGTTCAGGAAATAAAAATCCTGGCGAGTGTTTAGCTGCAAATGACAAGACTCACAAGCCGCGGATGAGGACCTGAGACTGACGGTTGTTCACTTGGTTGTCGCTCTTGTGACGAAACTGCAGGAGGAACAGTCCACATGAGCTCACCGTATTTAAAAGGCCACTTGTTAGAGTCTGCTAGCAACAATGTGCTGTATTTCACTGTGACGTGCTGCTGCTGAGAGCAAAATTTGCATCAGTGTGTGGTGCTTGAAAAACATGCTCACATAGTCGTCTGTGGCATCCTTTACTGCGGTGATGCTCAGCACCAGAGCTAAAGGCACGATGGTAGTGAACCAGGAGAGGGAGGAGATCTGAGGTATTAACTAGACGGAGACAGAGAGAAGGTTGATTAGCAGATTTAACTCTCTGACACATCTCTGTCCTTCAGAGATGTAACTCTTCAGCCTTTGACACTCACACACTCTGTCTTTCTCTGTCTCTGTGTCATGCTTAAATCCCAATTTCCCATCCCTCCTTCACTCCCTCTCCTCACCTGCAGTATGAGCAGGAAAAGGAAGTAGGTGTTGGCTACTTCCTGGAACTGCTCAAACAAGTTGACGGGCAGAAAGGTGACAATGTTGTACTTGGATGTCATAATGCAGTTACTCTGGATGAAGAGGTTGGGATAAAAAACAGAAAGTTATACAGACTCCCACAGTTGAATTTCTTTGAAGATTAAAATGCACTCTCATCTTTTATGATCATATTTTGGGAAAAAATAAAACTGTCTTACCGCGTACTGAAACTTCTCGTTGTACTCTCTGTCATTGGCTCTGACCCTTCTCTCCTCCTCTGCAGAAACAAAACACACAAAATGAGTCATCACAGGATGATATCAGGATGAAGACATACTGAGAGCACCCAAGCTGCTGCATCTCTGTATGTCAAAGTGCATTAAAGGGCCAAGTTTAATTCCTGCAGAATGTCAATATCAGTTCACTGGAGAGAAAGAGAGTGAAGGAGGCAGTCAGTCCACTATATCTGTGCATTTATTTATAAATCAATGAAGCTGGAGAAGTCTGCTGGAGGCTGGTGGAGTATCAGGTCAGACACAATCGTTCTGTCTCACACACTAGAATTAATAATCAGACAAATTACCTCTGGTCTTTAATTAGGTGCTGTGTCTGTCTCCTGAAGGGACACTTTGCCCATTTTCAACCAGCTTTGTATCATAACAATGTGGGTAGCAAATGAATTGTTGTCAAACTCCCTCCATCTTACCAGCACCAAGATCTCCCTGCTTATCTCTCAGCTACAGATTGTACTTCAGCATTAAAACACAGCAGTACTGATCAGATTTAAACCAATATTCTGTGACCGCATTACCTATTTCTTGCATAAAATGTTCTCTGATACATATTTTAGTGCACCATTTGGCTCTAATGCAAAAATTTGTGAACCAAAAGTGTGTGCCATACTGTAATGTAAATATGGAAGCTGAAAAAACTGGGCTCAAACCTAAAACTTAAATATAAATCAAGATTATGTAACCGCGTTGAAAATTTTTCGCCTTAAATGTTATCAGAAACATATTTTATCGTACCATTGAACAGTAATTTGAGATTGTTTGTCACCAGCTGGTTGCCATATTGTGTCCTGTGGAAAAACAAGCTCTAACAGGCTCGTATTATGTCACCCACCAGCAGGAGCGTTTACTGACGCAGTGCATTCTGGTTTTTCTCATCTTTGAGCAAATGCATATGCCACAGACCTTTTTTGTTTTCTCTGGTTATATAGCACCAATTTCAAAAGTATTTGCACGTGTTTAATGACCTAATGTGCAAGTTGGTACACATATGCAACACATAACACATATGCATGTGAGTCAACAGGACTGCTGGGAGCCGTTACAGGTCGTCACAGATGAAGCATTACATCCATCACACTTATGACTTCAATCTGTAGAGAACGGAAATAACAGTGAAATTTTCTTCCCCTCCTGACCCTGCTCTTTATCCTCCTGCTGTTTTTAGGTTTCTGTTTATGCTGAAGCAAGGTAGTTTGGGAGTTCCCCTCCTCCTCCTCTTCCTCCTCCTCCTCCTCCACCAGGCCTGTCTCCTCTAATATTGATGACCGCTTTTTAAATGAAATGACTGGCCTGATTTGCACAAGGCTGTGCACGGCTCACATGCACACTCACGGGCACAGATATCAAAATTCAGGGCCAAAGGCATACGTTTTGCACAGAGGTACTGTGGAACTGAAACCGCCGAGTCCTCAACACACTTCTGACTGATGACTGAGAGGCACAGGAAGGGACATCACACAACAGAGGCCCCATAATCACACGCACACACATAAACAAAGACCCTGTGGTTTCCTGTGTATCTGCAGCACTCTGAAGCCCTGTCTCGTCTTTGTATCTGCCCTACAACAAACACAGGCCACTTGAAGAGATCCTACAAGAGCTCCCCTTTGTTGTTACAGGTTATAAGCCAGATTTGGTGCGGCAGATGAGCACCGGTCGAATACAGACCAGCTGGGTTGCTGTCACAGTCGATTTAGTCAAGTTAGAAAAATAAATCATATGCCATCGCTCCCGCTGTTTCACGTTTTAAATTGCTGTCAGCTGCTAATACCTAAAGAAAATTACAGCGAATGCACCAGAATGAGTGGACAATATCCTCTATAATATCAATATATTGTAAAGCAGGTTTGTCTCTCCTGTCTTACCTATACGCTTACTAATTACTGAATTAACTATCAAAGGGCTGTGGGTGAAGTCAGAGCCCGGGGACAGCTCCTCTGTGTTATTTAATCCACTTTAATGTCCGAAAAAGAAAGTACATCGCACCTAGATGAGACAGTTGTCAGGTTGCAGACCACTGTTGGAGACCAACAAATAACAAAACCTGTCGTGTTTCAGCCAGTCATTCCTGTCTGTCCAGCAGCTACTCAGGCACCAAACATGCGTGTTTGTTAGGAACTCATCTCTGCATTTCCCAGTGGCCTTTACGCCACTGAATGTGGGTGTTGTCTTTGGCGACCCATTTGTGTGTTTCCGGGAGCTTTTTGGGCTCCAAAATATGGGTGTTTTATGCTACCCTGTGTTTTTCCAGCAGGGATAGTGCCATGAATTTTTTAAACGAGACATCAGTGCGTTTCCTGCTGTGATTGTACCCCCAAAACTTCATGTTTTAAGCCCAAATATGATCTTTTCCTAACCATAATCATCTGGTTACAGTCTATGGCCTAAACCTGGGGTAGGCAACCTGTGGCTCTGGAGCTACATGTGGCTCTTTAGTGCCTCTCAAGTGCCTCTAATGTTTTGTTTAACATTTTAATTATCATTTATCTAGGCTTAAAGAAATTATTACCTTCTTACGAATGTGCTTCGTTCGTGTATAGGCTGGAACCTTTAATAGTGGTGGCTCGTTTTCCGTCCCAGCTAGGCTACCTATGGATTCCAAATCCAAAAAATCACAAGTCTTTGAGGAAAATAGAGTTTAATAGTGCCAGGACAGATCTGTCTACTTTCACTGCTAATGCTGCATAGTTAAAGTAGACAGATCTGTCCTGGTACTACTGGCTCAAATATGTTTTGTGGCTCCAGACAGGTTTTTTTTTTAACTATTTTTGCAGGCATGTCACAGCTGTTAGACCATAAAAGAATCCAGCTCTGACCTTATTATATTTGATCTGCCATCTCTTCTAAACTCTGCTTAGTATAACAATATCAGATTTGTCCGATCGTGTAAGTGCACATCCTCCAACATTTATTCTGCTGGAACTCTTCTAATCCCGTCCCTCCCCATTCCTTCCCCCCCCTGGCACTTCTCCCATCTACCTGAAGGTCATTACGTTGCTTTGTGTTCAGCAGAGAGATCAGTCTGACAGGCAGTGCCAAAGCTGCATTAACCCTCCACGAAGAGGGCAAGACGCTTGTGCCAGGTAAGCACAGAGGCAGACACGAGGCTTCTCAGCATCTGACGTCAGGGCCAGGCGGTGCCTGTCCCAGCTGTGCAAGCTGACCAGCCTGAGCTGAATGCATGAGCATCTTTAGCAAACTGCCCATTAAGTGTTTAATGTCTCTGACAGCTTCAAGGGCATTAGAAGCCCTGACGCAGAAGAGATGCTACACAGCAAGTCTGTATAAATCTATAAAGCTCCATTACTGAGAAACTTTGAGCTGCAGGCTTGCTCTGCTGCGAGCGTAAGGTTTCCATAAACAACTGAGACATAAAGCAGCACATAAATATTGATTCAAGCTAAAATACTAGTATCATACTATCTTACACAGAATGACTGACTGTCTAATCCCTGTCTCTTCAGCACGCTTCCCCCCGTGGCTGGACATGTGAGGGCACGTGCCACCACTCAGTCAGAATCTCCGTATGCCTCTACGAGTGACACACAACACAGTTAAAGCTGATTTAAGTCATAACATTACTAACCAAAGAGCGCAGTCAGTCTGAGCTATGGGAAGTGCTATTGTCACTGCCATGACTAAAGTCCGGATCAGACTCTGTGCAAAAGTGGTCATCGCTCACTGTGGCTGATTTAATTAGCTGAAGACGGGATGGTAGAATCGTCTGCAGTCATGCGCGTGCACACACACATACAGAGAGAGAGAGAGAGAGAGAGAGAGAGAGAGAGAGTGATCTAATTTGTTGGAAAGCGATGCGGGTGACACGGTGACAGACCGGTGGGCTGAGGTCAAATGAAGGTGCACATCCTGTGTGATTTGTGATAGTTAAGCTAAGGAATAAGGATACAGACGAGGCAGTGCAGTGACAGCGGAGGCTGGCGCCTGGAAGATTGATCAGTGTCTCAGGCAGCAGAGACAACAAGGACATCATCCTACTTATTTATGCAAAATTCAGATTCAGATGAAGTCAGGTTTGTTTACAAATGCGCATCAGCACTAAACATCAGGAAAACAGCTTGAACTGAGTGATGACTGTGAGACATGTTACACATTATCTCTCAATATAAGGGCATAAAACTGAAAACAGAGGAATAATAAAGGCGACGCCGATTCAAAACGCAATGAAAAGTGAAGAATAAATACAGTCTCTCCTTATTTCTTCCCTGTTATTTAATCTGCTGTGGCAGTTCAGATGCTGATGCCTATAAACAGAATGAAAAAGCTCAGTAACAGCAGTCACAAAGTGGCACAGCACTAAAAAGCCAATTAGGTATATGTAATATGAGGAGGTGAACAGTGTGCACTCATATACACAAACACAATTCAGTATAAAATGTGTGAGCGAGATGAAGACGGTGGGATGGAACTTGGACTCAGTTGGGATGAGGATGAGAAATGATGTTTATTGAGATGCAGTTTGATGATGATGATGATGGTGATGGTGAAGACTGTGGGACAACAACAAGGTCAAACAACCTCATCCTTAATTGTCACACAAGCTCGTACCTGTCCGCTTCTTTTTCGACTTGGCTCCGTTTAGTCCCTTCTGTTTCTTTCTTTTCACGGGGAGAACGAGCGGAAACCATTTCTCCGGGATGTCTTTCGGTACTGTCATCTTGACTTTTTATTCTAACAGTCACAAGTCTAAATTCTTGTCAGGTGTGCGCAGCTGTTTTTCACTGACCGCCGCATCTCCGCAAGGACGCGCGGGGATGAAGCTCCGCTCCCAACTTCAGTCAAGTTAACCGCGCACTGACCGTCCCATCCCTGCCTCTCTGTTGCTTCCTCTCTCGCCTCCCCAAACACACACACACACACACACACACACACGTGCACGCACGCACTCACACACACTCGGTCCATCCCTTGCTGTTTTCTCTCCCTCCTGCTGCAGAAACACTGAGGTCATTTTTATAATAACATCAGTCAGCAACTTCACAGTTAATCTGACACCAGCTCTCAGAGACTGATTGATATAGCCTGTATTATACATTTTAAATAGTTACGTAGATTGTAGATTTATTCGTTCATATCCTAAAGTTTTTGTCCGGATAAAGTGTTTTATCAACTCTGCACCACAGCCCCATCAATCACCCTGACGCACCCCCGTCCAGAGTCTGCACCGTCAGCTTCTTTAGGTCTCATCCACAACATAAACACTGTCCGCTGTGGGCATTACGTAACCGCATAGGCTCCGGGTTTATCGGACGTTACCACAGCAACCGCCTCTGCAGGGATCCCACAGCTGAGCGAGCCGCTGGATGAGGAAACCGGGCGCCATTTTGGATCTGAGAAGCATGAGGTCATCGGAGCGTGGCTGCGGCGCTGAGAGCCAAAGTGGCTCGTGCAGGAGGTCCAGTTTCCCTGCACGTTTTTAAAAGGGAGAAGGTGCACTGCAGTGGGCGGGGCCAGGCAGGTGCACGTGCTTCGAGCCTCGTGCCGATACATCAAAGATTGCCGACCACACGCTTGTCCTATAGGCGTTGGGCACATATAGCCAACATGAAGCGTTTGACACAGGAAATATAACAAAAGGTGCTGAAAGCTTTCTTTTCTACCACTACAGGTGCACATGTGGCTGAAAATGCTCCTCATGCATCCAAGGGTGCAGGTTTTGTGGGGACATATATTAAACCAGGGTCCAGGAAAATTTTGAGCATCAAACACTTAATTTCCTGCATTGTGGTGAAATTTTATGCACCATTTAGTGTGTTTTCTGCTTCAATCTATAGTGTAAATGTCTTTAATTTTGTCAAAATAAAAGCCTTCTGCCACTTCCATGCTCTTATTAGGGGGACAAATGCAAGCCTCTAAATATTGAGGTGTACGCAGGAGAAATGTGGCCCTCCATATTCAGAACGTGTGCAATCAACACCTATGAATGCTTTGTCATGAATATGATTCTGCCATAAAATTGCATCACAGTTTTTGCACAGGGGCAAAAACCAGAACCCAACAAAAATCTGTGCCATTGCTCAAAACAACTGCATGCCGTGTTTCAGCCTGACATGCAGGTCGGGTTCGCAAGTCTTCAATGCGCAAATAATCATGACAGCATGGCATGTAAAATACGAGCTTTACAGTCAAACTTTGGGCTTACGTGTCAAAATGCAATCACTGGGGTAGTAGTGTGTCCTTGAAGCTAAGATCTCTGAAGCTCCGCCCTCCAACCCTGCACGGGCACCTTCACTAAAGTACCATCACTGCCTCGCTCTTTCCCCCTTTGCATTGACAATAATATGCATTTTGTATCAAGACTGAATGTGAATATTAAAAGTCAGATACAATCAGAGCACTGTATGTCTAACTTTTTCATGTCAAGTTTACACTATAACATACATTTATTTCCCCTAATGTTAACATTTTTACTGATACCTATGAGGCACCTGAGGCATTTGAAACGTGATGTGGCAGGTTATGCTGTGAGGAAAAGGTGTATACAGAAGTATCCACAGAGAAGAATGCAGCTCTATTCAGTCTTTTCAGTCATCACCCTGATGACACTGGCTGCATATTTAATCTAAATATTACAGGAATCGCAAAACAGCCAAGTGCAAACCACAGGAGATGCAATTCTTCGCAAAAAGGTAAAAGGTGTCACGGCATGCTTTTGTAAATGAAGCTTTGTGGTGCTACAGAGATGCCTTGAAATGACCATTCCCACTAAAATCGCGACTCATATCATGTTAAAATAATCTCGGTAGGACTTTACTTGCATATCCCGCAGCTTGTCTGGACCAAAGTACTCTATACTATTAGTTCAGTATAACAGATGATTGCAGTCACACTTGTGCTCAGCTCTTAATGCATCCCTGAACACCCCCAGACCTGGTTTGGAAAATCAAATTAAAATCTATCCACTGTACATCCTGTTTATACCTGTATGTTAATGTGTTTAAGTGCTATCTGACCATAATCAAGTCACTCTATGAACACTTATTAACACCAGGTAAAAGTCAAGACTCTGAGGGGCCTTGTGAGCTTTCCTGCCAGCACACACCCTCTCATATTTCACTATGATCTAGCCATCAGGGCCGCTCACACTTCACTTGAAAGCACGAGTGATTATTGTGTTAGGTGTCAGGCACTGACCTGGAGGAGGTCTCTTTCTGAACATCTCCACTCTGCCGGTGTCTTTCTGCTATGGCCCATGAGATTGTCTGCAGAGGGAAAGAACAGGAGGTGAGGGCAGAACAGAAGCAGCCTTAAAGGAAGACTTTACCTATTTTCAAGCAGCTTTTTATAAAAATGTGGAGAGTACGTGTAAATGAACTATGGTAAACTTCCCTCCATTTAACCAGCACAAAGATTTCCCTACTCATCTCCCAGCTCAAATCCAGCCACCAGCCACCAGCCATTCATAACGTAGCATGGGGCCAGCTCAGACCAGGGTCCGACAACAACACAGCTGTGCTCCACTTCCATGTTTCTGTAGGCCTGCCACCATGGACACAAAGAGTATAGAAGTGGATCGAGAGAGTAAGTCCGCTGTCTCTCTACAATTTAGTCCAGACTTAGAACAAACAGTAAAACTAGGAAGTGCTAATCAAATATGAACCAAGATCCAGTTTTTTTGTCTAAAATGTTTTTCAGAAACTTTTTTTTTAGCTTACCGTTTAACTGTAATTTGAGATCATTTGTTACCAGCTGGCCGCCATATTGTTTCCTGCGTCAAAACAGCCAAGTTTGAATCACGTCACCCACAAGCAGGAGCGTTTATGGGTCTGTTGCAGTGCCGTGCATTCTGGTAGTTGTAGGTTTTCTACCTCTTGAGGAAAAGCAAACAGCCCTTTTTTGTTTTCTCTGATTATGTTGCACCAATTTCAAAAGTGTTTGTCTTTCTGCTGCCTTTTGTGAAATACTTATCTTATTGTGAGTAGAAGCACTGAGGAATGAGGTGAAAGTGGTTATAGCAGAGGAGGTGAAGTGAGAACCATATAGACTATACAGATTTTCTTCTATGACAAAGAAAGACCAAACAGTATAAACCAAACAGTGTTCAAGTTTTGCAGCCTATTTATTGTCATGTCTTTTTTTTAAGTTTCCGGTTGTGAAAAACATGTATTTGCCTCACAAAGGAGAGAAAGTGCAAATTTCAATCAAGCGTTACAACTGCTGCACACAGCAGGACACACACACCAGGCTAGCTCTGGTCTGTTAGAGCCATAATGAGGAAATGACATTCAGCAAAGAGCTGCATCTGTCTCCGTGGCACATGGCGTCAGGGGACTGGTGGCTCAGGCCAGATCCACTGACACTCTCCTCCTAAAGTGGATGAGAAAGAGTAATGGAGCACACTTCTTGTCTCTTCTCACTTTCCCCTCTACACATTATGCTGACCTGTTCATATCACACACCTCACTGCTTTCACTCACTGTGTTTTATCTCGGCTAAGTAGCGGCAGAAGGATGAGAGATGAGGTTGCGGAGGCAAGGCGTTATACATCCTAGTCTGGGGTTTGTAGTGCAAGGTACACACAGTATGGCAGACAGGGGCTGGAGGCAGCGAGCCTCCAATCGATACTCCTGAGAAAGAGCTGCTCTGCCTCTCTCCACATGAGCCGAGCCGATTGGCTTTCAGCTACAGTTTCCAGCATCATCTCTCGCTCCGTCATACACTCTTCACTTTTACTGCATACTTTCTACTCACTTTCTACACTGTGAGTCTAACAGAAACTGTGGAATGAGAGTTGTTTGCCATGTTCTCTCACCTCGCTCCAGTCTCGCACTCGCCACGTCCCTGCCTCACTCTGTCGCTCTCCATCTGTGGCTGCCGTCTTGTGTAACCCCACAGACCTGCAGGGCCCTTATGAAATAAAGCTGGTAACCCGGGGAGTGAAAACACCGGGGACACACTGAATAACTGAGCACTTTTCTTGGCCTCTGAGCAGAATTCCTTTCATCTCTCTCACTGGAGTCTGGCTGAAGTTTTAGAGGATTTGCAACTGCAGAAATACTCCATGAAATGTGTGAACTGCAACAGCAAAATGCAGAATCTCAAATCCTAAACATCACAACATTTACACACAGAAAGTCCACACTGTGTGTTTAATTTTCTTTCTTAATGATCTACCCACCATCTGCTCTGCATCACATTCTCTGTCGTCACATAACAATACAGTAACCTCAGTGTATTTTGCAGATTTGTTAATCGCGTCTGCTACTATAGCATAAGCAAATATTTTTCAAGAATATTTACATCACATCCTACTCACAAGAACCCCAACATTAAACTGCTATTGCTACCGACTCCAACAAAGTGAAACCACTGTGCACTCTGCCTGCTCCCAGGGCAGCCTGTGCATTTCTCCCGGAGTAATTAAATTACAGGGTTTTTAATCTCTTCTGATACACAACCACAACAGAATGTAGCTCTCCACGCTATCTGCATGACTTACGGGTAAAATCACCTACAAGTTCACTGTAGGTCAGTGTAGTTACTTTCATAGGGAAGCAGAGAACAACACAAGACTAGAATAGTTCTAATAAAGTTAAGTCGTCGTGAAGCAGGCCTGCTCAGAGGGCAGGTTGTGTATGTTTTGAGGAGGGTGTGTGCTGCTATTGCTTGTTGCTATTATAAAAAAAATCTCCAGTTGTGCTCAGTTTGGTGTTTGCTCCACACTCGGGACACTCAACTTATGGTCTGCGGGCCAAATCTTGCCCGTGATAGGGTGCCAAGTTTCCCACCAGCCACTTTCTAATTTGCCATGGAAATAAATGCATTCACACTGGGAGTTTTTGTGTAATTTGATTAAAAATAAGGTGCCAAAATGAATAAAAATCATAATAGAGCTTGTTTATCAGAAACAATGCCAGCGGAGGATCCTGTATGTCCTCTGCATACACCTGACCTGTGCTGCTGCTGTGACCTGATTTGCCTCTTGATGAAGATGACTGAGGACAGCATACGTCAAAATGTTATGATATATACTGATACATATCATTAATGTTCATTAAATGGACCGTGGCCGCCTGTCACTTTCTATAGGTGTGTCAGTGTTGCTTCTGCGTGATATACTTTCATAAGGAAGTACGAAAACAAACTGAAACAAAAAAAAAAAGACTGGAATAACCCTAAAAAAGTTAAACTATTATGTATGAATTCAACTGAATAACACACCATTAAGTCCCAATGCTTTGTCAGAAATCCATCAGAGTGAATGTAGAGATGTCTGTGGTCAGCACACACTGACATAACTAACTTTCAATCTGACTTTGGGGAAATATTCTGACTAATCTCAGGCTACATGGAGCTTTAAAACCCCCTGAAACTAAGCAGTGTATCTACTGTATGAAGTGAGCTGCTTTAATGTACATCACATTGCCTGGCGCAGTGATGAGAGCTGAACCCCTCACAATGAAAACCGAGACACACATCAATATATTTGCAGCTGAGAAACTGCACAGCAAACCTCTACAGCTGCCCATAAATACATGATGGAGGCGGCTGCAACCCACCGGCGCTATACAACACTCCAGGAAACACAAACCTACCTTTTTCAAGTTGGCGTTATAAATGGGTTTCTGGTGGAGACATGCTCGTTGCTCCTCTCGCCGAGGTCATGGTGAGGTTTTCGGGCTTGAACTGGACGCTGGCCCCGTGATGAGGTGTACGGTCACTGAGGTGGGAGGGGGGGAAGCAGGGAGCAGGGATGATGCGCTGGAGACACCGTGGCGAGGTGAGGGGAGGGTTTGGCTTCGGCCAGAGCAGAGGAGGGAGGAGGAGGAAGAGGAGGAGGAGGAGCTGTACCTCCTTCACCTTCTCCACCTCCATCTGAACCCCCACTCAGGACCTTAAAACACATTCACTGAGGTCATATTTTCTTTTAATATGTATTATAGGCTCACTGTTTAGAAGCACAGATTTTTAAAAATCATTTTTATTGTTTCTGTTTTTAACACTGTACTTTTTGTCTACTCATAAAAATCTTTGCTGCGTAAACAGCCTGAATAAAACATTTTCTTTCACTTATCAATGGCCATGTGCTTTTCCCTCCTTTTGTGTCATAGCGCCCTCTGCTGCTCTGTCAGCATTATCTGCTCCCACATCTGTCCACTGCTCAAGGTCGCAACATTTGCATTGTGCCCAGCGTCATGCAAACATTAGGCTACTGCAACATCCCCACACTGCATCTGCAGATTCAACAATTAAAGTATGGACATTTCAAAGAAAACACGTTTTTATTTTACTTGCATATATTTTAAAACATGTTGCTCAGAGACCCCTTGGGCCCCTGTAAAAAATCAAATGATGTTATTGTATAATAATGTTGCAGCATGCAGAGATATGCTCATGCATGACACAATCCTTTACTGTTGGAGGGAGATGACGTGGAGAGATGGCTTCACACTGTTTTCTCTTTTTCTGTTATTCCATAAAGCTGAGAATCTCTGGGTGGAGGTGTAAAATGTCACATAATATAGTCACATAAAGCCTTGGTTTTAAAGAATAATATTTTGAGCGGAAAAGTAGCCCACCAAACACCAACCTAGTTGTGCAGCTACGACTACTAATGAGCCGATGTACCATATAGACTGTGACATTGTCAATGACACAGACTACCACTTCAATACCTGACCTCTGTGATCCTCCTCAAAGGTTTAAACACACCATTACTCTGTAATCAGCTGATTTCACAATCCTCTTTTGAGTGTATTCCAGATGGACTCAAGAGACCAACTCAATCTAAAACACAGATAACATGACTCACATAATCATACTGTAGACCTCTTTCTGAAGTGGCTCCCTGAAATAGAATAGAGTACAATATCTTTATTGTCGTTGTACATGTACAACGAAATTAAATGAAACCCCACAGTGCAAATATAAGTAAAAAGAGCTTATAAAAGCAATAACAAACCACATAGAAAAAGCACAACAGTACACAATATTACATTACCCCCCTCTTCTCACATACAGTACCATAAATTTCCTAACAAAGACTTACTGCCAGGGTGAAGTAATTACATGGTTTCCCTCAAAATATAAGACAGTAACAGATAAAAGCTGATTCGGGGCACATTTTTCTGTAAGCAGATCTTAAGAAGCATAAAGTTCAAAACCTCTTTATAAGATTGTAATTTTTGTAGTTGGAAAAAAAATAAATTTCACCTTGGGGATTAATAAAGTAAATCATCATCTTCTTCCTCTATTTATCATGATCATGATATCTGAAGAAGACTGTGATACTCCGAAAAGCAAGTAAGGGGACCTTGATTTTGGATTGCTACATGTAAACATCATGACACTAAATCTGGACCCTGAGTTTTAAATAACGGTGACACTGATGTGTTTCTTTTTTCAGAGTTAAGTTTAATTGAATCAGCTTAACACATGCTCAGTATTCATTATGACATTTCATAAAAAGTAAATACAACTCAGTAATATAATTTAAGGAAAAATCAATAGTATAAACAATATAGACATCAATGTAAACAGCATTATCACAATCAATATCTCCTTCAGCTGCCTCCCTGGGAGCCGCCTCCCAGCTTCTGGCTGTGTTTGTGAAGCTCACTGCAGACCATATAAATACAATATTCCTGTTGTTTCTCCAACAGAAGAAGACAGAGATGTGTGTGTGTGTGTGTCCTAACAATAAGCTCAGATACGTGCCTCTGCTTTCCCAAATAACCAGATTACTTCCTTGAAGTGTGTGTAACTAACACTTAGAGCCGTGAAGCTTTTAACTCTACGTCCTTGTCGCACGTTGGGCTGGGCCGCTTGATTTTGTCACTGATGGTGGAGAGAGTGGAGAGGCTCTCAGGAGGGTCTGGGTCAGGCAGGTGCCAGTGGATGAAAATCAGATACATGAAAGAACCTATAACGCCTCCGAGAAGTGGGGCCACCAGGGGCACCCAGAACCAGTAGTTGTAGCACCTGAGGAGCAGACAGAAAGGAGTTCAGATGAGAGTTTGTTTGTTTGTTTAAATCAGCATTATTCTGTACTTTTTATAATGCTACATGTGAAAGGGATTGCTCAGTGATAAACCAACAGAGAGTTTTCACCCAACTCTGCAGCTCTACAGATCTTCTTGCCTCTTTTAAGCCCTATGTTTTGGCTTATGGTCCAGTTAATGGTTCAGTGTCATCACATAATCATCACACATTATGTCAGTGCTGTACCGCCCAGCATGTTTTGGAGTTATTCTGCCCCCTAGTGGCCTTTAATTAGTTAATTTAGCTTTTTAAATAGATTAGATCAAGCACAAATCTTTGGAGCCACACGAAAACTAAAGGGTCATAAAATCATAGAGCATCAGGTTACGTGGTGGAAAAAAACACCAGGTCATAATCCGGTGTTCTGTAACAAGCTGACACTTCATGTTCCTTTGATCCCGCAGAAAGCAGCTGATAACCTCTAACATACGTGGTTTTCTGGGAAACACAAGGTCAAAGACCTGTAAGAACAATGTCCCTCTTCAAATGCCATTATTACAGAATGAAATAACTGTGTGGATTCATTGGTAAGATGTTTGATTAGTAACATGCATTTTGAAGTTGCCAGCTTGGAAAGTTGTGTGTGTTTAGTGCCGTGCATGTGCGCTGTATATGTAAGATAAGATACTCACGTGAACACCTCAGTGCCCCAGCCTGCAGTGAGTGTGAGGAGGCGTGGCCCCAGGTCCCGAGCAGGATTTATTGCTGCACCACAGTTAGCTGACATTGACATGGAGATCCCCAGGACGATCACTGCCACTATGGGAGGAATCAGCTCTGAGGGGGCTGGAGTGTTCCTCTTTTCATCCAAACATAGGATGCACAACATCAGCATGCCAGTGCCCACGACCTGATGACACATGTAAATAAATATAGAGTTAAATAAAGGAGGAACTGTTACAGCACTGAAGGTCACAAGTGTCCTCCCACTGACCTGGTCAAGGAAACTTCTGCCCAAAGTCAAGTACTCTGAGGGGTATGTGGCAAATATAGACGCCGTCTCATTTGGGCCGTATACAGTCAGCACTCCGCCACTGAACTCCATTATAGCATCTGAGACAGAAACAGAGAGAACGTAGCAAACAAGAGAACAGACAGATTGAAATTTCTGCATTTATTTAATCTTTATTACGGAGCCCCTAAAGTTCGGAAAGGTCACATCTTTTTTATCACATGTGCAGAAGTTATTATCTTTTGGGAACAAGTTAATTAATTATCAAGTTAGTTAATTAGGTGGCATGTGAGCGTGAATGGTCGTCTGTCTCTATGTAACAGCCCTGCGATAGTCTGGCAAACTGTCCAGGGTGTATCCCGTCTCTTAAATTGTTTCCTGTGTTAACTTGTTCCTTTTGTATAATAACTTGTGCACACAAGAAAGTAACTCAAATTAACACATGCCGGCCAGGAAGAGACTCAAAATGACCACAAATAAACATACAACAACTACAAAGAGATGCAAAACAGCTGCAAAGAGACACAAAGAGGCTCCCGGCCACTATGAAAAGAGGCTCACGACGTCAAAGAGACATGAAATGACTACACCAAGACTCAAAATGACCACAAAGAGACACTTAACAAATACAAAGAGACGTAAAACCTCTACAAAAGGGGTCAAAACAACCACAGATGCGAAAAAAAGCGATGTATGATGACTACATACCATTTTCCTATCTATTCAATTACTATTATTTTTCTAATCTTGCCCTGTTGAGCACTTTGGCCTGCATCTTTGCATAAAATGTGCCACATAAATAAAGTTAATATATTATCATTATTACACAGAGCAGACAGAAATCATCAAAAAAAAAGAGGCTAAAAAACTAAAATGTCTGTATGTCCAGCTCATATGTACATGTCTGTGCCAATAATTCAGTCTTTCCATGCCTTCCAGGACTTTAGGGGCTCCGTACGACTTTAATTTATCACCTTGTCTGCATTTGAATGATAAAGTGTTCGAGGTTCCAGAAAGACAAACCGTAGTAAACCAGGTAGACGAGCCCTGACGCCATATAAGCCCCCAGCAGCTGGGAGAGGGAGTAGGGCACCAGTCTTCTCCACGGCACCTGGCCCAACACGCAGAAGCTCAGAGTGACCGCCGGGTTCAGATGGGCACCTACAGAGACAAACAGCAGATGGCGGCAGCAGAAGACAGGAAGGAGGAAGACAAAAGTGAATTAGAGTGTGAGACATTGGACGGTAATGAAATCTCAGATTATTTGTAGCCATATACTGTGTCAACTGGCGGATATCCATCAGAGCGAAGACCTTGAAAAGCTGGACGAGGCCTCGACGCAGAGAGCGCCAGACATTAGTGTGATAAATGTAGAGTGTGAGGCAGAAGCTGAGCACTGCTGTATTTTATTTTATGTTCATCTTGCAGGGATGTCAGCGTGTGAGAGTGTCAAATTTTACCGAGTTAAAAGATCACATAATGGGAAAAGTTAGTGTGCATTTTATTTACCTGTGATGCCCTTGGTGAGGTACATGGCTGACATCACGCCCACAGAGAAGGCCATGTTGACTGAGAGGAACTGGCCTTTAGTGTCTCTGCTCGTCTTTACCTGCGCTGCAGCCGAGCAGCCAAAGAGCTTCACAGCGGATAAAAGGGAACAGAGTGAGTGAGAGGAAAAGTAAGAAGAAATATTTTACACTTCCAGGGAACAAAATAAGACAACTTTATTGGACTGCTGGTGACTGATTAATTATTTATAGGTCAAACAAACTTATCAATCATCATCTGATGACATTAAAAGGTGATTAATATCTTCTCATGAACTTTGTGATGAAACTGCCCACTTCTTATCTGAATGACCATGTAAATAACAATGTGACTCTGAGTCCCAAAGATGAAAGGAAGTAAACACACACAACAAAGCATTTATCTTATAAAAGCCACGCCTGAAGTCAGGCTTTTTCTGATGAAACTTTATGGCCTCTAATCACTTACTGAAATTGTTTTATTTATTACAGGCCAAGGTCACATTAAAACAGTTTCTGGCAACAGTAGCTGGCTGAAAAACTGCAGCGATGACATGTAAAAGGCCTGTATGGATAATCATGTGGATTCAACATGCGTCATAATAATTACCAGTAATTCAGTGTATGGATTGTATTGGTATGTACATCATTTTACATTTGCTTATTAGTTCATTTAAGCTTTGCACATCCCACTTTTTCATTTATAGGAAAGGAAATACTGCCGTCTAACTAAATCAAAATACAAAAATATCCTCACTTCTCTAATTATAATCCTGGTTACACTGTGTAAATCCCAGTACCAGCTTGATTCCAGGAAGCGGATTCATAATTTATGTTTGCTTTTCAAAAGCTGCCGGAGCACAGCTTCAGTCTAAAACTTCACTACTGGTTCCAGTTTCATGTTTCATCAAAATAAACATTTAAATAAATGAAAAAGAGCCTAAACATCTGTAAAATATTATGCTATTTATCAATCGAGATTGTTTTAGTGCGAGTTTCCAAGTGTTGGAGATATCAGCCATAGAGATGTCTGCCTTCTCTCAAGTGTATTGGAACTCAACAGCCATGTCTCTTTTCAGTTATCATGACCTGGTTCCTCAAGATAGTCCACAGACACTGTTGTGAGCAGTTTAATGTACGAACTATTTTCTTTCTACGGAACTACACCCACCCACCAAGAGGGAAGTGTGCATCCACTGACCTAACTTATGTTACAGCTCAGCTGAGGAGGACGCTATTAATGTTTACATCTTGTGCTGTCACGAGCACGAGCCTCTCGTCCATGAGTCGATGCACGCTTTTTTCTGTGCAGTGACACAGTTGGCGGGTGTAGTTTCGCAGGAAGAAAATATTTTTTGCTTGAAGCTGCTCACAACAAGGGCTGTGGATTATCTTGAGTAACCAGGTTATGATTCCTGGAAAGAGACATTGCTGTTGAGTTTTTCAAATTGATTTTTTGGACACACATGACCTCCAACACCCTGCTACTCACACCAAAACAATCTAGACTAATAAATAGCACTACAGGTAAGAGGAAAAAATATGTAGGCTACTTTTGAATTTGGGCTGAACTATCCCTTTAAATCTAAGGCCTGTACAACCTGCATACTCACATGTTCAGTATGCCCAAAACTAAGAAAGAAATTAAAATAAATAACTAATTTTATATTTTAAAAAGTTATGTTGCAAATTAAAGTGAATCAAAATTAGTAAATTAAAAATACTGGAAATGGTATTTATTCATAAATTCACCTCTCAGCATTTCTTTTTGTGTTTTATATATTTTTTTATTTTATTACATTCTAAGTGATTTAAAGAAACTCCAAATACTCTGAAACTGTGTGGAGCGTATTGGTGAATAAAATTGGAAAACCAGTAAATAAATAAATAAAAAGCCAATTCAAAAACCTGTGTTTCACTTACCAGCAAGACAAAAGTTCCCAAGAATTCAGCCATGCACTCTCGTACCAGAGCATTCCTCACCCTCACAAGCCGTCGGTTCAACATCGCTGGAGTTAAATCCCTCTTCTCATCTCACACTGAATTTGTTCTCTGTTTTCAGACAGACCAGCTGTCAGTCTGTCTGTCTCCCTGTCTGTCAAGGAGCTGATATAGTGCTGTAAGTGGAGGAGGTGTCAGTGCTGATGCTATGATTAAAAAAAAAAAAAAACCTGTGCTCTGTGTCCCGACTCTTCCGCTACTCTGCCTTCTCTTTCTCCACAGCTGGTCAAACACTGATGTTCATTTATTGTGTGGTCACACTTCAGGATTGGCTGGTGCAGAGAGCGTAATGTGCCTCAGCTGTTGCATATATTGAACAAGGCCATAAACAGTCAGATTATGTATTGATGGCACTGATAGGGGGCAATAAACCACATCATATGTATACAGCGGAAACCTGCCTACTCCTTTGAAGACCTCAGGTACAGATGTTTGTGAAAAAAATAAGCATCTGCGCTCATTCATTCAGGTTTCAATAATCTGTGCGAGACAGCCACAGGTAACAATTACCACCTTGCATGAATACCATACTCTCATTTCTCTATTAAAGAACCAGCATGCCTCAATAAATTAATAAATATTTTATGTTTAAACCATAAAATGGCAGAAAGAAACCCTGGTGCAGCCTGTCTTTGACCTGTAGGTTCATCTGAATGCGTTTCTACATGGAATTGAAGTCCAAAAATATCCATTTATGAATGTAGAAATTATATTTTTACTTGTGTGGTGAAACTGTCCTTGGTGAGTGTTAGATAAGATGGTTGATAGGGAAGCCCCTCTCATTATCAGAGAGCAAGATGTCACCATAACCCCCCCTTTACTGAACTTTGAACTTTAATGGATTATGTAACCAAAATAATTGCTGTGCAGCAGTTATCAGTCGTGTTATTGCTGATAATTTCCAGAGAGGCACATGACTATGGCAGGAAAGAATCGTTGAGATCAGATAAGATATAAGAGCCACATCTTCACTGGTGAAACTGCCTTGATATCTGTCTTTTACTGCTTTTTTATCTGTAAAAACTGTCAGGTTATACTTCGAGTCTGGGGATTTGAGTAAAGGTAAAGTGATGGTTTTGTTTCCAAACTCCAAACAGCTTGTGACATCTTATCGCATCTACGCTGGAGGAATATTGCTGTTTGGTAATGTGTAAAAGGAAAGATACCTTTACCCTGCTTCTGAGTTTTGTCCCAGGGCTTTTTCTGTGAGCTGATAGCAAGATGACAACACTATATCTCCCTCTGCAGGATATACGAATAAAAAGCATCACATTTAGTTAGGATTTATTAAAAAGCAATATAAACTCTAAATGCTGCCGTTAGCTTCGATTCACAATATATTACAACATATATTTTCATTTACAGGTGCCACATTAGTAGCTGAACAAAGTATCTGTAACAAAGTTTGGTTGACTTAACAAATGCATGAGCCGTCAGTGCACTTAAATTATGGCTGATACAGAATATCCCAGGCCTTGAGGTAGATGTAATCCTGTAGATAAAGTAAAAAGTACACACTTTTGACCTGGTCTCCAAGATTATATTTCCTGTAGGGATTTCTTATAATGACTTGTTTTAATGGCATAGGCCCCGGATGGCTCGCTTAATCCATGTCAAGTTCTCAGCCACTAAGGGATGGCTTTTAGCTTCTTGTCCGTCATCAGTCACTGAGCGTTGCTGTGCCCAAGGCAGCTAAACAATCATGTTTCCAGATGTTTAAGAGGGCGGCAAAGCACCACGTCCACAGGCCCGGGGGAAGTCTTCGGATCAGAGTCCAGGCCTCCAGGCGTCTCATCCCCACCACGCTAACACCACCAATCTCTTCAACCTCATCACCAGGACACACCTTGTCAACAGGACCTCCTGAAGGGGAAGGAGTGGGTTTAATGAACATGTATAAATACAAAAAGGGGCCAAACTGAAGCAGCCAAAATGAAAAGGTAATGTAGCATGGGTATGGTTTATAAATTCCCTGAGTAGGCGCGTTTTAAGGTATGTAAAAATACTCTGCTAGGATTGATAATTTGTTTATCACGGTTTTCCTACATTAAAAAAAAACTCAGAAAAGGGGCCCTGCTTTTCCAGCAATGTTTGTGCCACCAAATGTGAGTGTTTTAAGCCTAAACATGATCCTTTTCCAACTGTAACCAAGAATTTTTTGACGTAAACCTAACCACACATTCACCACAGCATTGTTGACAAATGTAAAGTATCTGTGGTTTACAGAAATGTACAATGCAAACATTTTTTCTGGTGATTGGGTTGTCTTACTGTGGAGAGTGTATATTTTCAAGGAAATAGGACTTCAAAGCTATGGGCATCTGTTTTTGGGATAATGGGCTGTCAGAGAAAAGGGCTTACAGTGTGAAGAGACCTTTTTTGGACTAATGGGGCTCTGGAATTTCGTGCCTCAGGAGAATGGCCGATCTCTCTGTACTGACAACTACGCTCTGCCTTGGAGGCTTTAAGGTCTCTTTGCTGATGTTATGTCAAAGTCTTTCCCTGTCAATATGTGTCTTCCATGTTAGACAGCAATTGGCTTTTGTAAAGATGATGTACCTTATCTAGGTTGCCTGGGGTATATTTGAATATTAGATTTTAGGGATGTGCACAGACATTTCTTGTTTTAGTAAAGGAATTTGATAACACCTTTCTGGTGGCAAACTTTGCAGAGATACAAGTCGTTTATAGTCAAGATCAGATATTTTAGGGGTCATAAATATAAGAAAAACATTTTTTAGTAAAGGGTATATTTGAATTTTAAATTTTAATTCTGACAAGTTGCTTAACGTATAACCTCTTTGGGAATGTAAAAGATATGGTGTTCAAATGAAGTTCAAGTCTCTGAGCTTCAGTTCTTACCCTGGAAGATCTTCTGTACAGTGAGTGGTCTGTTCCCCAGAGTGGAGTCCACACCTCCCTCCAGACTGAAGCCCAGATCCCTGCTGTTCTTCTCCAGACACACACACACACGCTGACCTGACAGAGCAGCAAAAGCAGGAAAACAGAGATAAAGTGTCTCACTTTAAACTGCTGCAGATTCACACATCTTTTCAGTAGTCCAGTAAAGTACGACTTCTCACCTGCCTGTGTTGGCTCCTGATTATTTGTCTGTGCTCCCCCCTTACAAACGCCACTACTCTCTTCCCTCCTCAGGACAACCACCCCCATCTCCCGAGTCTTTGCTCTCCTCAGGACCCTCAGGGCCTCCCAGTGGGCGTAGCCACACAGTGCCGTGCCGTTGATCGACAGGACCTGGTCGCCTTCCCTTATGGAGCCTTCCTGGGCTGCAACACCTGAGTGAAACACCCTGTGAACCTGTAAAGAAGACAAAAAAGGGACAAATGAGGAGACTGAGAGCAATCTATTTTTTTCAGGAGAATGCAGGAAGGAGTGTTTTCTTACAGTGATAGGCTTGTTCTGGTCTTTGCCTCCCGCCAAACTGAATCCCAGTCCCACTCCCATGTCCTTATGGAGAACCACCACCTGCACATCATTGTAGTCCTGCAAAAAAGGGAAGGCAGAGAGAATGAGAAAGAAGTCGTAGTTACACTCTTCTTGTACTGTTGTAAAAGTTTTTCTAAAAGTGACCTAATTCATGCCACAAAAGCCGCAAAATTACTGATGCTGTTGTTGTACCTGTAGGTTGTTGTCCCCCACGCTCCTGACATCCTCCAGCAGCCTGTCAAGCTCCTCACTGGGCATCACAGACACACAAGACAGGGCTGACATGTCTGAGCTCAGCGAGGCAGTCCGATGTTTAGTAGATTGCCACTCATCGCTGTCAGTCTCTGACTCATAGTCAACTCCAGCAAAGTTACAAAGTTCTGAAAGACTACAGGGAGGAAAGAAAAAAGTTCTGGGATTAAAAAAACTGACGTATTGTTGGAGAGAATACTTCCAGCGAATCAAAAATGTGGTACTATAAACAGTACACACCTGACACAGAAGCTCCTGTGATCTGACTGGCTCATGTTACTAGTGATGGTCACCGAGGACTCTCCAGAATCTGAGTCATAGTTTGAATCTTCATCCCTCTGCGTACTCTCATCATCGTCCTCATAATCATCTTCATCGTCATTCCAGACCTTTATCTCTTGGGTCAAACCAGCTACCCAAGCATTCAAGTCCAACACGTGCTTCTTCGCCTTTGGACTGGATGTGTTGACATCTGAAGAAATGAGATCAGGGAGGTTGCTGAAGGAGGAAGTGGCGAGGGGCTGAGGGAGAGGTGGCAGATCTGGTTCAAGAGTTTTGGCCGCTTGTGTGGTAACAGAAGTACTTTCATTTCCACCGTCTGCAATGGGAATGACGTTTTGCAGTTGCGTGGTCGGTGAAAGAGTAGGCGAGTTGTTTGTGAGTTTGTTGGAGTCTTGTCTTCGTCACTAACAGGTGAAGTGACATCTGTTGTTTTCTGTACGTCAGTGTAAGTGCCACTACAGTCGGACAGTAACAAGGATGGTAGTTTCTCGCTGGGTGTCTCAGGGCTTGAGATTTTGTGGAAATCTGTTTCATCGATGTAAAAGTTTCTCCGTTTTTCTTGAGCTCCTTCATCTAGAGGGATTTCTAATGTGCTCTTGAGTCTGGAATATTTACCAAAATCTTCAGCATAACTACTACCACTTTCTTTTCCCTCTCTCTCAACCAAATCTCTCTCTTTCCTCACTAATCTCAGTCCAACCTCGTCCACTGATAAAGACCTGTTTGACCCAAGTTTGTGTCCTGCTCCTGACGCCTTCTCTTCAGCGTTATCATCGCCCTCCCCTCCCTCTTTCAACCCCTCCCACTTGTATCTCAGTCCACCTTCTGCTCTTGCTGATCCGCTCTTTTTCACTCCATCATGAGCCCTGCTGAGTTGTGTTGGCACAGAGAAGGCCCGCCTGGGCAGCAGGACCTGTCCTGTAGCCAAACCCTGAGCTCTCTGTGAGAGAGCCTCGAACTGATTTATCTTATTTCTCACACTAGCTGCAGAGGTGGATGAACCTCTCTGGGAATCGCTTCCTCTCTATTGTTTTCACTGCGAAGTCCACTGGGTTTGACTCAAACACGTCTTCATCAGTGCTGCTACTCTTTGATTCATTTTTTTCTTTTGCTCCATCAGTTGTCTCTTTTTCCGTCTCTTCATGCAACCCAGTATTTTCCCTCAGTGGCTCATTTATTCTATTAGTTTCGCTCTTCATCCTGCTCCAATCCCAACTCCCACTTGCTCTTCTCTCCCTACAACCAGACGAACCTCTCAAAGGCACTGATCTCCCTTCTTCTAAGACACTGTTGGACTGCAAAGATGGAGTAATTCCTGCTGCAGCCCTTGCAGATCTTATCTGAGCTGCTGCACAGTACCTGCTCCTCGCTCTGTCTAGAGACCTTGTGCCCATTTCCTCTAATCCTCTATGCCAGTTAACTCCCCTTCCCCTGAATACTTACTCTGGACCTGTCCTTGCCATTGTATCCCTGACAATCTTTCCCTGGTCCTGCTCATCCTTGGAGAAAGTGAAGTCTCAGAACCCGAAATGTCTTTTTGTGTCCAGGTGAATGAGTGCCTGCTTTGCAATGGACTTAAGCTGCTTTTGTCTTCAGAAGAGAAACGCCTGGGGAAGGTTCCCCCTGATGCCTTCTCATATTTAGAGGTAGAGGAGTCCCTGGTTTTGCTGGAATCCTCCGTCTTTGCAAAACCAGCTGAGCCGTAGAGTTTCTCTATCCGCTCCATTATACTCTGACCTCCTTGAGGCCCACTCAAAGATGTCCCTTTGACACCAGAGCCAGGTCCAGACAGGGACCTCAGCCTAGTGGGGAGAGAACTACCCCAACTGGTCCTGTCCAAAGTCTGACTCACGTGACTCACTGGGCTCCTCTCTCGAACATTACTTGTAGCTGCAGAGTTATAGACCTGTATTGAAGACGTCACCCTGCCCCTCAAGCCTTCAATTCTAGTCCTTCTTTCATCCAAGCCACTTTTGTTTGACAAAGCATAGTCAGCCCTTTTGCCATGATCGGGACTTGATGCCCCAGATCTCCAATCTAGACTCTTACTTCTGCTCGGCACATTGTATCTCCTCCAGTCTGTCCTGCCCCGGCTTTCAGATGCAGGGTTAAAGATTCCACTTCTGTCAGTGCCAAACTCTGTGATGGTTTTGTCTGCTGCACCATTCTGGTTCAGCTTGGTAAACGTTTTATGGCTTGACATTTCCTCCTCCTCACACTGACCTATGACACTGCTGCGACTCCCAGTCCTGGCTTGATAACCAGTGACTGTGCGATCCTCCTCCTTGTTTGTGCCATTTGTGCCAGTGTGCGTCTCGCATCTCTCTCTCTTGCCGGCTTCCTCAGCACTTTCCTTCTCCTCCTCTAAAAAACCTCTGGGTTTCCTGACACCTGGCCTGCGTGTGAGACTGTAAGAGGGAGAATTAGCTGAGCGGACAGTGAAGCGTGCTTCTGTCCTCTGCCCGCTGTACTCACTCACTGGAGTAGGGAGCATGGACAAGTCCATTGTCTGAGAGTAAACAAAGTTAATGACCTGCTGTCAAGTGCCAAATCCCAAAAAGAGAGCGGGAGAGTGAACTTGATATTTAAGCGATTCCAAGCAACTGTCTTTTGGGCTGCAATCTGGAAGCGGTTTGTCTGAATGCTGCAGCTGTGAGTGTGTAAAAAAGCAGTGAAATGGCAGCACAATTACAGCCCTCACATTAGTTTCTTGCACAGCAACAAATCGTGCATTAAAAAGCTTGATATTTCAGCAGTACTCCGTGATGATTCTCTGATTTGCGGCCTAGAAGCAATGACTCCTCTGGGCTCCTCTCCTTGATCTCTTGCCTTTCTGCCCCTCTGAGTCTTCAGTTCTCCAGCACGACTTCAGCGAACAGCTCCCATCGCCTGCCAAGCATAAAAATGTACAAATTTCCATCCTGAGAACGGATTGGGCTGGAATGTTGTGATATGTGGATTGTGGTCACTCTGGCTCTTCAAAATGGTCAAACAGAATCACAGAGTAGTTGAGGACAGTGAACTCAACATGTTATAGAGACACATGAATTGGACAGTGAATGGAAACGATAAGAAGAAAAAATAAAAGATAGAGGGCCAGAGAAACAAGTTGGTTGTGTCAATTATGTCATTTTGCAATATGTCCCTACCCTCCTGACATTCCCTTCATACTGACTCAATAAGCACATTCACAGGACAGTGGGACTCAGATAATGCACACACACATCATAACGGCTGTTTACACAGGCAACATACTCATGACTACCTGTCAGCGTCAGCTAAACCTGAACCAAAAACTGGAAAAACTCACCTAACTGCAATCCACCCAGTAAAAACAATGTATTAAAGTGCCACATTAGTCTCTGTGCAGCGCGTATCGGTCTCACAGAGCCGCAATTGAAACCTTGTAACAGTGGAAATGATCAGATAAGGTGGACAAAGACAGGAACAAAGTCACTTTGATTTACATACAGAGTTAGATAGCTTTACTGATGGACAATGGCTCATATGGGATATCCGAGGTCACAGCTGTACAAGACAGACACTGTCAGTAAGCCAGTGGAAACACCTTTGATTTTTAATCAGGTCAGAATTAGTGTCCAATCATCCCTATTGACATCAAACACAAATAGGCTGTTGATTCACTGTACAAATCCAACAGGGCAACAGCGTTTGTTAAGCACTGCCTGCATGATTACATGAAGCTGTTTAGGTTCAGCGTGTAACTTTGAGCGACAGCCTCTGCGGTGCTTTCCGTTGCAGGTGAGTCTGAGTGTCGGTTTACAGAAACACCTGTTCTCCTAGGTCACAAAGCCTCCCATTTGGGTAACCTGGGCAACACTGCACGGTTTAATATGAACGCCGACTGAACAGCAAGAAAGACACAAATGCACCCAGGCAACAGGCACAGAAATACACATACTTACTCCCTCACATAATCAATAATTAACTTATTAATGACGCACTCACACACACATGTGCCTTACCTTCTCCAGGAGTGACTTCTTTGCTTGTCCTAAACCACTGTGTTGTCATGTGTTCATAATGAAGGCAGCGCTCTGTAATGACATCAGCTCCTAGCTCCTCTCTCCCTCTCTCTCTCTGTCTTGTCGTTCCATCAGCTTTGCATGATGGAGTGTGTACAGTGACGCAAACCTGCCACACTGGTTTATCCTCTTGTCCTCTCTCTGTCTCTCTCTCTTCCTCTCTTTCTCTCTCTCTCTCTTTCTCTCTCCTCCCCCTCCTATTGTTGTTTTCTCCCTCTTTTCCTCTTCTCACAGGGTAGCATTCCTGACTGCAGTTCAATGTGTCACCCACTAAACGGCTCAGCAGGGAGTGCACATACACACATGCACACACACACACACACACACACACACACACACACACATATACGTACACGCCCTGCTGACGCTTAAAACTTCAAAACTTCAAACTCCCTCTCACAACAGCATTTCGTAGCTCAAGGGAGAGGAGATACAGTTCGGATAATTGTGTGAAATGCAACAAGAATGACATTTCCCAACACAGGCTTATAATATCACCCCACCTCTAGGCATCATCTGGGCTGAGCAGGTATCAAAATACATAATAACAGAGCACCTTTAATTAGGACCAGAGACCATAAAGAGCTCGTGTGGACCCAGAAATACCAGCAGGGATTAATATTGTTAAAAGTGCACTTCTCATATGACATATGTTCAACAAAACAAACCCCCACTGCAGATCAGGACTGTAATGTTAACTGAAGGACAAAAAGATCAGAGTAGAGGAAGCAGAAGAAGATGATGAAAAAGAAGAGGAAGAAGAAGAAAGTATTGCTTGTGCTAAAACAGAATTCTGTGTGATTCTGAGTGGGAATATGAAAAAAAAACAGCATTTGAATCGCAGATGTGCAAACAGCAAGCAGACATAGATATATAAAGTCAAATACACACAGTACTTACAGTCTGGGTTGTCATGTCGAGGCTCATGTTCTTACAGCTGCTCTTCTACATGCACCTGCTACCGTCTTCCGTTGAGACAGAGGAAACTGTGGTTACTTCAGCATGCTACAGCGCCAAAAAGGGATGTCTTAATGTCTCTCTGTGCCTGTCAAAAGTCAGACTGAGTCAAAGGCATTGATCCCAACCCTAAGTCTTAGGAACCCAGTGATCCAATCAGTGATTAGCCATACAGACAAGAGGGGTGGTAGGTCGCATGGTATTCTCAGGACAGAGATAAGTCTGTGAGTAGGGGTAAATAGCTCCAGCACGACTCCACAGACACCCACCCTTGTTCCTGACAGAAGAATGGCGCTCAGTGTCTCTGCAGGATGGATGCAAATCACTGTGCTGCTCACACAGACACACTAGTTCTGCATATTTCATCCCTGGGGTGTAGGACTCAATGGACCATGTGAGAGAGGGCAGTTTATGGTATTTAATCAGTAGATCGTGGGGTATAAATAGTCTATAATTCAGTTTCAAGTGACATATAAGAAACTGAGCAATTTAATGGGCTGTAGCTAATGGAAGGATCACTGAACGGGCCTACCGAGCTCAAAGTGTGAGGTGGGCCCCCGGGTCCTCACGTGCAAAATGACACTCAAATCAACCTGTACTGACCAGGAAGAAATAACCACAAAGAGGTGCAAAGGAGCTGCAAAACCACGTTCAAACACATACTCAAAGAAACGGGACCACAGAGACACAAAACAACCAGAAAAAGACACTAAATTACCTCAAAGAGACACAAAACCACACAAAGATGCATTAAGATTACAAAAAGACACAAAACAATGACACAAAAGAGGCTGAACATCTATGAAGACTGTTTGGTTTGCCCCTGTGTAGGAGCGATAATAATAATTACAATAACTTTATCTATATGGCACAATTAATGCATAAAAAGCAACACAAAGTGCTGAACATAAAACACAATCGCCTGAAAACAGCCCCAGCTGCTGCTGTCTAAATGACTGGCCATTATTTTCTGTTTGTTGATTTGTTTGTTTGCTTGTTTTGTTGGGTGCGTCGCTGTGAAGTCTCGTAACAGCAGCAGGCGGCAGAAGAGGCCAGAGAAACGTCACAGCCTGACGTCACGCATGTCTCTACCGGTCACGTGACGATCGCGGAAGTCAACAAACCGGCCAGCGAGAGATGTTACAGCTTCAAGCACTTTACTTTTTGTACTTCCCTGTTTTCCGTCTTACGTTTTAACTTCATGTGTTTTACAAACGAGCGTTTAAATGAAACCGTTCGCCTCTCAGAGGTCACGTGTCGGACGTACTTTAGGTCTTTTTAGCTAACGTTAACATTAGTTTAGTGAAAACGCACCGTTTAAAAATGCGGAATGATTCTCTTCTGTCGAGCATTAACGTGGTGCTCGTTATGGCCTACGGGAGCCTGGTGAGTCTCTCACTTTGCATGTGTGTTATACGCAGTTTAAGATGCAGTGGTGGTATTTTATAGGTGCTTTAGCTTGATTTTCACACTGTATGCAAAGTTATTGTCTCAAAGAGTCAGACTGACTGGCAAGATTGTACTATTTAAATGCTGTCTGTACATACAAGATGCAACACACTAAATCCTATGCTCAGTTATTAAAATACACACACACCATATACGAGATCATCACATTAGTGCAACATGGGTTTGCAAACATTTCTTAATCCAGGTGAGCATCACTATAATATAGCTGCTGATCACCTGGAGTTATTGTTACTGTACGATCAAGTACTAACAACTTAATAAAATATATTGTTTATGATGTCTTGAACAAAAACTCAGTATATGTACAGTAATAGTAAATGGATGAAATTAAGCAGTCACACATTTAAGTTTTACTGTTGATTAAATCAGACTTCACACCACATTATCTGTTTTTCACAGCAGGACAGTGTGTTAGTTTTATTACTTTTTAAGTACAGCAAACAGGATGTCAGTGGATGCTAAACACAAGCAAATAAAAACACAAAACACACAATAAATTAGTAAATATCTAAGTAAATGAAAAAAGTAAAAATAGAGAAAATGTTATATTGAAATTGCTACATACAATTTCACATAAATTATGTTTTTGGGGATTTATCAATTTTTATTTCCATCCATCCATTTTCCTAACCGCTTATCCTCTTGAGGGTCGCAGGGGGGCTGCAGCCTATCCCAGCTGACATTGGGCGAGATGGCTGACACATAGAGACAGACAACCATTCACACTCACACACACACACACCTATAGACAATTTTAGAGTCACCAATTAACCTGCATGTCTTTGGACTGTGGGAGGAAGCTGGAGCACCTGGAGAAAACCCACACTGACACGGGGAGAACATGCAAACTCCGCACAGAAGGGCTCCAGGAACCAGGAACCCTCTTGCTGTTAGGTGACAGTGCTATTTAGCAGAATTTTCCTGCTAAATGACACTATTTTATAAAAAACACAACATCAAGTTATGGCAACAATAACAACAGCAACAGCAATACAACTACAACACTAAGACACCACAACAATAATACAATTACAGTATTGATATAACAAGATTTCATAATGTGTTTGAGTTCAAGTGTGATGGGTACATGATTGGGTTGATTTTAGCTGTGACTTCATCTTAAATTTTCTACCAACAAAGCTTTTGCACTGTCTTACCTGGGTGTCAATAGTTTGTAGCTCTAACAGTGAAGACTGATCTACCAAACTCAGCAGATCTGTACTGCACTGCACAGTTGCCTCTGTCTGTCATCCTAGTTGTCCTCCCATTGTCTGAGCGCAGTTGTATGAACTTAAAGTTAAGAGTTAACAGCTGAAAATGTCAAAATCACTTGTTTTAGAGTTGCTCTCATGACCTTTTACAGTAGCTTCCCAAGACAGGGAAAGGTAAAACTAAAAATAAATACATTGCTCTATGGGTTTCATACCTACACAAACGTATCTAAGATCTACTAGGTTAGTAACCTGATAATTATCTGTGCATACTTACTCATTTACTGTGTGTTTTGTTTTATTTATTTGCTTATCAATTACTGACTTACTCAAAATTGAACCCTTAAACTGAAATCTAGACTTTTTCTAGGTCTTTGTTTTGCTGTTCATCTTTGTCAAAAGACAAATTATGCGGTTTGCCATGAAGTCTCGAAGAGGACCACATGTTCCTCTCGGCCACAATGCTCCCAAGGTAACACACACAGACCATAATAACCAGAAGTGTGATGCTGTGCGGGGTTCTGCAGATTAACTATAGCTGGGTGTCTCTCGTGTGTGTCCTGTAGGAGCTGAGGCAAGAAATTGATGCCAAACTGAGCCAGGTTCAGAAAATCCACTTTGAGCCTCGTCTGCTGTCCCCAGACGATGACCGACTAAAGCACAGAGAACAGTCTGGTTAGAGAGACACAAAAATCAAATGCATACACACATACAGTGCTGATCTATCTACATGAGCACTTTATACACAGGTGTACAAAAGACTGTGTGTGTTGCAGGTTCCAGTGACTACCTGTACAGGATGAGAGCACTGGATGCCATCAGAGACACAGGTTAGCTTTGCTGTCACTCATCTTAGTCACAGTTTAGTTTTGCTGCACTCACACTGTTACAATACCAGCTGTACGTTCTGTCAGCAGATCTGCCTTTCCGTGAACTGGGTGGCTCGTCCACCGCTGTGACGGGTAAAAGACTTCGGACGTGGCTTCTGCGGCTACGAAACTCCGAGTGCATGTTCCGAGATGGCCTGAGCTCGCTCATCGACACAGTGCTGGACGGGTACAACAAAGCACGCCACGGGGCTGAGGTCAGTGTCTCTGTGTGTGTTTGTGAATCAGAAATGTATCATGTCATCTTTTGTATAAATCAATAAGAAAATTTAGTCTAAAAAGACAGATACAATATATATATACTTTAAATTTTAAAAGAATAACATCTGGAAAAGTCAAATTTGTTTTATAACAGTAGATATGTTACGATAATGTAGCATCCTTATGATTAGCATGATTTCCCTTTTTACCACAGAGCCTATCTTTGTGTGTACTGTATATCATGTTTGCAGGAAGAGCTGACAAATGCACCGATGTCCTGTTTTTGTCTGCAGGCTTTTGGTGAAGCAGAGTTTTTGAAATACCAGGAAGCTCTGACTGAACTGGCTTCTGTGTGAGTAAACACAACCTCTCCTCACAGCGCTCCCTCACAGCTTTCCGTTTCTGCTAATCCCGCCATGGAATGTTAATCACACACTGCGAACAACCTGTTTCTCCCTTCTCTGCTTTCAGCGTCAAGTCTCACAGTAGCAGCAGCAGCAGCAGCAGCACTACGAGCCAGTACCACCAGTCCGCAGCCAAAGACCTTACCAGCGCCACAGAGCCTGCTAGCTCCCTCCTCCCCCACCCAAACCACCTACCTCACATCTTCAATGCAGCAGCGCAGCAAGCGGCCCAGAAACTTCCTGGAGCTGAAGAACTTCAAAGACAACTACAACACTCTGGACAGCACGCTCTGAAAATCTGTGACGCCTGTCCAAAGGAAAGGTCAAAGACAAGGTAGAGCTGCCAGCGATGAAAGAAGTGCCTATGTATGGCGACGGGTCACTGTTGCCAGACAGTGTAGAGTGAAATGATAAACCCACTGCCTTCATATACTAACATGTATTGCCTGGTTTACAGTATAATGCATATCAGACTCAGTGCTCTTTATCTAAATGTAGCTTTGGCGTATATCCTGTATTAATGCATGTACGGGTGCTTTACTACAGTGAGTGACTATAGTAAGTAGGGTTGATTTGACCAAAACACAACCAGAGCTATGAGGCTATGCAACAGCATAAGACAATCAGTATTTATTGCACAATGTAAAGGCCTATGCAGACTTAAAATTAACCAACTGTATTTAAAGATGCTTATTAAATAATGTTAGTCAAAAAAAACAGTGCTAAAGGGACAGGTCAACTCCAAGTTAAAAATATACTGTATCTGTTACCTGTAGTGCTACTTATCAGTCTAGATCGTCTTGGTGTGAGTTGCAGAGGGTTGAAGAAAGAAGGCGAAGAGATGGAACTAGATGGCACTTGGCTTGTGGTGCTCAAAGCATCAAAAAAACACATCTGTAGGTGCTGTCACAAGCCTCTCATCCATGAGTAGACGCACACTTCCTTCTGCGCTCTGATACAGTTGGCAGGTGTAGTTCATTGACCCTTCACTAAGTCCCACCCCCTGATGCAGACTGGCCAATCATAATGTATCATCAGGCCGGCTCAGACCAAGGTCTGATAACAACACAGCTGTGCTCAATTGACTCTAACGCAGTCGTTTGAGATTTCCTTCATTTTCAGGCTGGTTTTGTGGATTTGGAGCTAAATGTTGTGCCTGGCGCGCGTCGTGTATTAATGATACTCGTTACCTGGAGAGGTTGGAAAAAGATATACGTTTTCTTCCCTGTTCCAAAACCAAAATCAAACCCTGAAAAGTGTAGGGTTAGCTAGCTAGCTACTGAAGATATAGCCTACTGTGTGAAGGGAAGCAGGGAAACTTTGCTGATATTCAACCAGCTGTGTGTCATCACAGTGTGTGCAGATGAACAGCTGGTTCAATATCAGCAAAGTTTCCCTTTATATTCATTGTCTTGTGTGGCGATCAGCAGTGATGTGGTGGTTCACTTTCACACTGTGATCTGTAGCCTATAGTTCGGCTTTAGCTTCTAACTATCTTTGTCTTTTTAACCTGTTGTTGCTGCTGAGTCAGTTTGACATCCTGCATATATCTTTCAAACACAGACTGTAGACCCCTCTGTCTGCTTCTCTCTGGAATCACTCTTTCATTTCTCCAAAAATATGATAATATGTCGCCAGGGAGTGCAGCTAGTTACAGTGTGGGCTTGCGAAAAGTCAAAGAGAAAGAAAACAGTTCCTACATGAAACTGCTCACAACAAGGTCTGTAGATTAGTGAGAAAGCAGACATGTCTACAGCCAATATCTTCAACACTCAGCAACTCACACCAAAACAGTCTACACTGATAAATAGCGCTACAGGTAAGAGAAAAAAAAGTTTTTATTTTGGGGTTAACTGTCCCATTAATGGTTTAAACTCACTGTTTTGTGTCACTTATGTTTACATGTCTCTGCTGTTCATTTGCTGCTGTGAATTTGACAGCCAGTTTATTTTTTAGCCTTAAATGTATTTTACAGAAGCCATACTTGATTTTAATGAATTTTCGATTAATACGTGCTCATTTGTTTTAATCAGTTCTCTCAGTGCAATGTAATTTAACAGTATTCCAGTGCATTAATAGATTCTGAATGTTGCATCAGGGGAAGCCAGTTTCCTGTCTTTGTTAAAGCTAGACTGGCCCCTCCGATGTCTTAACTGTGTGTTTCATTTGCTATTCAGGGCTGCCATCAGGTGAATAATTTTATTTTCTGTGATTCTTACTGGACAAGATGCCTTCCAAATAAAACAGCGACATAGGGTTGAAATGTTGTATGTTGTGTATTATGTCCAGCAGAGGGCGCCCTCTACATAGTAATGTACTTGGTTGCTTCACTTGATATCAGTAGGAAGTCAAAGGAAGCACTGTATTTATTTTCAGTACTTTATTCTGAGAACCACAAACACAGATAATAGATTAGAGTGTACTTCATAAAAAAACCTCACACACAATCTGTCCAGAGGTTTCACTTAATATAAATAAATACAAAGGAGTTGTTAGATAGAAATTAAAACATCAAATCACATTCATCAGTATTATTTACAAGACAAGGTGACTGTTTACGCACTGGCGGGGAGCTGAAATGCTTTACAAGAGATCTGTAGAAATATGACACTTTTATGAAGCAGGAATGTTGTCAAATATCGTCCTCAGCACTGACGCCATTTTGTCCTCTGCTTCCTCACAGTTTCATAAAGTGCCGTATTGTTTTTGTTAAAAACCTTTAGCTCTTTTCATCACAGGGCCTTGACCTCATATAAGTTACAGTCGTTATTTTTACACGTTTAAAGCATCTTACATTCACTCTGCGGCGTGAACGGAGTCATGGATTAGTGACTATTGAGTACAGGGACATAGGATGTAGATCATCTGGTTACTGACTTCTACGTGAAACTGTTAGCTTAGTTAGCTATGTTTGCTACATCACCGTACAGTATATGGACTTTATAGTGTCACTTTGGCAAAATGTCTACCGTCCTGCACTTTGCCCAACAGTTCTATTTTGATACAACGCCAAACTGTCACAAACTCAAAGGTTAAAAAGGTGATCAAAACAGGGCAGCGCAAAGAAACACTCGCTTTCAGTATTACAAGTAAAACTTCAAATGCACGTCAGCCAAGTCAGTACGCTTTCATTTATCTATATTAAAGCTGACATACACACTCGTTCATTTATGCACATGCACAGCAAGCCCTGACGCGTGCTGCCAAACACCACACAGCGTCCTTCAGGAGTGTTTGTGGTCGTAGCGGAAGTGTTGATGGAGTTGCAGTACAGGAACTCCGACATCCCGACTGTTAGTGTGATCAGATGTGGTCGCAGAGCTGCGGTTTGGTTTCAGTCCGTGTTAAAAAGGTTTGGTGGTGCTGAGCCCTCCTCGACAATCGCTGTGTCTTTCTTCTGCTCGGGCGCTTCATGACTTGATTTCGATGACTTTGATGAAAGGAAGCGGTTTGGTAGATGAGGTGGTCGGCTTGATTGGTTTACTGAGGGGACAAGAGGAAGCGAAATGAGTTGGTTCAGTGTTGAAACACCATAAAAACAAATAATCAGGGATCTTCTTTAGATGCATGACTATGCACAACCCATGCATGAGCAAAGAAGGGTGCTGTAGGACAGTGATACTCAACTCGTGGCTACCAGACCAGGCGTGAGACAGGCCTTTATCTGTGTAAATGTGTAACCACACCGAGCTAGTGAAAGGGACTGGGCGTTTAATTGGGACTAGGCTTTTATTTAAAGTTTTAAGGTGCAAATAGAACTTGTTTATCAAAAAAAGGGCCAAGGGAGGATCCTTCAGACCACATGACGAAGGTCGGAGCTAGATCTGTTTATTAACTGGCCCCTGGCCTCCTGTCAATTTGCAAATGTGGCCCCACGCAAAGTTGAGTATCCCTGTTGTAGGACTTGCAAATCTATCTTAAAGTGAAAAATAATATGAAGAGGAAAGGCAAAATAAGTTACCTATACACGATCTGGGGGTTGCGCTCTGATGAGAGGTAAGAATTTGACCTTTGTCCTCCCAGGAAGTAGTCCATCTGGTCATGCATCTCTCGGTTCTGCAAACACAGGAAGTCAGAGGTCAGTGCACATAATAGCAAAAATGTTAAGATGGTCATCAAACAGACAGCGGCTGCATTTCCTCCTCTTTCATACCGTCATTAGAAGCGCTATGAGAAGGCGGAGGAACATGATTGTTTCACAGCTTATCTGTCTCGTGTATTACTGTCAGGAATACAGCTTTAACCCTGACTCTTCATTCAAAATTCCCTTGAAAAGCCATAAAACAAGTTTTATCTGCGAAGCCAATAAGCAGTCCTCACCTCAGCCTCCAAGAAAGCCACTTTCTCCTCCAGCTCTTTGATCACGCGGTCCCTCTCTTGGATCACCATGCGGGAGTTCTGGAGCTAAAGACAAGAAAACACACAAACAGTCAGTAAATCCTGCACAAATATGAACTTGGAGACAGCATGTTTGCTTTCGAGAGTCTCTCACATGTGCGCCTCACCTGTTCAATCATGTGTCTGACTTTCCTCTGCTGGCTTTTCAGCATGTCATCCAGATGGTGGATCTTCTCTTTGAGTATAGCCACCTCCTTCTCCAACTGCTCAGCCCTAAAAATACACACAGAGAGTTAAGAACACGCCACTTTTGATTTGACTGTCACTGACTGATAAAGAATCATTCACTGATTTTATTGTTATATGTTTGTATTAGCTGACCTCTGCTCCCCTGCCTGGCCGTCTTCTCTGAGCTTGCGCAGCTCGTGGAGTTCATCCTCGCGGCTGCGGATCGCGTCCCTCAGGGTGGCGCTCTCCTGCTCCATCCCTCCCAGCAGCCTCTGGAGCTCGTCTATGCGCCTGTCTTTCTTCTCGCTGGCTTCTTCTGTGATCCTCAGCTTCTCCTCCTCATCGTTCAGACGCTCCTTCAGCTTGCTGCTTTCAGCCTAGAAGAGACAGGGACGGTTTATTTCTGTTGTTTAAAATATGGCTTCAGCATAAATAATATAAATTTAGGCTCTGTGTGTGTGTGTGTGTTACCTGCAGCCTCTCTTTTTCCTCCTGGTGTTTCTTTTCTGCTTCCTGTAGCTGTGCATATAAGCGCTTGCTGACCTCCCTCAGCTTGGCTCTCTCTGCTTCGTCTTCTGCTTCCTAAAAGAGTAAAGAATGAAGTGTTAGATCAGCAGATAGATACTGTAATGTCCCGGAGAGGCCGAGTCAGAGTCCAGAGCTTAATCCAGTAGAGAATTTGCGCTTGGAATCATTCACCCACAATAATAGGCATAAATTTCCCCCCTTAATACTTAAAAAATGTACATTTGTAAATTAATAAAGTCCAGGTAAGTACTGACTCAGAAGGGATGAAGGCTTATGCAAAAAACTATTTTGTATTTTAGATTTGCAATTAATTTAGATCATTTTAAAGAGATCTGTTTTCACTTGGACATTAAAGGGACTCCATCTGTTATTAGGTGTCTAAAAAAGTCACACCCACTTTTCAATTTTATGCTGTAACGCACTTAAATTAATTGTATCATGCGCAGGACTGGCTTACACACAACACTTTTAGCTGGACAGAGAAGCAGATAGATAATTTCATGATGACCTAATGTAATATCTTGTTTTCATTTCATTCGAGCTCTGGGTTTGGCTGTCATAAAGAAAACAGGCGTGTCTGCGTGCGTCACTAGAGCGATTGGATCACGACCAGAGTCTCCCTCATGATTTCTGCAACACTTGTGCGAGTGAGCCGTGGCGTGACTCACAGATGCTATTGGTGCCAAAGCCACTCAACCAAACACAGCCGTGTCAGCTCTGTTTGTATTTGTACTAAATAATGCTGGCATGCAGAATGTATGGTTGCTACAAGTGCGTGGCTCAAAGACAGCAGCAAAACTATTAAAGGAGAGGTATCTGTGGAATGCTGGGAACAATGAGAAGGGCCTGAACACAATAACACATCAAGGGAGAGGAACAGTGTGTGCTCTTGCACGTTTTCATACACCCCGGGGTGCTATAAGCATATTTACTCTGTCGCCGTCTTTCTTTTTTTCACTATATCACATCTCTGTTTAACCTTATATCTCGCTCTACCTCTTCTGTGTGCCTCTGGGAGGTTATCGCTTTACACGCACCACACGAAACACACTGGCACCCATTGTCCAAAGGAAAACACATTGGACATTAGACTGCAGCTATGATACACACGCGACATTTGATATGCTCACACACACCAAGTATATTTACAACTCTGAATGCTCACCTGTCCGTCAGCTTTAGCTCCTCCGCCGGGGGCAGGCGAGGTGCTCTTTCGGAAAGGAAGACCAACTTTCCACCCGTTTGTGTGCGTCTGGAGAGAAAAGGAGGAAGTCAGCATGGAAGGAGTGAAAAATTTAGATGCGAGAGGAGGAAATGCCGTTAAGCACGCAGGATGTAAGGTCAACAATGGCGAGGGCACAACAAAGCAGCTCAAAATAGACCTACCTTGTTTTTGGCTGCCATCTGCTCCCTCAGCGTCTTCAGGCAATATCTCACCTGTGTGATACACAGATATATTGTGAGTTGCTGAGATAATATCTTGTATTTGTCAGTGTTTTAACATCTGTGTGTTTGCGGCTGATAAACACAAAATTGTATCATTAGCAGAGAGAAAACGAGTCTGGAAGCCAGGAGGAATTTGCATGATGCCAACATGCAAATTGTTATGTAACCCAGGAGACAGGGTTGAGCGGCTGCAGTGTTTAATACAGTAGATACCGTGCAGAGACTGACCTCCTGTATCTGTGACACTTCATCTGACAGCATCTTCAGGCTCTGCTGGTGTTTCTGCTGCTCTTGTCTGCGGGCCTCTAAATAAACCTGCAACAGGGAGGAGAGACGCACACGGATGTCAAACAACGGCGTGACCGCGAGACAAACACGCAGCATTTATTTCTTCCAAAACAACAGCCAGTGTGCCACACCCACCTTTATAACCTCCACCTGCTCCTCTGTAGATTTGACTGGTTCGGGATTCAGAGATGTCCTGTCACTGGGCGGCTGCACCAGCGCAAATGCACGTCCGATTGGCTGCAGATTAGAGAGCAGAGGAGTTAGTTAACAATGTAGCATGCGCAGTGTTTCATGTTGCGCGAGGATGGGTGGATGGGTGTGATACATTTCCACACATATGCAAACATGAGTGAGGTCACGGTGCTTTGCTAACCCCACGAGAGGAGTTGGAGCATGTTTCTCGTCAGAATATTGCAAAACAATAGTTGGAAAGACAGCCTGGAGTACTTCCGTTTAATAATCATTATGAAACATCTGTGGAACGACTCACATGAATGATGCAATTCAACTGTGAACAGGCAAAACCGAGTACATCAAGAATATTTGTCTTAACCCCAGTGCGAAGTGTTCCTCCTGTGTGCGTGCGAGTGATTGTGAGTCTCTATAATCAGTAGGTAGAAACATTTTTCTGTAATCACTATGGAGACTAACCCATAAACATCTGGTGCTTCTTTGGAAGTAGTATTCAGACTTGGTCAAAACCATAAGCAGAGAGAGAAGAAGGTGGTTATGTAACTCGGCCGCTCTGGTGGTCCGGTTTTTTTAATCTAACTTTGGCACCAGTTTTTTGGGAGAACAATGGTTGTCTATTGAGTGGCCTCGTGTGGGAACTGCGCTAATGAAAAGCTGAAGGCAGCCGTGGCATGTTTACAAGAAGTCGGTGTCTCTGTACAGTTTGTGTGTAGGAATGCGTATACGAATGTACGGTAGCTCTGAGCTAATTCCTCCGGATCATTGAGAAGATTTACTGTCTGAACTTTCAGATCCAAATATGGTCTGAATGATCGCACCTTCACCTTTTTTTGTTTTCTCATCCGAAGAAATCGCAGACTATTCCCCCTCATGGTTTACAGTACAAATCCGACCCAGTGCATCCTTTAAAAATTAAATGCATCAGTTTGATATCTTAAACCCTCAAGTGTCCAAATTCTTTCTCTATTCCCAGAAATTTTCCATGCTGTATTCCTTGATCTCCCACAGTTAGGGTCCCAGGACTTAGTCTGTTCTAGCACTGATGTTACAGTCCACATTACAACCTATCAGGTGCAGGAAGTTCTTACCTTGTCCCTGTGCTGCTCCGAGCTCCGAGCTGCCTGGCGTTGGTCTTGCAGTGTGAGCCTCAGCCTCCTGCACCCGTCCTGAAAACCAAGACAGGAGACGATGAAGTGAATCCACAAAGAGACCGTTATGTGATGGATAAAATGATTGAGGACTATTTTGAGGAGGAGAGGAGGGGGGGAAAGAGGAGGAGAGACTGAGTCATACTCACTGAAAGTACAAGAGAAGGAGGGAGAGAGTAACCAGTAAGACAGAGAGAGGGGGGGTACGAGCGTCAGACAGAAAGCAAAAGTTTTTCACAGCTGCACAGAGACAGATTGTTTGAATTAAATTGCGTGCTGTGGACGTCAGAGGGACTTTAGGCGGAAACTCTCCAGGCGCTCGCAGCCAATTGGAAGCGCTGGCTGGATTTCTGGGAAAGTGGGCAGAAAATGTCATGTCAAGCAAGACAGAACATTTCCATGGCAACAAAAACCTCACAGTAGCCATAAACTGTCTGGCACGCTAACAGTATCAGAGGGGGGAGCAAGGCAGAGACGAAACAATGCACAGAACGCCTCGCAGACCTTCCTGGTTATTTCTTTCACTCGCAGGAGAGAAGTCGCTTTAACAGGAAAAGTTTCGGCCGGGATGTCGCAGGGTGTGTGTCCTTCCAGCACAGGGAACCCCCTTAAAAGTGATACCCAGTGTGTGTGTGTGTGCAAGTGCAACTATGCGGATATGAGGGAGGAGGTCACAGACGTTATATAACTCATTCCAGCCCAACACAACTTGCTCTGTTTATATTCCCTTATGCATTCACTGTGTCCTCCTGCTGTCTAAACTCATGTCAACTCTGAGACACGGAACAGGCAGAGAAGAAATGGCTGCAATCTTCCCCTGTGGTTAAACGCTGTAAACAAAAACAAACGCACACATGCAAGCAATTACACAGACAGGCGCGCGCACACATCAGATTTATTGGTGATATATTACACAAGCCAAATTGGGTGATAAATAATTAACCTAGAAGATAACAGTGTCATGTGTTTGTGTAATATCATCTGTCCCTATTTAACCCTTTCCTACTGCGATACTTTTATTTCTTTGTTTTCTTTTGGTACGTGCAGCACAAAAGGCCCTGCTACTTGCATTTCCTGTTTTGACTGCCACAGATGCTGACAAATCAAGTCTTTACTGAGCTTTTAACAACATCGCTGGACTTTGTCAGCGCATGGAGTTTGCCCAGCTGTTGAGTTTTTTAAACTTAAATAAAAAGCTCAACTTTAAAGGCAACATGGACAAAAAACTCTTAAAGATAAACGAGGCATGTCATCACTTATAACCCACTAGAAGTTTATGGTGGTGTATTTTTCTGCACAGACTCTGCCCTCTGCCTGTATTTTCTGATTTTATTATTATTATTTTATTATTTCAAGTGTGTTTATGGACGTGTTGCCCTCAAAGCGCTCAGGTGAGGGCGGGGCTTCATTAAAGGCAGCGACCAGGTGCCAGACTGTAGCCAGCAGGCATCCAAGAGACGGCGCAGAAAAAAGCAAATATAGCGAGGCAAAATGCAGAGCGAGAGTGAATCTGGGGTCAGCTTTTAACTTCAGTTTCGGTGGTGAGCGTTTTAACAAATAGTAACAGACAAATGTGCTTCGAGTACCTTTAAAGTGCTGCGAGAAAAATGGAAATTTGAACATCTATCATCATGTGTTGTGGGATAGGCAAGCAAAAATGCCAATCTTTTCAAGGTTTCAGTTGTGACAGTAAAAGTGAAGCAAGCGTTCTCTTATTCCAGCTTCATAAATATGAATATATTTTGTTTTTCACCAAACAAATAATCAGTTGATCTAGAGGGTAAATCATGAGTTGCAGCCAAATTGATGACATCACGTTGGTCTTTAAGAAACAATGACTGTTTTTTCTTTATCTTTCTTTTTCTGACATTTCACAGACCAAACAATAAATCAGTCGTGAAAACAGTAGTCATGGCCCTATCCTAAACTCAACCTTTTCTCCAGTTTACTGAAAGAGTGGCAAAGTGACTCCCTCTGTATAGACTCTATGTCTGATATGCAGAATGCCCAGGCCTTGATGTAAGCCAGACAGGGGAAATGAACTGGACTGTGTTGTGTAATGTTGAGATAAAGAGCGGTGAGAGGTTGTAAAAGAAAGGCCCGTGTGTTTCGCAGACTACAGAAGGCCTTTCTGACTTGCTGGGTATCTACACAGGATGTACAGTGGTGGAAGACAGAGCAGAGAGGGACAGATGGGAAAATCCTCAACAAGAACAATTAAAAAATGGTAGAGGAAGGATCCCAATAGCTGGGCTGGCGGTGGGGGTGGGGTGTCCTACTACGACAAACAAAACTCAGCCAAAAATTCCCCTCTTGTTCAACATGATTTCCTCTCAGATTACAGACACCTGAAAGCACAGCAATTACGGGAGGGAAAAGAGAGGAGGGGGAGAGAAAAGGGGGAACAGTGAGAGGGTTGTTAGGAAGGAATCCATCGTTATACAACTTCTCTGGCTCTTCACAGACAACCAAACAAAGACTCTGCTAATCCTCGCTCTGCCATCGACTGTTTACACGCTACTCTCTCTGCCTATTTTTCTCTTTTATATCTACACACACAAAAATGTCGCCCATACCACCTTCAAAGACAACCTGTAATACTAGACTTCCAGGGAACACGGACAAAGGGACCAGTTGGAAGTGCTCGCGGACGGTGACGTCTGCAGGCACATGCACACATGCAGGAAAACACACACAGAGATACACACAATAGCTCAAAGTACACACTACCTTTATAACAGGGCAGAAACCTGAAACTAAGCGCACACACACACACACACACACACACACACATACACAGTGTCCACCGACAATGAGCACAAAAGATCACGGGGTACGGCCAGGCCGAAAGGCTTAAAGGGTATGAAGACGCTTTTGTTTTGGACTTTGGCATGAGGAGGCCTGTGAATCATGCGGGTTAAATTAGCGGAGAAGTGACTGGAAATGTTGCTGACAAACAGACAGACCTGCTGAGTTTTGGGCAAAGAAACTAAATCGCCTTTAGAGCTCTGTGCCACTTTGTAAAAGTACGTGATGTTCAGATTTCTGAAGCTGAAGCAGGCCTAAGTATAAACAGGCATAAACAGTAGAACACATTGTGCCTCCAGGTGTTCTACCTGCATTCCACATAAAAATTCCACGAGCGTGCGTACTTCATCCTACATTAAATCAATCTGTCCTCCTGATGCACTGCTTTCCCACACCTGCTGCACAGATGCACCTTCTGCGTTATAAACCCAGGCCTCTGAAGCAACAGGTGGGAGCCGACTGAGTTTAGCGCTACGGCTGCAGGTATCGAATGTTTCAAAACCAGTGCCCATACGATACCTGAGTTCCATTACCTTACTCAAACAAGGATTTGGATATACAAATATATCCTTCCACAACAGCTTTTTTTAGCTGAACTGAAACTTGGATGAAATAAAACTTCAAAGTTATGACTAGGATCAAGAATATTTTGATCAAAAGAATGAGCAAACAAAACTGAGAGTCTAAGCATTCAGTGCCAACTTTTGTTACATAACAGTTACTGATAATCGATTGTGCAGACACATTTTGGCCACTGAAATATTTTGATAATCTATTACTTATTTTAGTCACTTTTCAAGCAACAATGCCAAACTTTTGCAAGTTCCAGCCTCATAGGGCCCTGATAGTTAACCTTTGGATTCTGGACTGTTGATAAGACAAAACAAGGAAGACTAAATGATTAATCAGTTATTCAATAAAACAATTAGCAGATTAATAAATAATAGAGATACATGTTAGTTGCAGCCCTAGTTTTAAGAACATCCTGTCTTGGGATTAGATCCTTCAATACGGAGCTGTAGCTCTCAGGGTAGAGAAAGGCGTTGTTGCCTGTCTGTCTGTCAGGCGTGGCCTTTCAGTCAGTCGGCAGTCATTACAACTTAAAGAGTTAAGTTAAAGGTTAAGTAAACTTAAAAGGGTAGGATCAAGCTGAGGTGTGAAGAGGAGCTGTTTGCGTGTGTTTAACCATCGTGTGAGAACTTGAATGCTGACAGTAAACCGCTAGTCCAGGATCTGAGTCATGAAGTGCGAGCTGCCATCAGGACAGACTCGCACTATAATTGCTACAATCATCTTTCACTCAATAATGATCCCTTTGGGCTTTTTTTCCTGCTCTGTGTGGTTCGTGAACCAGGTGCGATCCCGCATATTCAAGCCGTTCCTCTACATTGATGCCTCCATATGTCATGTTTGGCTCGTTCCCAGCCAGGAGTGTCACACACTCCTGAGTGAGATGATGTCTGAGGATGAGGGAGGACAGAAGGAATGTGTCAAGTCACATGACGTGGGGAAACTAAATGTCTGGAGGGATAGTTGAGGCATTATTTGAAAAGTGCCCTCACAGCACAAAAAAAAATCTCTGGGTTTTTAAGGGAGGAGAAATAGCACCACGAGTTTCAAATGATTTTCAAATAAAAGCTGGAGTTCTGGTTACTATTATGAACATTTTGTTTCAAATCCAGGCCCGGCTGTTGCTCCTATTTTACTTCTGATCACCTCAGTTCCAGGAAACTTATCACCAAAGCACCCAGTCACGGTCTTTCTCTGCTACATCAGGCACATTCCTCCTCCTCATGTATCCTTATACACCTGATAAGCAGTAATTTCCTGTTAATAAGTCGCATATCGAGGTGAAATACCTCAGCTACTTTATTTAGTCTGACCTGAATAACCATATCAGGTATGTAAATAACTGCAGGTGGCTGACTATTTGACTGTTTGACTTTGATAAGGATGGATTTGCCTTCTGTATGACGCTGATGTAAATGTGCTATCAGTGGCACGTTAAAATGTAATGTATGACAGATAAAAACAGACGCTGAACAAATGTGGAGTTTCGCATATTGCTTAACGAGACATTCCTCAACACAAATAATCAGTTTATTAGGTGTGCGAGTGGAGCTGCCCTTTGTACACTTTGACCCTCTTTGTACAGTTACACAACAGTAAGTGACATTTAAAGAGGAACACCGCCTCAATAAGAACTCCATAACGTTACTGTATATCTTATACATGTGCCAAAGCAAAAAAACAGAGAAGTAAGTCTCAAGTTTTTTTGGTTGAACAAATGCTTTAATGCTATAACTTAAACTTGAAACTATTTTTTAAAAATAAATATGCAATAAAAGTCTCACTGCATTTTCCCCCTCCAATACTGTGGATAAGCCAATGTACACTGTATGATAACCGTCACTATTCATACCACACTACACCTTAAAACCACTATACTCCTGCAACCTTAGCGATAACATCACAAATTTGAGTTTTAGCACTCTAGTTTTTGGATTTGAGTTGAGTTATTCATGTTCACTAAAATGTCTGGACTGTCTTAGACTCATAGGAATAATGTAGGACTTCTAAAAATGGGCGCAACTCCCCTTGAAGTCATCACAATTGACACCAATGTAAAATCTGCCTGTCGATTCCTGCTCTAATCAGGCTTGGTTACATTTAATTTAACATCATTATAGCCGAGACTGTTCACTGTAATCTCCTCTTTAGAGAACACCATCTGATATGAGCTCAGTGATCTGTCGCAGCAGGAGGCTGCTGATAAGGTGAAAGTGTCATGTTGCCCCGCAACCTCATAAACCACAGTGGAGGTTAACAGTTTTCCTCTCTCAGGTAAATGATTAAACCTCTGCTGCCACCAGAGAATGAAGCCCATCGACTGTTGGTGACGCAGGCAGCTGCAGTGCTGATCACTCGTTCACTGCACAAGCAGCTACCGAACAAACTCTGGGCTTTACATCAAGCAAGTGTGATGTTCAATCCTGTTTGAGAAAACTTTAAAAGCACAGGTGGTGGACGTACTGCACACGCAAACGTTTAGAGGTTTGTCTCCTTAGCTGGCTTCACTGTCTGTCACAAGTGCAACTGTAAGCCCTTAAATGATGCGGGCAGAAGGCACCTGTGACAGGCACAGATGTTATTTGGGTTAATTCTGAGCTGCTGCCTTTATGTGTGTGTGTGTGTGTGTGTGTGTGTGTGTGTGGGGACTCAGGAGGGAAGGGGCTAATACTTTAATTACAATAATGCCACAGACTTAAAAGTAAAAACACCACTTAGAGGAGATGAAGCCTTAAGATGTGTGACAGAGCCATGAAATAACACAATGACTCGAATACAGTCCACAAAACTGATCATGTAAAGCAAAAGCAAGAAAAAAGATAAGAAGAGAGGAAACTGAAAATTGTTTAACAAAAAAAAAGACCAATAGTTTAAAAAAGTGACAAAAATAACAATTTAAGTCTTTAAATTTGGGTTTATTGTAACATAATGCACTCATACCGGAAGTACATGAAGACCTACTTTATCATTAACTTCACCATTAAATAGACAAAAGCAACACATATGTGGATAATATCGAGCAACTCACCCCATATTCTTGACTCCTGATGTCCTCAAACGTGCACAGACTCCTCGACACTCCGTTCATCTTGGATAGAAATAAATACTCCTCACACACAAACAGAAAAAAATAAATATATAAATAAACTATTTGAAGCTCCCTCCGCTACACAGAAGCAGTTCCCGGTGTGTGTGTCCGTCCGCGGTAGCTGCTGTTATCAGTCTCCTGCCCGGTGAGCAGACCGGTGTGTGTTCATGTGTGTGTGTTCCCTCCCCTCTCAGCACATTGTAATAACTTTTCTCACCACGTCACTGTGGGAGTGGAAGGCTAAAAGCAACCCGCCCACAAAGCGACCGAAACAGCCAAATAGGGAACCGGGGAAACAGGAGTGTGTGAGAGGGGAGGGCGGATGGAGATACCTGCTGCTTCTGGATCAATAGGTACATGATGATGATGATGATGACATGATGACGGTGATCTTCACCTGGGTGAGATGTTCAGGGAGTGTGAAACCTTCCAGGTGCCCACAGTTGGGCTGAGGACGGTCAGCTCCACCGCTCGGTTTACCAATGAATTATTAATACATAAGGTTTAACCCGTGAATGAACCTGTTTAAGTGTCTCCTATTAACTTGCAAAGCAATGGGAAAAAACACATATTACACTTAGTGATTTAAGGCATTTATTAAAGGTGTTTCATATAGAGACAATCTGTTTTTGATTTGCTCAATTTCTTAACAGAATTTACATGATTTTAAATATAATGATAATAATAATTTCCCTTTTTTGGACAAATCAAAAATATTGTACATTATTACTGACCACTATTTCGTAAAGAATACTTAATAGTAATAGTTATAGTAATACTACTACTTCAACTAATAATGATAATAATATTACATTATTTTTTTATTATAGTTTCCCTTTTTTAAAAAAACAAAAAAAAAAACAAATCACAAATATTGTATTTTATATTACTGCCCACCATTCCCTAAAGAATATTTGATGATAATAATAATAATGATAATAAGGAGAAGAAGAAGAAGTATAATAATAATAATAATAATAATAATAATAATAATAATAATAATAATGATAGTAATTATTGATATTATTATATTATTATTTATAGGTTTCCTTTTTTGGACAAATCACAAATATTATACTTAATATTACTGCCCACCACTTTCTAAAGAACGCTTAATTAATTAATACTTATCAACAATAATAATAATAATAATAATAATAATAATGATAATAATAATAATGATGAGAAGAAGAAGAAGAAGAAGAAGAACTTAATTTGTAGAGCACTTTTCGAGCTGAAAGCACAAAGTACTTTCCAAGGTGCAGAAAATACGCAACAACAGTGATACTAATAAAACACATACATGCACTACACCAACATATACACTTATATACCTGTAAGCATGCACACATAAGTCTATCAACTGTTAGAAAAGTACTGTTACAAAAGTACCATTTCAGACGAGATTTAAAGACGTGAACAGAGTCAGCTGATCTGATGCTCAGTGGGAGCAAGAACTGAAAAGGCTCAATCAACCTTTGTCTTTAACCTGGACTCTGGAGCAGTTAGAAGACCTAGACTAGCAGACGTGAGGGGCCTGTTTGGATGGTACAGTGTGAGAAGCTCAGTTATATACTCCGGTGTCAGATCATTGATCATCTTCTAAAAGAGACTTGCACGTCTTTTATTCATTTCCAAGCAGGGACAGTTCCCCCCCAAAATCAAAAAGGCATATTTTTCCTCTGACCTGTAGTGCTGTTTATCAGTCTAGACTGTTTTGGTGTGAGTTGCAGTGTTGGCGATATCAGCTGTAGAGATTATCTGCCTTCTTTTGAATATAATTAAACTAGATGGCACTTAGCTTGTGGTGCTCAAAGGGCCAAAAAATACATTAGCAAAACTCAACAGTAATGTCTCTTTCAAGAAAAGAAATATACATTATTAATTGTAAGGTGAACTGTGGCTTTAAAATGTATTTTCAGAGACCTGGACTTTGCTTGAGATAAGTCATGTGCCACAGTGGATATGCTTTTGTGTTAAGACTCCTCAGATCAGTCTGTACTTGTGACAACCACAAAAAGGACAATGCAGCTTAACGAAGCATAAATGCAGACGTGCTCTCTGTGGCCTTTAAAGATAAGTCCATCTGTACAGCATATGACATCATCTGGCTTTAGGTTTTTACAGCATAGGAAAATGAATGGAAACCAGCTATAAGTGGAATAGTAAACAGGTTAAACATGCAAAATGAATCAGTGACAAGGGTGTATTATTTCTATAGCATTAATGTTACACACGATAAACAACATATTTCCAGAGTTGACCGAGGTCACACAAAAGCAACACGCTGACAAAGCACAAGCAACAGAGCAAGAGTTTCCCTGCTGGCGTCTCGCTGATTCCAGCAGCAGCTGATCCAAACCGGCACAGACCTCAAATTGGATAAAGACTTTAATGGCATTAATGGCTGCTGAGGAGCAAACAACAGCTCGCGGTGGCATACAAGGGATGACACTAAGTGAATTTGAAACAGGAGCAAGAACCAACTCTCATGAGCACACACACAAAGAATGTACGTGCTCTCCCACGTTCATCACACACTGATGAACATTTCCTCAAAAGGCACAGTGGGTACTTAATAAGTAAATTTTTCAAGGCATCTCTTACCTGGATAGATCACTAACAAAGAATGTGGTTAACTTATCAGAGCGGGTGTTATTTTTTAATGGTTGACTTATCATTTGGAATGAGGTGATCCCACATGCAGCACACACACACGCCCAAATCTTACTCCAGGATGTCATCATGTGTCCCAGCTACTAAGCCATGATGTAAGTCATAATTATGTGTTTACATCACACAGTGGGCTGCGTTCAGACACACTGATCCACAGATCAGACGGTTATGACAGGCCTGCGTGTTTATATACATCCACATCTGAGACGACGACGTGAGTCAGAATCCTGTGTTCACACTGTCATTAAACGTACAGCGACACAGATTTTGATTTACAATATCTTTAAAATGAGTCGCACTTAATGTAAATGAACCTGTAATACTCTGTTGAATTGAGTTCCCAGGTGTGCTGCAGTTTTCAGAGCCAGAGGAATGAGAAGTGTGTCCAGTTTAAAATGTGTAAGACGTACCTGTTTTTCATGTGTTTGAATTCAGGTCAGCTGTTCCTTTTACCGTATTTTACCAAATTTTGTCATCATTTAAATAATGTAATGTTTATATCATTAGTAAAATGTTTTATTTCTAGAGTGTGATACATTGTTTTTGTCCATAAAAAGTGGTTAAATGTCTTTAATTTCACTTTAATGGAGAGAATACTTACGCAGATTGTCCAATGTTCACTTTAACTATAAATATATATATAATATATCATAATTTAAAATCTGCTGTCTGTTGAAAGTTGAAAGTTTTTTATTGTTAACGCCCAAAAGGAACAAATAAATACTGAGTGAAATATCCCCTTAAATAAATAAATATCATAATGTTTCCACTGTTTTTAGTATGTGTGGGACCATTTAAAGGTTAAAGATCTAATCAGATGACCAGTGACCATAAACAGGAAAAGCCTGAAAAAGCTAATGTTTTGGTTGAGTGGGAACAAATGTAAAAGGTCAGTGAGTGCACTATAGGGTGACACAGAGTCAGTGGGTGGTGATACAGCAGTGCTGCTTTCCCGAAAATAACAATGACACTGTACTGTAAGTGTAGTCATTTACTCTGGTTTGGCAAAGTTGACCATAAAAGAAAGAGTCATCTTTCCATTCCTTAGTTATTATCATCTGCACTGACAACACTGAGGTCACGTCAGCAGTATGTTTTGTGTGACTGTGTGGATTCCAGCAGTTAAAAGTTACAAGTAAGCTTCAAGACAAGTCCAGAGTTTTAAACTTTAAGTTTCAAGTCCTAAACAAGGTATAACATATACACAAATCATAAATGCGTTTTAAATTTTACATTTATTTGTCAAAAAAAGTTTGTAGGTGTTTAGCTAATGTTAGCTAAGCATTAGCTCACGAACTGTTGATGTAAGCACCGACTTCCTGTTGTTTGCGACTTCAAGTGTCGAACAAAGTTGGAAGTTAAGTTTCACCTATTATTTTCCCTTTTCCGTTTGCATACTGCAATTTGTTTTTGTTAACCATCACATATTTGATGTATGTGAACGAAATCTCTGGGCTTGGGGGACTGCATCAAGTATTTTCAAGTCAAAAGGCTTAGGTCAACTCGAGCCCAAGTCACAGAACTTAAATCCACTTCTGGTGTTTACATTTTGTTGTAAATGTTGAATTGCAGTATTTTTCAGACTTATTTGCTTTAAATTTGCTTAATTTATGCATCAAAATATAATTTCGGGCACCACAGAGCATTTAGGAATTCATAGGGGAATAAAACAGGTCTGTACTTTCCTTATAATTCTAACTTTCTTTACAGTTTCCTGGAATGAGTAGTAGAAATATTCACAAATCACTAGCTAGTTTAATTAGATACACAAGTAAAAAAAAGTTCTGTGTTGTCATAAACTTGGTATTTCTGAAACCCTGGCCATGACCCTGACTGTCATGTGCTTCTGAACACAACGACAGATATTTATAGCACTGACCACTCCTTATATTTTTGCTTTTTCAATCTTAATTAATGCAGAACAATAAAAACACATTCGCCATTGTGTCTGAACTACTCATCCGAGCCTAACAGACCTGTATTCCCACATGTGAAACACCTGTAGGCAAATGGAAACATTTTTTCAGTAGGGCTGCATTCCCTCTGAGTAACCATATGTAATAGCAAACACACCATGATTTCAAAACATAACACACCCAGCTCTTGGCAAATCAGCTCTCAGATTTAAAGCTGTGCCTGGGAAGCTGGAATGATATGGAAACCTAATCCCACCCATGGAAAGTATGCTCGCTCATAATTTACAGTCTAGCAAAACAGGTATACAGTACACTGCATGCAGGCACTGTACAGGTTTGGTCACACTGGATGGGAGGTGTAGTTTCATGGATGCTGCATCTGGTTCTACAGCAAATATTGAAGGCGTGACTTCGTGCCAACATATTTGTTCCAAGTAAAGAAGTTCAATTCCCAGGAACCGAGACACGAAAAGGGCTTTTTGAGGTCCTTTGTAGATCAAACAAACAATGGCACCACAGGGGGTCCAGTAAGTCTGTCAAAATCAGCAAGAGACCTGTACACTTGTGAGACGCAGACGCCACTGTGCTGCCTCAAAATAGCCAAACACGATCTTGTTACGTGTGCCAATATGCCAAAAAGGATGTGAACACATAAACAACGTGGGGAGTTGGTGAAGTCTCCCTCCAGGGTGCTGGCTTTCATCTCTTTTCTCAAACGTACCAAAAACAAATGCCTGAAGTCATAAAAATGTTTTGGCATGAAACATAAAGGCGTGGATTTACTCCCGTTACCGTAAAGAGATATTTCTGAGATTTAGATATGAGTTAGATCAGCAGTCGCAGGTGCTGATATCAGATCTTATCTCATAAACATTTAGTAGTTTTGCATTAGTTTCCTTCAACCTGTTTTCACAAAGATCTCAGCTGACCCTGAACATTCCTAACATGCCTCACCCTGTGGTGCTCCTGGCACCAGCAAACAATCCATCACAACCTGCAGTGCTCATTACGAGACAGGCCGTGTCTCAACGGCATAAACCTCATTACACAATTCAACCTTTAACAAACAGACGTTATTAATTTGTCTGAAATCTATCGAGGGCGTGGGCTGTTTAGTATTTTCATCTCTCTGAGGTCTGTTTAATGAAAGTTTGGAAAACTGGAGGCCCAGATTATTCATCCAGGTGTGTGAACAGAATAATCGTGTACATTTGTGAATACTGCCACAAAATGGACGCAGGTCTCTGTTATCAACACATCAGCTCAGTTTATTTCTGTCCTGCACGATGCTTATCACACAGTTATGATGAACAAAAGCAACAGGGTGGCAAGAGATAAGAGGGCAAAACAACAACACTGGCACACCCACACGCTCTGCTGCTTAGCTGGAACAGCCTATACAGTCATAACATCGCGGTCACGGTGTGTTTGAGGGTAGCAGAGTAAACTACTGCTGGAAAATGCTTCATTCTCCACAAAGCCTGAAAAGCTACAGGTGGACAATCGCTGGATGACTTTGTGCATTAGTGCTGCATTCAGGTGCTCCTTGGATGCTCCCACTTGTGTGTTAAGTTGTTAATGCGGTATTTTATGATTCAGAGCATTTAAACAACACGATGATGACAGGTTGAAGCTTTATGTTACAAAGTGACTGTGTCCCAGGCTTGTTGCTGCACCAGTAGATCCCCTAAAACCACGCGTGGAGTATGGGCAGCGGGCCCAGATACGTAAAGGGCCCCACCACCTCACCTTCATAGGAGCAAAACACACACTTTGGAGGTTTTGCCTCTTTTTCTCATTGTTTTGCATCTCTTTGTAGTTGTTTTGTGTCTTTTTGAGGTAATTTTCTGTCTCTTTTTGGTCATTTGCCCCTTTCTTTCTTTTAACATTGTCTGTTGGTTTGGTAATTTTAGCCTTAAAAACAAGAACAAGTTGGAAAATGTGTGCTGTAAGCTGTTACTTTTCTAATAACCTACAGCATCTGTTTGAAGACAGAGTCACCTCTAAAGCTCGGCCTATTGTCTCAGACTTCTAGCATCCCTGCCGTGTCTCTGACGCTTCCATTAGGGCGAAGGTTTTGCCTCCCTAAACGTAGCACTAAGCATTACAGATCATCCTTTGTCCCGTCTGCTATGGTTTATCTTAACTAGCAGAGACCACTAATCCATGATTTACCCCCGACAGTGTGTGATACTGGGTAGTACTGTGTGTTTTGTTGTACGTATTACTACTGTCTGTATCTTAAATTGCCCCTCAAGGACATTAAAGTTTACCTTACCTTACCTTTGTGTCTCTTTGTGGTCATTTTAAGTCTCATTAGTTAATCTGAGTAACATTTTGCAGGTGAAGAATATGGAGGGGCCCCAGTACAGTACCTTGAGCCCCTGGGTCTGTGCGCAGTAGGCCCATCGATACCTGCAACTACAAAAATATTTCTTTACCTGAGAAATGCTAATGAATAACTTTTCTAACTGATCTAGGTCACTCTATGTGAACAACAAGTAAAGGTTACAACCTAATACCATTCACAAATTACATGTTCGTGCATATATGACGTCATCTCGGTGACTTGTGGACCAAAATTTTTGCTAACTTTCCCAGTTGTTCTGATTTGAGGTCGCGTTAACTTTAATTGTTGGAGTTGGGAACTAATTTTTCCGAATATTCTGACACCACATGAAAGCAGCGTGGAAGGAGGGCCTGTGCTGTTTAGATCACCGGGTCCCAACTGGTCCAGCCACGGAGTCCACATTTCTCCTTAGTCATTAGTTGAAGGTCAACACAGTTTGACATATTTAGCGTCATACTTGCATTCGGCCATGTCATCGCGCTAGTTTACTGTTTCTCTCAAGCAGGTCACTCACTCTACAGCACTTCACTGTACTCACATCTGCGAGTCACTTGGGGTCCACTCAGAATGGAACTCGACCCACCAGTTGGGAACCTCTGGTTTAGATGTCACACTGTTACACAAAAATGTAATTGATACACCTGAAGAAATAACGGATAAATCCTTTTCTCACAGCAGACATGATGACACAACGGAAAGCACAAACATGATTAATAACATTAATGATGGCTTCATTCTGTTGAAGTGCTCCAGCAGGAAATGCAGCAGGCACGGTATCAGGACCTTGGAAGAGCCCACACAGAGCGAAGCTGTAGGTCTAATTAATGTTATTACTCACACCTGTGCTTTTCCTGCTACGACATGTTTAAATGTCTCCTGGGCCACGGTAATTTGTCTCTTCAACACCAGTGTCTGAGATGTAGAGAAGACAAAGCTATAATCAGACCATGTCAGGTACAGGACACACACAGTCCTTGTCACGATAATAATAACTATTATACGCTTAGCAAGCTCCTGTATTGAAAAGCTCATACAACACACTTGTGTGAAACTCAGGCTTGGATAACAAACCTTTAATTCCAGGGAAGCACCGCCCTGCAGCTGAAACAAAAACATGATCCATCTCTATTATCTTGTCATATGCCTCTTGAAGATGGCAATATATACAGTATTGTTAATTTGTAGTGTTTGTCTATCACACGGAGCGTTAGTACAAGTCACATTTTACTCTTTTATTTAGAATAGAGCTGCTATCAACTGGCGTAGGTGTCTTTCCCTGTGGCTACAATTAATTTAGTATTAAACCTGCAATAACAGATTTTCTGGTCATTTTTTGGAGCATCAGAAACAGACTTGCATTTTTAAATATGATTTTTTTTTCCCAAAGAAGAGCTGGTGTGTGTATTACTGCACATCAACTTACACGTAGGTTAAAGATTTGTTGACTTCCTTCAACAGTGATCTCTTCCAATGAAGCCAACTGAGCCTCCTACGAAATCCACCGGAATGTGCAAACACTTCCCGCTGTAATCACAGCCTCAGAGGGCAGAGAGCCAGCGACATCTGACATCCCTCTGTTAAAGAGAAGCGTTCAAAATTATGAGGAAACTGCACATGTTGAAATGTGTAAGAACAAAACTATGCAGTCCAAGTAGTTGATTAACATTCTGTGAACACTAAAAGGGCAAACAGAGAAACATCAGTTCAACTTCATAGTTTTATTGTTGCTAGATTTTCCATAGAAAAAAAATTCTACATTGTGAAGTACAGTCACAGTGTGATTTCTTTTTTTGTTATAATTACAGCATATACCAGCATCTTTAAATTCAACATCTTTGTACTCAACAGTCTAACAAATCATATTAATTAGCATTTTCCAGCTTGACTGAAAAGACAGGAAGGAAAAATAACATTGCAGCAAAATGAAATACAGTTTTTAATCGCTCTGGCTGATTGTTCAAACTGTATACAAAAATCAACTTGAGACTCAAAACAACAACAACAAAAAAAAAAAATCTACAAATGTTAAATACAAACATTTTACAAAATCATTCAGGTAAGAATTACAGTTACAAAATTCTTTTTAACAATTTTAAGGCATCATAATGAAAATGATGAGGATATATTTCAGTGACTCACTATTAAGGAATGCATAGATATAGTGCAGCACCTACAAATACATTTAAGCTTTTATTAGACAGGCAGCGGCATCATAGAGGTGAACATTTGGAGCCACTTAAACTCATGAGGTGACACCAAAACCAAAAGACATCACTGGATTTAGGTGATTCGAATATGCTGTTGAAGTTCATAGACTAGTTTAAAACTTTGTCAATATGGAGAGTTAAGGAATCACATGCTGATATACTTTGGTTTTCTATTTTGCAGTTTATATAACTAATTACCCAATATGCATGGACTCATACCAGTACATTTAACATTGTGAGTTCCACAACAATCCTGTTTTAATGTGTTACGTATGTATACATGTTAGGTGATTCATTGTTCTTCAACTAGGCTGGTTGTTCTTTTCCTTTAAAAAGATGGTTTTAATTTGAAGGAGTACATTGATTCAGAGGAACAAAGCATTTATTGGGAACAAGTTTTCCCAGCTTTAGGAGAGACCCGTGGGCACCCACACATTTTCATTCAGTTGTAAGAGTTAATTCAGACATAAGAGTTCAAGGTAACCCTTTGAAAATGGCTATGTCAGTTGTTCCCTCGCCGAAATCTAGCCTAACTTTGGAGTGTTATTTAACTCCCTTGCCAACATGGCTAGAACCAATGGATGCCTTGAGCCCTGATCACACAGAGAGCATTTTAGCAGTTGGAGGCTTTTTGTAATGGTTTTTCATGAGAATTTGCTCACAGTTTTTGTGTTGTGACACGCCTTGTGCTTCTGTGCTCTAGGCGCCTGGTGTATTTGCTTGAGCGCTCTGAACTCCTTAAGTTGAAAAAACCTAAACTCAGAGTGGAAAAGCGCCCCACGTCATCTTTTTTCCCATTGTCCAATTGGATGATCTGAGAGTAAACAATGGAGGAGAAACTGATGGTAGCGACTGCTGGATACCCAGAGCTTTATGGCCCAATGATAGACAGTAGGTTGTCAAACTGCCCCCGAGTCATCCTAAAATATGACTGTAAACTGCCATCATGGAGGAGAAGCTCCTGGACCAACTGCTTGTAGGCTACTCCCTGTGATTCATGCTCCTTTTTAGGGTCTCATGTACCCACATAGATCTCCGACAAACAAACTGCTGACAAAACTACAGCAAGTAGCTATTAATTACTGAGAAAAAAAAAATGGTAGAGTGAATACATGGGAGGGTTAGTGTAAGGACGTGATGGCGTGGTTGCCCGACAACAAGAAAAGGTACAGCAAACTTTACCAGTTGAATTCAAAAAATGCTACAAAATGCTTTATGTGTGATCAGGGCGTTAGGTTGTCTCTCATCACAAGAGACCACTACCTTTGTGCTAGCTCAAAAAAAATAAGCACACCAGAGCCTCTTAAAAACAGTTATGTTGGCATCCTATTATTTTTGCTAAGGGGACCGGCAGACAGGAAGATATTTGGCCATTATATTACTTTGAAAGACAGTTTCAAACTTGACAACATAAATATTCTGAATGTGTCCAAGTGTATGTTGAAATCTTTTTGATGCAGTAGCTGACAAGGAATAAAAGATCTTATATTTCCTTAGGTAGCTGTAAACAAGGATCAAAGCTGTGGCCTAAGCAACAGAACAGCAATGAAACTGTCCACACAGTATACGATATTCTGACAAATGTCCCATCTGTCCTCAAAGTTAAAGACCACAGAACCAAACGTCTGTTGCACCTCTAACAGGAAGCTGCTTCATACAATGAACAATGACTAACATAACTAATCAAACCTTCCCACCAATGTGAGGTTTCTATCACATTCATAGTTTTTAACAGTGTGTTTCAGGTGCTATTAGTGTCATATTATAATTCTTAATTCCTAGCCTGTGTACCGTGTGACATTAAAAACGTGAGAATATATTTTGTTTTGCGTAAACAAACTCCACATTTCATTCATTATGTATAATAAGCAGTACTTAAACCATTTGATTTGGTTAGGCAAAATAACTGTCAGAAAACCAGCATAAGATTTAAAGTGTTATATTGCTTATAGTTTAATCATGAATGCACTCAATGTCAGTGTTTGGTCCATGTTTGTTAGTAGTTCTACCTAATGTTTGTGCACGCTGGGGTTCAGAAGTTTAGTGATTTGATGGTTGTGGCTACCAACAGGTAAACTGTCCAAACGAGTATTTTTGATTGTTCAGTCAAAACCCAGACTTGGTACCTTAAGTGCTTGACTCAGAGTCTCAACCCTGAAATGGTTGGACATACTGAATTTGTATCAAAAAATGCAAGAGGTATTTTTCATTTATCTGCTTCCAGCTTAGTGTCTCTCTTTGCATTCCAGTTACTGACTTTGTGCGGTAGTTAGTTTTCATATGTTGGAGTACTTCCAACTGTACCATGGAGAACATCAGTGTAGGTTGTAGACTGAAGGAAACACCCTGAAATGCAGAGGATGTTTTGTTTCCTTCCATTCACTCTGGTGTGGAAAATCATTTACCCGCTAATGTCTACAATATATCATTAGGTCCTTGCACCCTCCCTCCTTGTCTGTAGTGTGTACCATTCTGCCCTTTGGCTTTAACTCCCAGTCTACAAAGTAGCTAACCTACACTTCCTTCCATTTGTTTCCCTAAGCAGTGCTACATTTTCCCACCCTCATCCTGTCCCTGAAGTGCTGTCTTAACAGGAGCTGGTCTGGAGGTTGCCCTCAGTGAGGATGGAGGTGATGGTGGAGGGGTCATACAGGCTGTCGTCGTCATCTGAGCTGAGGACCGATGAATCCAAAGCTGGGCGCATTGCTGCCTGGGTTTTCCTCCTGTGATACATAATCATTGACATTATTAATATCATCATTAGCTGTTGAAACACACTTTGATGTTTTATTCACACGTCAGTGCTGCCAAGTGATCATAGTGCTCCCTCTGCTGGCAACAACATGCACTTCCTTGTTACTAGTGGGAGCATGTCTGGAATTTAATTTCCCCCGTGGTACATGAGTAATGTGCCTTTTTAATTTAATGAAATACCTGTTCACACATGGTGATTGCTGATTTGTTGTGAAATACTGCACCTCGGGGAGGTTATGTGAATTCCTACTTAGTGTGTGTAATTGTGTGTAACAGAAAAGGAATCTGGGTTCGCTGCTAATAACGTCATTTACACGCAGTTTTATTCTGCCTGTGCCATAGGAAGGAGGAGATGGTGTCTCTCCTTCTTACTCACTCGCACACATTGCTGTGATAATTTGGCTGTCAGGATGTGTCTTGCATAAGCACACAGTGAGTAACAAATTGGATGAGAGACAGAATTGGATACAAAGAAAGGGAAATGCTTACTTGAGCTCAGTTTCCAGTGCTGTGACTCTGGCCTGCAGGGCCTCTTTGAGCTCCATCTGTTCCTCCATGTCTCTCTGGGCCTTTCTCCTCAGTCCATCTATCCTCTCCAGCTCGGTCTCTCCTTCGTCCACCTGCCTCTTCAGAGCTTTCACTCTCAGAGCAATCTGTAACACAGGATGAGGTTAAAGTGCAATTTTACTGTGTATGCATTTTATATTTACGTATTCCCATATGTCAAGAGTCAATTCAAATATTGACATGCAGTAGGAGATGAATGTGTATACCTGGTCCCTTTGTTCAGTGTGTGTTTGTCTCTCCTCATCCAGCGTCAAGTTAAGTTCTTTTATTTTCCTCTCCAGACGTCGTTGAGACGCCAACACAGAGTTCTTCTCCCTTTACATGAATACAAGAGCAGAGCATGAGAGATGTGAGCATGTTAATGAGTCATACTCCCCTCATCTCGACTACTGCCAAAATGCCCCTGGGTGAGACATTTGCCACCTCATTGCTCTCATGAAGATGCTCTGTAGCCAGGTGTTAATGTCTGGCTTTACTTTACTCTCGGGTGTGTGTGTGTGTGTGTGTGTGTGTGTGTGTGTGTATGTATGTATAACTATATTACAGTGATGACTTATGTTGTTCTTTTATCTCAGACATGTTAGGATGTTACATACCTTGACATGTTTCAGCAGAAACTTCCGCCTTCCTCAGAAGTGTCACTTGGTGGTGGTTGTGACGCGTCTTTACCAGCTGATCTGTCAATCAGCCAATATTAGGGAGGCGTGACCGTCCTGTCAAAAACTGACAGGACGGTCGCGCCACCTGCCGTCTGTCTGCCGCCTTTCCAGGATGCTGCTCCAGGTGTGGGAGAGCATGCATGCCCCCTCGTCCCTGTTCATTGTCCCTGGGCCCCGCTTCCTTAGGGGACAATGAACAGGGACGAGGGGGCATACATGCTTGCAGGGCATGACGGTCACTCCTCCCCACTATCGGCTGATTGACAGATCAGCTGATAAAGACGTGTCACAACCACCACCAAGTGACACTTCTGAGGAAGGTGGAAGTTTCCGCCAAAACATGTCAAGGTATGTAACATCCTAACATGTCTGAGATAAAAGGACAACTAAAGTCAATATCAGAAACTAAAGACATGTAAAGACTTGTTCCAACAAATTATACAATGTACATCAGTAAAGATTTCCAACTTGAATAATTTGTTCATCAAGATCTGATGTGTCATTTAAATTTAAATGTTACAATATTGGCTTCCAAAATGTAGTGGAGTTGAAGTCGCATAAAATGGAAATACTCAAGTATATAAGTACAGTACTTGGGTAAATGTACTACTTAGTTACAGTCCTTAGGTACATGTAAAATAAATAAATAAACTGGGGTCCACTGTTATACAATCCACTGTGTCTCAGCCAATGGCAAACAGTATCTATCCACCAAATTCATGGGAATCTGTTCAAAAACATGAAATTCACAGCTGTCAAACAAACAAACAAACAAGGGTGAAAAAAATATGATCCAATATGGGGATCTAGTGGACTGCAGCATGTTTTCTATTTGTTGCTCTGTACCTTTCCTCACACCGAAGGCGTTCTTCCAGCTCCTGGATCTTGTTCTCCAGCTGGGTGACTCCTGCTGAGGAGCGAGAATGGCCCTCCATGTCAGCCACACGACTCCTCAGCTCCTTCAGCTGCAGGGATGGACATGGACAAACAGAGGGTCACCAATAACCAAAATACAACTGGGGCAGCAGGGTGGGTATGTTTTGATTGGATGAAACTCAGTTACTATTAATCAAAAATGTCAGCAGACACATATGTTGTGTATGTGTTACATACGTGTCTCTCCATGGCGTTCTTGTCCAGCTCCAGGTCCTGTTTGGAGGATCTTTCCTGCATGAGCTCGGAGCGGAGCTGATCAATCTGGTCCCTGCTCCTGGCCACTCGGTCCGTCAGCATCTCCACGCTGCTTTTCTCCTCCTCCAGCTCCAACTCCAAACGCTTCAGCTTATCCTGATGGGGACAAGATGAGATCCACTTTATTAGACGATCAGTAGGGATGCACTGGTTGTAAAACTCTGGGCCAGTTCCCATATTTAAGCTAACAATTTGGGTGATAGCTGATAGCAAAGTTGTTTTTGCTGTTGTTTATTTTCTTTTTTCTTGTTAGTTATCTCCTTTTTTGTACCATGGAAATAAAAGAAATTTCAAATGATTTTTTTTAAAAAGAATTGCTTCAAGTCTTTTTTGCTATATAAAATATATTATAACTCTCTCTCTAATATGCTGAGGAAACCAAATGGATGTAACACAACAGAAACACATGCTCAGAGAGGAGACTGTGTGTACTGGATTAGCCTCAGTGAGAGATTTATTGGTGCCGAGTTTGTACATGTGAGCATATGAGTACTCTTGACCTGTTGTACTTCTTGATAAGGGAGTATATCTCTATCAACTTAATTATTACCTACATGTTATCTATAAACCATATTTTTGTTTGGGTTACAAATGAAAGTAAGAACTGGGTAGAAACATGTCCAGAAATTTGCACAGACTACAGTGCATGCAGAGCACAGCTATTAACAGCAAAGAACCCTGAGGTCATAGTTTATTCTCCCAAACCATGGAGGCGAGCAGATGCACATATCTTACCTCCAGGATGCGAATCTCCCGGGCCTTCTCATTATGGCTGTTTTTGTTAGCCTCCATCTCTCCCTCAAGGTGGCGCAGTCTGTTGGTCAGAAGCTCTTTATCCAGCTGGTGGTTGTCTCTCTCCTCACATGCAAGCAGAAGCTCCTTCTTTTGTCGTGACATCTAGTTAGATTCATAATAATATTAGAAACAGAGATGCCAGACTCAATTTCCATCATTAAATAAATATGTGTGGTTTTGCATGTTTGCATCGCACAGACCCATGAACACAACCAGCCAAGCATGCACCATGAATATTATGTGTCAAAACCATTGAAAACATTCAGACCAGACTTTCATAATAACAAACAAACAACCAGGCCAAGCAAGTCAGTGAGCATGCACACAAACACTCAAAACACAAACACACACCTCTTCCTCCAGTCTCCTTAGATTTACATGACTTCTATCCAGTTCACTCTTAGCGTCGCTTCCGTGACGTTGTGCCTCCTGCATTTCCTTGCGTGCCCTCTCTCTCTGCTCCTCCAGCTGAACCCTGAGAGTCTGCGCCTCCTCTCTTGAGGACATGGTCAGCGACTCATACTGACGGGAGACCGGGAGGGAGAGGGGAAAAAACAGAGGGTGAATTTTTTCTGTCCTGTGAGTCCTCTAAAGAGCAGTTGGGAGCTTTCATTTCTTTGCAAATGAATAAAAAGGATCTCCTCTGCTTACCTCTTTGTTGATTTTCTCCAGAGCTCTCTCCTGCTGTCGTTTGGCCTCTTCCAGCTGGTGAGGGTTTGTTTGAGTGTCTCCTTGTCTTTCTCCGCATCCTCCACGCGCAGGGTAAGATCACGGTGCTCCTGGTTCAGGCGGGAAGCTTTTCTCTTGGCCTCATCTAGCTCAGATCTCAAGCCTCTCACCTCAGCGTGGAGGGCGATCTCTGCCTCTGAGCTCTCTGTGGCATTGGACTGCAGCTGAGCCTGAGGAAACCACAGAGGATGTCCAGTAATGCTTAAATATGTCTGCTGCTTCTAATGCACTGATGGTCAGTGCCACACTGTGGTGTGTGACCTACCTCTAACCGTGAGAGTTTCTCTTTGAGACGTGTGTTGGCCTCCTCCTGCTCCTGCTGGGCATCTTCGAGTGACTTAATGTCCATCTGTGCTCTACTGAGACGTTTTTTACTTGCCTCCACTTCCTCCTCAGCTAATACGAGTTTCTCTTTGAGCTGGGTAGCTTCACCTTGTGCCTCACTGACCTTCTGCTCCAGCTCTGAGATGACAGCTGGGTCTGGGAGCTATTGGCAAAAAGACAAGGGAATGATATTGGCAAAAAAATACAAGAGAGATGATGGAGATTAACTGCAAATCTCCTCATTGTAATAACCAAAACTACCACACACACACACATCACCATGATTTGATGTTTTTACATTATTAAAACCTCACTAAAATTTAAGTAATCCCTTCAGGGTGCGTCAGCTCCTCACTGTAAGATTTAACTAACCCGTTTGCTCTTCTCCTGGGCCTTGGTTATATCCTCTTTGGCCCTCTGTAACTGGTCCTTCAACCTGTCAATCTCATACTTCAGTTCTGCCTCCTGGTCCTGGTGAGATTTTTTTATGGAGATGACCTCCATGACCTTCTTGTCAAAGGCTGTCCTCTGCTTCTCCACCTCAGACTTGGCCTTCTGTAGATCAGCACTGTATCGCTGAAGTTCCTGAACAGAAAAATGGACAATTTGATGGTTAAACTGTTAAATTTTCGTTAAACAGATCAGGCATCAGAGATCGTGTGTGTATGTTCACCTGGTTGAGAGTCTGCGAGTGAGCAGGGTCAGGGATCTGTTGCTTCATGGTGCTCACTCTATCCTGAAGCTCCTTTATTTCCTCCTCAAACTCCTCTTTTTCCAGACGGGCTTGCAAGAGTCTAAAAGATGTACATCACATACAGTTTATTCAGACAAATCGTACCCTATAAAAGTATTGTTAGTACTGCTTGATTAGCTGATCCGCAGCAGGAATCATGACAGATGAGCTTAACTCACTTTGATGTAAGTCAACAAACAAATAAGTCATTATTTAATCTTCAAACAACAGGAAATGAATCAGCATTTACATTTTACCATCTAACAGTCAGACATATTCACAGAAAACAAGTCTACGACACATTTTTGCTAAACATAGAAATTTAAGGTCATCCACACCACCCTTTAGCCGCTGCTGACATACAGTTTTACACCGTATAGACACAATGAAGACATAAATTGTGACTCAGGGTTTTCGCACTTTCTTAAACACCAAACTCAAGGGCTTTTGAAGGACTTTCCAGGCCTACTTCCTTCAAATTCAAGGACACAACACAGCATAGTTTGAGACACAGATTAATTATTTATATCTATTTTCAAAACTTTGAAGGCCTTGATTTTTTCCCTACAATTCAAAACCTTTAAGGGTTTTTTTAAGGACCCGTGAGAACCCTGGTGACTGGTTTCCAGCACCAATTTGCTCAACCACAGAACTAAATATGGTCCACATATCATTCCACTGGTATTTGAGGGTTCATGATACATATTTAAATGTGGGTCACGTAGACACTGTAGAAAGAATTCGGTCTGTCAGTGTGGATGACCTTGAAACTACAGTCACAGTTGTTAGCACAGCTAGCCACATCTACAGGTCTGCACATCTAAACACAAATGCTGTTCGATTAGTGACTCTCACGGTGTTTCAGTGCTGCTGGATGGCTCTCTGACAGAGAGGGGGAGAAACATTGTAGAGTGAAAGAGAAAAGATGGACACACATTAGTAGTACAGCAGGTGCAAAGAACCATGAAAAGATGGTGACAAAAACCCATATCCGAGTAAGCATTGGAGAGCCCAAAATCCAGGTGGGTTACAATGAATATGCTCTGTGAGAAAGATATTAGAATAAACTCACTCTTGTTTGGTTGTTCGAAGTTCGTCTCTGGTGGAGTGAAACTGCTCCATCCAGTGGCTGCTCTCATCTCTGCAGTCTTCCAACTGCTGCTGTAGGGTGCGAACGGACGTGTTCACACGCAACCGCTCTGCCTCGATCCCTGCGTGAGACTAAAATGGGAGACAAAAGAATTAAGGCATGTTGTAAATATCCCTAACATTTAACAGACATAAAAACATACATAGATAGACCTTTGCGTTTATTGAAGATACTATTTTCATTGAGGAGGTCAAGGTTAATGTTATGTCTTGCTGCTATGATAGTGCACCTGACCGAGCATGCTCAGTGCACCTGTGCATGCTGCATCTCCTCTGCAGACACTCCTGTGTTAGTACTCTGACAGGTAGTGAAATCCACTCCATTGCAGGCAGCACCAGAAAAACACCATCCTGAACAAGGACCATGGAGGGAATTGTAATCAGGACTTCATGCTTGGTGTATGGGAGAGGTTTCAGCTTGTTGCAATCTGCAATCCTCACCGCTACATGCAACTACATCCCACACACTGTTCCTTTCATTTTAGGAGAGGAACAGTATTCGTAGGTAAAAAATTATATAATTATACATGAGGAAACATTTATTCTTATATAAATATATATGTATATGTAGGGTTCATATTTCTCTCACATCATTCATGTACCCTGTCAAAATATCCTTGAGTGAGACGTGGATGTGCTACAAGCTGACTCTTGTAAATCAATCTCAATAAGACAATCTACTAAAAGCCAAAATAAAAAATATTGTCACAAAAACTTGATATATGCAGAAGTGGTTTCTCTGAGTTTACCGAAAGGGGTCTGTTGTTGTTGGACTGGTTTGACCCTCCTGGCCTTCATTTTGACTCATGTCAAATGAAAGTAATGATGAGCTGGCTGCTGTGTTAGTGCACACACCTGAGACACCTGCTCCATGCTGCTCCGGAGCTTCTCCATATCGGTGCTGTACTGCTCTCTGAGCACCTCAATCTCTTTGTGTGCGTGGCTACCTCTTCCTTCAGAGCTCCTTTGAGAGCAGTTAGCTCCCTCTCTCTCTGTCTTAGCGTCTCCTCCAGCTTCTGTTTCAGCTGGCACACCTCCATCAGTTGTGCCTGACAAGATATCAAGTCCTGCAGGGAACAGGGTACACACAATATTAACTTGATGCTTTTGATCTCTCAGCCTCCTGTTTGTACAGTATTGCTCATTTGTTTACACAAACCATATACAGCTTTTTCTTAAAGGGACAGTTCACTCAAAATTAAAAATATATGTTTTTCTTTCTACCTGTCATGCTTTTTATCAGCCTAGATTGTTTTGGTGTGAGATGCCGAGTAATGTTGCCTGCCTTCTCTTGAATATAATGGAACTAGATGGCACTCAGCTTGTGGTGCTCAAAGCGCTAAAAAAAATTCATTTTAAAATTCAACAGCAATGTCTCTTTTCAGAAATCATGACACAGGTACTGATGATAATCCACAGACCTTGTTGTGAGCTGTTTCATGTAGGAACTACTTTCTTTCTACACCCATCAACCATACCACTGCACAAGAGGAAGCATGCATCTACACATGGCTCTTGAATATGACAGCCTGAGATGTAATATTATTAGCGTCTACCTTGGATAAGGTATAATGTTAGCAGGCTCGGTGGTGCTAGGTGAAATAAAAGTAGATGCAAGAGAGAAGGCAGACAGCTCTATGGTGGATATCTCCAACACTCTGCAACCAACACCAAAATAATCTAGAGTGATAAATAGCACTACAGGTAAAAGCAAAAATGTGTATTTATTATTTGGGGTGAACTATCTCTTTAACAGGAAGTTAATCTTGCCTTTTCAATTTAGTCTAGATTTCAGTCTCATCTTATTAAAAAAATAGTGGGTTGAGGTAAATTCTCCTTGCGCAACTGTGTGGGTTTATTTATGTGAGTGTGTTTCTGTAATACCGTCTTGTTGCCATTCTCTCTTCTCAGTTCATCCTGAAGCTCAGCCAGCTGGTCCTCCATTTCTCTGACCCGTGCCTCTGCGTTCTCCCTGTCCATACGCAGCTGAGTCAGCCTGCGAAGAAAAGAGGACATAACCACTGCTGAATGACTCCTTCAATTCATGTGACTATGGCACACTTGTTTGTCTTGTGAATAAGTTACAGTAACTGCTTGTTTTATGAAATTGTGAGGAGCGTCTCACCCCTGACCACCAAGACTCACAGACAATGGTACCATGCCCCCTTCCTGCTTTCCCCTATCTGCGTGTGTGTTTTCAGTGTGTGTACGCTGCCGTGTCCTCACTCTGATTGTGTTTCATTTAATTCTTTCTTCTTCCGGTCCAGCATCTCCCGGAGCTGCAGATTTTCATCCAGACAGGACTCCAGCTCAGCTTTCAGAGTGGGATCAGAATTGCTAACAGAGTCCTACGCACAAGCAGACATGATGAATAAATGAGAGCAGTGAAACATTAGACATCAGGTAGCTCTGGTGGCATTAACAATGGGCTTTTAGGAAATGTTACAGCAAGCTTGCATTTGCCCACCGATCAATATGCATAAGGGATTAAGTTCTTAGGAGCTATTAGGGATTAAGACCTGCCCACCTTCCTTAAACCAACTCATAATGAGTCATTATTGAAGTTAGATTATTGTGTGTGTGCACCTTTGACCAGGCCAGAGGGCTTTAAGGATTAATGTGAGGATTAATCTGAAGCACACTCCAAGAAACCCCCCAGCGCTCCTGGTTAGATTAGTTAGAGACATAAAAACACTGGGGACAGCTCTGCACTCTCAACCAACCAACAGCTATTTTCCTACACTTGATAGCGGAGGGGGTTTTAGGAGACTTGGATGAGAGTCCTGATGTGTGTGGCATTGGATGTGCACCATGTAATCAGAGCTGATTTAAAGTGGCAGGTTACTCTACTAATGTGAACGTCTTCTGGTGGCAGCCAGTTCCAATCAGCCAAGTGAATTTAGAGAGGTTGGTGGGTCATTCAAGGCACTGAAATGTCAGCAACAACCCAAAACGTGTACATTCTTTAGTGTAGTGTTGTCAGATATATTGATTTGTTGATGTATATCGAGTCTGAATATTTTAAAGGGTTTCAATACACATTTCGGTACCAGCTGCGCTTTCTTGCTCTCTAGTATTGTTAATGTTAACTACAGTCACTCTGCTGTTCTCTGATACTAACCAAGAAAAGTTGTCATGTTATACCTGTGTTATATTTATCTTATAATAAATATTTCTGATTGTATGCCCTTAATGTCTATTTTTCCCCGTAGAATAGAGCTTTAATTCTCTGTCCAAGCCCGACTGAGCCCAATTTAACCTGCCTGGTTCGGGCAGGGCCAGGCGAGGCTGTAAGTTCACAATATTTCCACAGGCTTGAGTCAGGTCAGGCTCTGGCCAATTTACCAGGGCTTTTAATAACACTGGCAGTTCTCATGCATAAATGGCAGGGGCTGCCATGAACCAAATCACAAGAGGGGGACAGCGACTGAGAGAGAGGGAGAGTGACAGAAGGACGGAGCAATATAGTGGAGAACGAGGAGTGCGCACGCGAAAGGAGCAGAAAACGAGAGCAAGAGAGAAAGATGAGGAGTGCAAGGCGACTTAGTGGGCAATGCTTGCTTCTGACTCCAGCAGTGGGAAAATGTGTAACATTTAGTGGAGAGCGGTGAGGAGTGCTGGCCGCTCTGGTGAGCCTGTCGTGCATGAGACGACAGACTACTGAAATAACAGAGGGAAGAAAGGAAGAAGTGGTGGTGCAAGAAAATAGTCCCAAGCCCTTAGCTTGCAATAAATGTTTTAATAATAAAAATTTATGTATTTTTATTTATTTTTTTAACACGAGAAAGTCGACTTTTTAATGGGTTCGGGCCCAAAACTTCTGCCGTGGTTCGTGCTCGAATCAGGCTTGGACAGACACTGCGCAGGTTCATATAGGGTCGAGCTTGATTTTGTGGCCTTGATCAAAGCTCTATCGTGATATCTAACATGGCACTGAAAGAAATTCCAGTATTGTTTATGAATGTAAAATTGTCCTATCCACTAAATTTCAGCACTGTTAATAACCTACTGTTTGGATGGCTATCAATATTAAAAAAATCTATGCTCTCACATCTTTATTTCTACTTTGCTTACCCTCCTCTCCTCCTGCAGGGCAGTTTGTAGTTCAGCCATCTTCCTTTCAAGCTCCCTCTTTTCTCTCATCCATTCTTCCTGAGGCCTTTCTTTAGGCTGTTGAAGATGAAGATAAATGGAGACAAACATGTAAGCAGCTTGCTCATACTATGTCTTTACCTGATGTATAAAACAAGCAGAAACAACACCTTACAGAATTACATACAAACCTTGAGAGTCTGTATCTTCTGAAAGATGACCTTGACTTTGTGCTTGACGACGACATCACTCTCGTTGCTCCTGAGACAAGGTGAAAATGGTCACAAGTACATGACAGTCATCATTCATCACCACTGCATTATGATAATGAAATAAAACCTCTACCCTAGGATGACATGTAGGTCCATACCCTTGTCTCAGGATGTTGTATATAGTCTGCATGACCTGCTCCTCCTCGCTGCTCGCCTCTGCACTCTGACCCTGGTCCAGCAAAAGGTCAGGAGTCACCTTAAGACATAGATCAGAAAACTACTCTTGCAATGTTGCATGCTACGTGGTGTTTGGAGCTCACTAAAAATCAGTGGTAATGCTCAGCTATTAAATATTTTATTCTTACTTGTGCCTCAGTCAGAGTGGCCTGCGGCGTCTCAGCAGCAGCGTATCTCCCTGGTGAAGTCCAGTGATTAGCCGAGTGTCCTGGAAATTTGGTGACAGCGGGCTGGCTGCGTCCCAGGCTGCTATGAGTTGAGGACGGAGGTGAGTTGTAGGGGTTGGGGGTGAGGAGAGGAGATGTAGCTCTGGGATCTTGCTGTTGGGGACGGAGTCCTCTCTGTTGGCTTTCAGTGTTACCACCGTCAAACCTGTTTATTTGTCTGCTGACAGGAGTTTGTCTCTGATTTGTTTGTTGAGGAGGGGCAGGGTAGGACTGACTGCTCCTCACTGACCCCACTGACCCGTTGAGCCCAGCTTTGTACGAACCATCCCACATATTCCTTTCCATGCTCCCCTCTCTGCTACTGACACGCTGAACCTGCTCTCTGTCCCCCCTTAACCCAATTCCTCCATCCAGATTCCCATAACTCCCAGACTTCCCATCTCCTGGTGGCCTGGACAACTGAAAATCCTCATTGCCTGCTACTCCCTCTCCATCCCTTTCCAGCAGTGACCCATGGGACTGCGCCCGGCGTAGTGCCCCTCCCTGCCCACCTCCTACATCTGCCCCCTGTGTTCCTGGTTCTGCCTTCTCCCTCCTCCGGGGAAGGCTACTGTAACCAGGGTGGCCCTGGGTCCTGAGCTGAACCCCATACGAGTCTCCTTTCTCTCCGTCCTTCAGGACCACATATGGCTGGCCAGCGATTCCCTGCACCCTGACTGCCACGCCGTACTTGGAGGTGGTCTGGGTCTTGGTCTTGGGCTTGGGCTGTGGCCCAGGCTGCCCCCCGCCAGTGTCGTAGAGGTCATTGATGAAGCGGATCTGGACACCGTAGTCCACTGGGGTCTTGCGACCTGAGGACGGAGTGCTCATGCTGGTAACACAGCACAAGGCAGGGTAAGAAGAAGAAGAAGAAAGCATTTATAATAGAGCTTTTACATACAGTATTTGCTTTTGTTAAGTATTTTCATTCAGCTCTTTATTTATGTATAATAGGGCTGGGCGACATGACAGTTTATGACATGGAAGGTAGAGAGAGAGGTAGAGGTCTGGCAATACAGTTTCTTCTGTGGGAGCTATTTGGGACAGGCTATGCTACACGATTATGCTACGCTTGATATCTATCTTCATTACAATTCAAATTAAATAAGAAAAATAAAACCCTGTGCCAGCAATGTTTGTTTATGCTACGTGTTACTATTGGCCAATACATCATTATCAGATTTTTTAAAATTCCATATACTGATATCAGTCGAGTGAACCTGAAGAAGCCACGGGTGAAGCACGTTATTCGCTCTAAATAAAATCACAATAATTCAATTCAGTGTGTGGTGGTTTATGCTGATGATTTTATTGAAGATGTTCCTGTGGCCAGCTAGCACCTGGTCCTTGAGACTGGCTGTGCAGAGGGAGCTCTGTTTCAAATATTAGTATTGGCCTAGTCTCGCATGGCCAGACTCTCAGCAGCACTGTGTCAACACGAGAAAGGTCTGGAAGCACATATTATCATTTTGCTATGGGGGAAAAAATGCTCTGGTATGTCCGTATTTCTTTAAACCAGTCACAATTGTATTGAGCCCAGGATGCAGCAATGGTACCCATGCAAAATTGTGTTACATTTGCACATGAGGAGGTTAGCACTGTCATTATAATAGGTAATTCTCTGCAAAAGAAAACGCCATCAAAAACAGTAGGCCTAAGAGACGTATGTTTATGTTGACCCTTTGATTCAATTTTGCTAATAAAAAGAGAAACATAATGTGATATGGGTGAAGCCCGTCTATACTTCAGCTCTGGAGGAGCTCACTGGATCTGTAAAAAAAAACAAAGTCGATTTGCTGGCTGCATGTGGCACTTGCAGAACAGAACATTATCACGATGGTGTCACAGAGGCTCGTGTGAAGTGGAACGGATCGGTAAATTGCTGAAGGCAATGTCACGGCGCGTGCTGCTGCAGGGATAAAAAGATGTGACAAATCAACTCTGACTGACCATGTCAGGAAACAGATCAACATCAGGAATGAGAGTCTTGCGAGATTAAGTCTGGGTTTCTCTGAGGTGTGTTCACAAGTTGTTTTATATGTAAATCTTTATGACAATTTCCAGAAACAACAAAACAGGTTTACCTTATTGCACAATCCACATCTTCACCAAAACGTGCTATCTTTTTCAGTTGTTAGCTCGGTGGTTATTGTTGTTTCCCATAGCAAAGGGGATTTTAAAAACCTAACACAGAGATAGCGGAAGGGGGGGAAGGAATGCTGGCCTATATAGCCAGCCAATGGCAGGTTTATAAGGCGCAGCTTATATCTGGTGAGTCAAACTAGTAATGGCCTGATCTCAGTATCGCTTAGACTATGCTCACAGTAGCACATTCAGGGACGTATGGGTAAAAAAGACATTATGATCAATAGCCAGGTTAACACAGAACTGCAGAGAAACAGCGAGGAAATCTAAGAATACCTTCACACATTCATTCACATGCAACCCTGAAATGTCAAAACCTTCTTAGACAAAGCGCTTTGAACAATAACAAGGACACAGATTTATAGGCAGTAACACTTAGTTTCTGCCTCTTTGGCTGCTTGTGTGGACTTTGTGCTCTGTGCACTCCATTAGTCATTAACCTGAAAGCACACACCCATATATCACTTTCCACTTGTAAGGACCAACAAAGCCTTTCCCAACTTTTGGAAGTTTCCCAGTCAGATACTAAACCTAATTCCCTCTTCAAAACTTTGACAGCTTGACTAAAGACAGGTACCATAGTAACTAGTACTTTACATTCTTTCACTCTGTAATTTCTCCATTTTTGAGTTTTTCTTGACTCCCTAATCCTCCCTTTTCCTATACTTTGATAGCTCTTGATGAGTAATTCTGAAACTATTTGTATCTCAACTGATCATACGTACGTCACAGTTTAATGATAAGTCACTGTCAGCCTTATGCGTCACACTCAGTAATATAAAGTACTTTAGTGAACATTCCTGATGTTACCTTGAGTGACTGAACATGCCTTGTGTTAGGTCAAATTGTAGGATCTCACCCCCCATGTCCATTACACTGGTATGGTTCATTAAATTCACATCAAACCTGTTACAACACTCCCTCCCTGACCTCTGCACCTTTTATTTCCCCTCCACAGCTCTCCATGGTGAGAGACAGAAAGTGGGCTGGGAGAGTGAAAGGGAGGGTGGAGTGAGACAGAAAGAGAGAAAAGAGAAAACACTCCGCTTTTCTTCTCTTATCAGTGCGTTGTGTGATAAAATCCAAAGTCAAGCTGTTGTGTGCGCAACCCTCCCCCCTGCGCGCACACAAAGGACCGACTATGAAAGTAACCATCTAACAGATAACTAACAAATGCACCCATGCATTATTGAATGCCTACATGTGCATTTTCATATTTCCATGTAGGTTTTGAAGGTTGTATGACGCAGCACAGACTAATCCAAGCCAAGAAAAATATACAGTCAGCAAAGTGAGCCAGATAGATCTTATATGTCCCTGCTGTGGAAGCGAAAATGAATACATGAAACAACTTTGGAGCAAAAATAGGTGATGGAAAATGTCTGGGCTGGCAGTGAGCGAAGCAACACGACATCAACGACCTTTGAGGATATCTGTGCGCTTGTGGTGCGTAAGCATCGTCCGCAGATAGACCTGCTCAGAGGTGCACAGCTAGTCGATTCCTTTTTTCCCTCCACCCTTTGGGAACCACAGAGGAAGCACCGTGTCACAACACATTTGTGCAGTCGAGCATGAGGTCTGCAGTGCACTGTCTTCACTGCAAGGTCAAGCATGACATGCACTGACGAACGTGCCATATGAGGGCAATGTCCATTGATTTCATGGGAAACTGAAGCAGGGAGATCTGTAGAGCCTAAGGGTGCCAAACTGACTTACAGTACCATACTAACAGGACGTTTCTCTGTTACTGTTAATCTGCATCTCCTCATCAGTTTAATTTTTGTATGTCACTGAGGAAGAATGCCGAAGAGGGGCAGGGATGAGGGGGAACCCATCCTATTGTCCAGTTGATGTGGGGCGGAAAATGAGGGCAGCGATTCTGAGAATGCCAAAACCCCCGTGGTCTTTCATTTCCTCCCTTACATTGTTTATCTGATTACAGCAAGTTTGTTTCAACACTGACATTTTTGTCTCCTTACGCTCTCCCTTCTAGGTTTCTCCACAAAGTTTTGTTTTTTTACACCTCTCTAAAATAAACATCCTTTTCCATATTGAAAGTAGGATATCAAACAAGTTCTTCTGTAATCTATTTGGTTATACAGTGGCTGTGCTGTCATATTAAAATGTCAGTCACACCTACTCTAAACTACTTTCTTTATTTGAAAGCAACGCGGTGTGTGACTCTGTATCCTTTAGGGCTGAAATGATAGTCGATAAATCAATAGGCAATTAAATGGTGATTATTTTCTAGTTCCAGCTTCTAAATTGTGCAAATTTGCTGCTATTAATTTATTATCAAAAAAAGCATCAGTTACAGCTCTAATCTTGTTATGGTGGGCTACAGGCTCTCAGCAAAGGTCTCTAACTCATGCCTGTGTCATTAATAGGATGTGACTTCAAGAACAAGCTTTTGCAGGCTTGCATGCCCAACTATCTGGTACTTTTTGACTCCGTTGCCAGTTATGGTACCCTGCAGTTATGCTGACGGGCTCTCTGCCTTGGGCCTCAAATTGAATTCCCGCACACTAAATTGAATTGGAGCCGCTTCCCTGTTAAGATCCGAGATGGAATGGAAAATGTAATTAGGAGATTAGAGCGGGTGTGGAGAGAAATGAAACAACAGCAATGTGTGGAGTCATGAAAGTGCCTCTGCTGACTCACAGAGTCAGCATGGTTCATGTGATCAGATCATCTCTGGCCCGGCCTAAAACTGATAGAGCTGGAGACAGCGGCAAAGGCTGAATGCTGCCTGAGTCTTAACTTTTGTTTGTCCTGCTTTCACTATAATATAAAAATGTATCTATCCTACATACTGCAATGTATGTACTTACAGTATCTAGTAATCAATACATGATGTGTTTTTAGGAGGGTATGTACAATGCATTAACAATCATAAACCTGCCAAGTTTTTTAATGAACTAATTGAAAGTTGAATCATTCTTTAAAATTCCTCAAGCTGTATCTTGCATCTGCTGCGGATGACTGAGAGAAATGAGGTTGAAAGTGCCAGTGAAAGCATGTAAGTGGACCTTGAGTTAAGATTTTTATGTCAAACTACTAGTTTCGAGGTCAATGACAGAGGGAAAAGCAGCAAATACACATAAATAAAAAGAATAAAATAAATGCATTTTGCCATGACATTACTTTAAGTAATTCATCAATCACTAAAACAGTTGTCAAATAATTTAATTCAATTGACTATATCACTTAATCGACTGTTTAAGCAGTAGTAAATGGCACACTACTAAGCAAAAATGGACGAGTTGTAAAGCAGTAGTTTGCCCGTTTTCTTCCAGGTGAATCGTTAAGTTTTGCAGGCATAATAACCTAGAAATTAGATACATGTAGGTGTAAGTAACAGCGATGGACAGTAACAGCAGCTCCATGCCTTTTGTGTCCTCTAAGGACACGCAGCCTCTCAGTCCTCAGGGTGCGCTCCCTCCTCTATTACATTCTTGACATAAAACCAGGCCCTCTTCCTCTCTGAAGCGGTCAATCTCCTCCAAACTTGCCACTGCTCCTCTTTCACGCTCAAACAAACAGCCATTTATTCCTCTTTTCAATTCCAGAGAAGTTCATTGGCATAACAAAGAGATACTTCAGTGTTACCAAATAGTAAACAAATGACACCATATTAGGAGCACATAAATACACCCCTCCCTTACCCTACATTCCAGACACTTGTTTCACTCTGTCCTTTCACACACATAGGCCAAGAGTGTGTACGTGTGTGAGAGAGGTTGATTTATGGGAACTTATCTACATACTGCAGTATTTGCACCTGTAACATCGGACTAACCTTTAACACTTTGTCCAGAATTAAAGGATTACTTCGGTATTTTTCAACCTGGACCTTATTTTGCCATGTTTTTGTGTGTGTAATTCCTGAATGGAGACGACAAGTGTTATAATTGGCCCAGTGTTGTGTGATAGCAGCAAAACAGGCTGCAATGTAAAGTTGATGGACAATGAGGCACTGTCAAAAAGCGCTTGTTTTAGGAACTGACAAGCTCAGATTCTTATCGGAAGTGTCTGACAACATCATGGAAAAAAGCTTAGCGAGACATTCCCTTTTGGTTAAGTGTATGATTTTCTTTTTGATGAACCAGAAACAGCCCAGAAATTGCAAGCCAAGCCCACCAAACTCCATTTGAATAAACAATAATGTTTTCATCATAAAACACACTTCTTGGAGTCGACAGAAACAAAATAAATCTCACAAAAGCTGACTTTGTTCGTCATTACACTGTTCCAGCTATCACCAACTGTGGTGTGTGTTTGAAATAAACTCTTAATCCAAAATATGCTGCCTCTATACACATTTAAATCACTGTTTATTTAAAATAACTCTGGGAGCTTTGTTGAGGGCGATTTTGGGTCTGTTTTTGGTTAACTCTGTAAGGATCCTTTCCATAATGTTGTTGAACAAGATCTGAGCCTGTCAGTGGTAAAACAAGTACTTTCAGTGGACATACACTGCACAAATGCCCAATGCAGCCTATTTCAGCACTGCTGGTTGCAGCAATCTCTCTCAATGCTGGACCAACTTCAAAAACTGAAATGCCTAAGGTGCCCTTTAAAATGTGCTCCTAGCTTTTCCTCCAACATTCATTCTGTTTTATAAGTACACTGTGTCAGCATGGTCAGCTTAGCAAGTGCAATGCTGTAATTATTCAATTCCATGACACAATCCATGAGCCTTTCCCCACAACTCAAAACTATAATCTGCACCTCTGTCTTGCCTGCATCATCAGTTTCATCGGACTCAACTAAATTCATTCTGCAGAGATCATCTCATCCTCAGACAGCTCTTCGAGATGTCCCTCAGAGGTTGCAGAGGATACATGTCAGGCTAACATACATTCAAAGCCTTAAAGCATTTTAAATATAGTTGCATACAGCCCCTTGTGTCCCAAACACTGTCTCTGAGGTCTCGCAGTTGTTTGTCTCTCAGTGCACAGTTCACCCTGGCAGCAGGTAACGTTAGGCCACCTGTTTTGGTAGTGAAATAGCCACTGCATGTGAGTACTTCCGACATTAAACTGTCTTTCAAAATCTTACATTCAACTTCCATAAACGTAGTCACATTTAGAGTACTTAAACGTTTAAAAGAAACACCCTTCCCATGTGTTTCCCATCACATTAACAGGCAAGTTATCCTGAGGTAACGTTAGCTGAGAGCACTGGACACTGTTCACCCTCGAACCATCATCAAACTGACGTTAGCTACCATGCTAACGTTAAACTGGCTAACAGATAACCCAGGTGATAGATTACTGCAAGAAATGATGACAGAACTAACTTATAGGAAGTAATAAGCGTCACACAGTGGACAAAACATCCCACAAAGAGCCCAACTGTCTGACAGCTCGAGTCTGCTTTTAGCTGTCTGGCTATGTGAAGTCCAACACAACAAGCGTAAAGTTACCTTTCTCTCTCAAGTTTTCCCTCTGCTCCCCTCGACACTTCGCTCCCCTGGTGTCGGTGATAATTCAAACGCTTTCCATCAAAGTCCACGCAGAAAAGTGGGTGGAAAGAAGCAACAGCTACGCAAATTAACACGGCAACAAGTTCATCTATGCGGCGACTGCAACCTGTTACCTTTGTCGGGGATGTGACCGTCCCGCCCAGCCGCTCCGAATACAGCGCTGTGATTGGACGAGCATGCTGGGGTAGGCGGGGCTATAGATAGTGGCTACGTTCCCCATTGGTGAGATCCATGCGTCACTCATTCATTGTGCTGGACCACTTTTTGACCTTTTTGCTGCACAACGGAAGCAAGTACTTTACTTTTACTTTACATGAAATAAACAAAAAACTATCGATAGACCCTGATAGACAAACATTGATCAGCACCTGCGTTGTGGACGAAGGTGAATACAGACTGGTGTCTCCGTGTGTTAGTTTCTCTTCATACCACCAGTAGATGGCGCAACTATCTATCAGCTGGTAGTTCAGCAGCATCATCATCATCACCATCCACAACACTTGTCAAAAAGCTCCAACCCTCTGCTGCAAGTGCATGACCTCCATTAACTTACAACAGCTGCAAGAGTACATGCAATGTCCTACTGTTGTTTTATTATAACTATTTTATTAGTTAAATGCTTGTTTATTTGACAGGGACAGATTTAAAGACATTGCCTCATGTCTAAAATACAAAGTAGGTGCAATGCATACAGGTTTATAGCCATGGCTGATTTGCAAACAGTGAGTGATTACTGAGCACGGAGCAATTCAACACAACATATACAGTAAAATATGAGTATGAGGTCTGCGTGTGTTTGTCTCTATGTGTACACGTCCACACCTATGTCCATGCATTGTGCTTAATGCACAAATCAGATCAAAGATTGTGGTCTGCACAATCAGTTCACAGGTTTGCTTTAGTTTCAGCCATTGCTTTACATGTGTGTGTGTTTCTAGAGTTACTCTAAAGATGGCGATGATAAGATGGTGCTTAGCTCGTTTCTATGCTGGAATACTATATATGATTTGTCTAAAAAAAATCTGTTCATGATTTCATAATTGTTGTGTGTGGCATGTTTAATGTTGTCTGTCATACACTGATATGGCTGCATTTCTTGGACAAGATACACTTTGGAAAAAGATATTTAAAATCCCAGTATTGCCTGTAACTCAAATACCCATATTGATTACTGCATTACAAATCACAAACATAAGTGCATAAACAAATAAGGCAAATGATAGTTCCTTAATATTTGGTGGATTCACTACAAATTGCTCCAAATTGCAGAGCTGACCAACCCAACTGAACCCACTGAACTTAATTCATATACCTAACACCTTCCTAACAACTTTGCAGCACAGAGTAAAATAATAAAAAAAAAAAGCATAAAAAAAAAAAGATTAAAACAAAATAAATTAAAATGTTGATAATCAGTCAATAAAAGTCTATGGATTAAAAAAGTAAAATACAATGACAATAGATAAATAAAATAAAAAAAATATGGTTTCAGATGTAGTGCAGTGGACAAGAAAAGGGACTTTTTGAATTCGTTTTTGTAATAACTTTTCATAGATGTTGGATCCTATGTTGTGCTTATTGTCAGGCGTCTATTGGAATTAGACCAAGTCCTGATAAAGGTTGAAGAGTTCACTTGTGCATCCAATAAAATTATTACCGTAAAACTTCTCCCCCCGCCCCTTACACACAGCCCCTCCCCAAACTCCAGCGACATCCCACCGTCTGCGCACAGAACTTTCCTCTCTCATCACCTCGACAGACTGCACGCATCATCTCACGCTCCGGGAATGGGATCTTTATTGAGTTCAAAGAAAAACTTCGAGTACTTTCGAATTTACGCTTTGCAGAGGTACTTTTCAAACTGCAGGGATAGTTGTTACTGCAGGTGCAGGGTGACAGCAACGAAGAGCCACTGGCCAATGACTTCCAAGACGCGTGAGAAGTTGTCAGGGAGTTTCAGACGCCAGGAATCAGTTTAGCACCTCGGTAAGCTGTCTGAATTTGATAACTAAGAGATTGTAGTGATCAAGGACCGTAGTTACTTCAACCGAGGCGTGCGTAAAATATTTGTGCGTAAAGTTGGAGCTGTTGCGCACGGTTCAAATTTGGCTTTAGTGTGGGCAGCTAATACAAGAACGCGTACAAAACAACAGGTTTATTCATTTTATATCTGCGAAAAGTGTTAATACCTTGACAGCCATGGCAAAGTGGTTCAGAGATTTCCCCATCAACCTGAAGAACGGAAATGAAAGGGTCCGCTCGGCCTCAGAATCTGGTCCACAAACTCGACCCAAACCCTCGTTCTCTCGCGACAGTCTGAAAGGGAATCAGCGCAAAGACGGAGGAGTGGGGGGTTTACTGGCAGGGAGAAACAGGAAAAATTCGGCTACAGAATTGGGTCGTAACAACGCTGGTTCTGGTGGGACCGTCTGGGATAGTCTCACACCTGGGAAAGGTCGCAAGAACTCCAAAGTCGAGCCTGGGGCGTCAGATGAGAACCGCCAGGTCAGGACCACAAGTTTGGCGCAAGCATACATCAGCAGGATGATCAAAGTGGACAAACAAGACAAGACCCCCAAACTCAACGGGATAAGTGAGAGAAGCAGCCCGAGAACGAAAAGGGAAGATCTGACATTAAAACAACGGTGAGTAACTTCCAGAGATAAAGCAAACCTCATGTGCAAATTTTTCATTTCCACATATCAGCATCAGGTTACAGCAGCATGCAGATAAAAAGTCAGTATACTGTGCGCAAAAAAAAATCATTGTGAGCTTGAGGTCAGTGCTTTCATTTGTGTTTTCCCTCCCCACCTCAGTTCATATCCCTGTATTTAGTTTCCATCGCTGTCAAAAGAACACAAAGCAGTTTCACTACATTGTGTCAGATCAAACAGGCAAACACAATGTGCTGACCTCTTTGCACTCTTTCTGCTCGTCCCTCCACTAACTGTCACTTAGTCATGGACACCACACACCCAAACTGTATCAGATCCCTCTCTAGGTGTTGCCTCTAGGTTAATGTAACATCTGAGTACTTATAGCAGCCCGGCACTGCTCTTTCTAATGTCTTGTCCTTTTCACAGCTCATCATCCTGGAGGACTACGCCGATCCTTTTGATGCAGAGAAAACCAAAGAGCAGAGGGAGGCTGAGAGAGCAGGGGTGAATGATGGGTACATGGAGCCCTACGATGCCCAGGTCATCATCACAGGTGAGTTTAGGCTTATTATCTATCTCAGAGGTTACATTATGGAAGGCCAAAGTGGCATCATCTAGAGTGCAGGTTAGCTGCTGCAACCTCTTAACACACTATGATTTGTCTCATTGTTTTTGATAAGTTAATTATAAGCAAACCAAAGAGTACAAGCTAAGGTTCTCTGCACTCACATTGTGTCACGCTCTTGGTAAAGTGACGTTTTAAAGGGCCATCTAGACCCCCAGTCTCTCTGCTGACTTCCCTCCCCACTGGCGGTTGCCATAGGAACACTGTTGTGCAGGGACAATGGGCGCAGCTTCCTCTTCCAACTTCCTGTCTCCTGCCTCTGTTTCCTTTGCCCCATTCTCTTGATAGGAAGTTGGCCCCAGTGCCCCCCCCCCCTCCACACACACACACACACACACACACACATACACAAAATACTTTATGGTTCCCTACGTGTGAAAGAATCGAAAGACCCCCCTTCGCCCCTTTCCAAATTCTACAGGTCCCCCTTTTGGTCTCGCCCAATCACTTCCCAGCAGCAGGAAGTGGCCCGGTCAGCCAGCCAATCAGCAGCTGTGTTGACCTTTTCTTCCTGCAGCTCCATTGTTTGGTCACACAATAGCGCAGACACACAGGCTACCTGTCAGACAGTAAAGAAACACAACAAGTGAAATTCCCCTAAAACTGAACGACGTGCCACAACAGACTTAATTTAGAGAGCAAATTGCACGATTGACAGATTCATTCAGCTGCCCCACTGAACACAATGTACAAACTGTGCATAAAACTAATGAGGTACCTCCCACCACTAGTGCAAATTTTGTTGTCGTCATGTTTTTGTATTGCACCCTGGATGTCTTTTTTCTTTTCATATTCTCTTCCTCTAATGCCCTCTACATAAACTCCAATCCTCCATTTCCTTTATGTCCTGGGTGGCGCCCTGGGCGGCTGCCTGTGTCACCCATAGGAAGATCCCCCACTGCTAACTCAACATCCAACATTGTTATAAGAAAGTGTATTTTTATCTTACTGAACACGTTTCTCAATACCAAGTGTGCCAAGTTTGGACTTGCACACTTGGGAGTTCGAACTTGGCAAGTTTGACTCAGGAGCACAAACTCCCAAGGACAGCTGTCATTGTTGCTGGTCTGTGAGAAATGCATTCTGGGATACCTGGCTGTCATAAGTCCACACAAGTCACCTCCCGATGCATCCCCGACGGAACGGGCAGAGCAAGTTCACATCCGGCATTTGGACTGTACTTGGCTGGATGCGGAGTTTGAATTGGAACAGTACTTGGGCTGCGACTGATGACGTTTCACAAGTCCGCAAGAACACAAGTACATGCAAGAACGCAGATTGAGAAATCTCTTTAGTGTCCAATTTTTACATTTAAGGAATACTTGGAAGCTTGCAGACAGCGCATCTCTGCAGACTAATTCATGGCATTGCCAGTTTATTAGGTACACCTAACCAAAGCTAATGCAGTCTAATACAACAGTTCCTGACCCCGGTGAAGGCCACAAACCGAATGCACTGGTCTTACAATAAAGTTATGAGTTATGAGTTGCTGGAGTTTTGACCTCTTTAGACTTCTTTCCCTTCCACGTGCACCTTGGAAGTAGGTGACCTTGTGCCAGTAACTCCCAGTACAACAGTCTAATAAAACAGTCCTGCAGTAAGTTGTACTTCTGTGACGGTTATAATGCTCCATTATAGTTAATACTGTCTAAAAGAGATGTTGATTAAACTTTATGGTCATTTGGAAAGTGCTGTGCCTTACTGAAAGTTGTCCTCAATAATTCATCCATCCCAGTCACATGAACATGAACATTACATCCTTCATAAAGGTAGGATTATTGCAAGACTGCTGTATTAGACTGCATTAGTTTTAGCTAGGTGTACCTAATACATTGGCAATTGAGTGTATAATTTTAAGGCCAACGGATCTCACGGAGCTCAATCCATGGTTATTTTACAGAATTAATATATTGTATTGTGAATGTAGATGAAGACAGATTAGGAAGTTGTTTTACCATATTATGTTTTTAAGAAAGCAGCTCATCTACAAAAAAAAGTCATCTTGTTTTGCAGGTGATTGCTTTGTCTGTGATCTGTATGACAACCCTCATAATCTCATCCAAATATCTCCCAAAGGACTCGCAACACTGTCACCTGCTTCGTTTGAAACGTCCTCTTTATGACGTTTTGAGTCCAGGTGCATGGTTATTAAAAAAATGTATCACAACACAGAGGTGTCATTCTGGGTTTGAAGTACGACACTTCACGAAAAGACAAAAAACAAACATTTCAACGAGCAGATGACAGAACTGTGTCCTGCAGGAGATGCACTGCTTTGTCTCTTATAACATAAGTGAAAGTCTTTATCTGATGCCATGACTAATCACGTGACCATTCTGCCACAGAGGTTCGTAGACGGGGCTCCAAAGACCTCCTGAAAGTGTGTGTTCTGCTGGACCGAGGCAAGAGAGAGGGGAAGGATGAAGAGGGAAAACCCGCGCCCCCAAACATCTACGACGCCGTACGAGGGCGGGCTGGAGGGTGACAGTGGGGGGGTGTGGATCCCTGTCACGCGACCAGAGTCTGACGTCCGTCCCGCCGGAGAGTACGAACTGCCCTGGGAGTGGAGAAAGGAGGACATTGTTAGAGCGCTGTCAGGTAGAGAAAGGGAGAGAGGGATGATGGGAAGGGTGGGGAGTTTAGGGTGTGGAGGAAGGATGCCATGAGTTTTATTTGTACAGTAATGCCACAACAATTTTTGTGTTTGCTTTGGAGAGGAAACAAAACAATCCTGCTGAATCAATTTCCAGAGATGTGTTTACACTGGTAGCCCTGGCATGTTTTAATAGAACTTTATCATGAAAGGCTGATATTGTCTCTCCTGCTTCCTCCAGCTCAGTTCGAGGCAGTGGATTGTTCTCCCACTAAAGAGAACGGCTCAACCTCCGCCCGCCAACAGCAGCAGCAGCATCAGCAGCAGCAACCCCAGCAGACCCTGAGGCAGAAGAACTGGAACCATAAAATACTTGTACCATCTTCTCCATCCTCCTCCTCTTCTCCCTCCTTCCCCTCCTCTCCTATTCTCAAACTCTCCCCGCTCACACCCCCATCCCCGTCTTTCCCCACCCTGAAACTCTCACCCCTCTCACCCTCCTCTAGTCTCAACAAACTGTCCCCTCCATCTCCTACCTCCCCCAGCGCCCCACTGGATGGGGAGGCAGCCAAAGTGGACCCCAGCCTGCCCCTGGAGAAGCAGAGGTAAGGAGGAGGGAAGTGTTGCGTTTGACATGTGTAGATGTTAGTGAGGGTAGAATGAAAAAGAATTCACACACTGGATTATAGCTTGTAAACTGTATTGGACCGAAACATGCAAAATTTCAGCCCTGTCATGTTGTCAGCAGGCAAATTTGCAACTGGACAAAAAAGAGTTTGCACAAAATGTATTACATAATGTTTCATAAGTAACCCAAATGCCAGAAAAGGAAAGTTGCCATTGTATGTTTCTGCAAACCATAGATAGGTTGCATTTGTACATTACGATCAAGCAGGACAGAAACTTTCCATTTCAACTATGCTGTGGTTAACATGTGGTAAGGTTTGGCACAAAAAACACGTGGTTATGGTTAGGAAAGGATCGTGTTTTGGCTTGAAATACCTGGTAAGAAATTGCTTTTCGTGGCACTGTCCTCGCAGCAAATTCAGGGATGTATCAGTAAAAAAACAACAACTTTTCTTGGCACTATCCCGACAGGAAATGTAGCGAAGTCTTTGTAAAAAGCAGCCGCTTTTTTGATGCACTATCTGGGAAGGAAATGCAGTGATGTCTCAGTAAAAAACAACAACCTTTCCTGGCATTATCCCGTCAGGAAATGCAGCGATGTCTCGATAAAAGACAACAACGTTTCTTGGCACTATCCCAACAGGAAACGCAGCAATGTCTTGGTAAAAAACAACCTTTCGTGGCACTATCCCGATAGGAAAAACAGCAATGTCTCGGTAAAAGACAACATCCTTTCGTGGCACTACCCTGACAGGAAACGTAGCGAAGTCTTGGTAAAAAGCAACCGCTTCTCGAGGCACTATCTGGGAAGTAAATGCAGCGATGTCTCTGTAAAAAACAACAACCTTTTCATGGCACTATCCCGACAGGAAACGCAGCAATGTCTCACTAGAAAAACAACAACTTTTCGTGGCACTATCCCGATAGGAAGCGAAGTGATGTCTCGGTAAAAAACAACAACCTTTCTTTAGCACTATCCCGACAGGAATCGTAGCGAAGTCTTGGTAAAAAGCAACTGCTTTTTCGATGCACTATTTGGGAAGGAAATGCAGTGATGTCTTGGTAAAAAAACAACAACCTTTATTGGCACTATCCCGACAGGAAACGTAGTGAAGTCTCAGTAAAAATCAACTGCTTCTCGAGGCACTATTCTGGAAGGAAAAACTGCAATGGGTTGCTAAAAACAACATCATTTGGTGCAAAAAAGCAGCTGAAAAAGCAGTGACGTGTCGCTAAAACACAACCAGTTTTGTTGTTATTGGTCTCCAACAGTCTGTAGCTTGGTAGGTGTTTCGTCTAAGTGTCTCACCATCCTCCGTCCCTTCCGTTGTTAGAAGTATTGATATGATACGTATAAAACGTACAAATGTTACATATTTGTGGTCTGCAGAGAAGTCCAATTCCAACATTTTCCTCTGGCGACACACTCAAGATTCAGTAGTATAAGTTGTAGCAATCACAGATAGTGACAAAAAATGTCTGAATTTATCAAATATCTGACATCATCGTATGGGATCCAACAGACCCCAGTGACTTAGAAAAATCTGATGATAGAAGGAGAAATGCAAGTAAGACCAGTAAGGAGAGTCTTAATATGATAGACTTGTAATCTACCCCTCACCCACTGCATGCTCAACCTTGAACAGGATTAATGGATTGAAGGAATTAAACAAATGAGATGAGGGTTCAGACATTTGGTCGCCTTTATCTTCATGTCTGTGTATTATTAGTTCTTATCAAAATGAACTCCGCATTTCTCATAAACCGCACTTCCTGTCCCTCTGCCTGCGTTCTGTTTTGCTCCGCTTGCATTGTTTGGACAGTTAAGTTTTTTTTTTCTTTCCTTTGGCCCTTACCTTACCATCTGTGCTTTGGCTGGAAATCAGTTTCCCTTAATAAAAGTTGTAAAGCAATCAAGCAGATTTCCTTCAACATCTGATCCGGTGACTCACAATGTCAAATACAGCAGCGGCTGCCAGCCATATCTATTTTACACTTGGCACATTAGACATTTTTAAGTGAAATTTGGTATTCATCACTGAGAGCATGAGCCAGCAGCAGCCCCTGAGCGCACCGTCGTGATAAGGTGTTGAACATAAAAGCGAGACAGAGGTGCACCCTCGAGGTGAGGCTTGAATCGACAGAAAGAGACGAATTCTTAAACCTTCTTTCGTCGTCTCGGCAAGCGTGGCCTTTCTTTGCGGATGGAACATGTGGAGAACGTGCTCTCAGCATGTTCGCATTTGTTCCTCTCATGTTGTGGCTGAATGTCAGCGTGTTTTGCCTCAAGGCCACATACAGTCTGTTTATATGGCTGGCCTGTAGCCACTGTCAGCACCACCTTGTGTCCTAATAGGCCTCCCTGGATACTCGGCACCACATATATTTTGTTTGTTCATTTTATTTATCTCTTTGCCATCTCCAGTTCACCTTTGACACTGTTAAAGTCATTCTGTCCAGCATGTATGTCGATGGGATTTATGGAGACTGTAAATCTCTGCTCTTGTCTGTGTGCTTCGTTACTCCCGTCAGTCTCCTTCTCTCTTCTCCCTCTCTCACCATCATCACCTATCATTATCTTGACATCTGACTTATCTCCATATGTCGCCGCGCTATATGTCAGTGATCCGCTGTCTCTCTCTGCGTCTCCCCCTCCCCCTCCCCACTCCTTCCCCCGCCCCTCCAAGCTGGTACCACGGCAGTGTGAGTCGGCAACAGGCTGAGGCTCAGCTGCAGCGCTGCAGGGAAGCCAGCTTCCTGGTGAGGGACAGCGAATCAGGAACCAGCAAGTACTCCATCGCTCTGAAGTGAGTTCGCAGATGTGTGTGTTTTGTTGGGAGTGTGTTTGTTGAATACAGCACAGGCACGCTATGTAATGCAACATGTACATATTTATTTATAGGACTATTTTTGTCTGCTTTTGTTTTGCTGCCTGACAATGGCAGATTGTCTGCGCCTGTGGTACAACAGTGATGCTGGGACGTTTCTCGTGAAAATCAAATATGCTTTTCTGATTTGAATATGTCCTTTTAGAATAGAATTTTAAGATTGTCTCAATCTTCTCAATCTCAATCAGCCAAGGACCCTTTATAAGATAGAGAATATACTGAGTCCTCCTCATGTACGTCCCCTGGAATAATGTGACGTAGCCTATTTTTACACTTCTATAGTCTTAGTTATGAGAAAGAGCAACTCAAGAGAAATGTATCAGAAAGATATTAGACGTGGAAATATTCGCACCATCTCAACACTGAATAATTAAGATTCAGACAACTTTATTAATCCCACCGGGGGGCAATTTGTTTGAACAGCTTGCCTTTCACAAACACACACACACACACACACACACACAGTAACACGTAGCCACATAATAGACGAGTAAAAAATTATAAAAAATGTGCCAAGAAGTTTAGTGTAACAAAGGAATCTATAAATAAATGATTAAACTTATGACTATTGATAAAAGAACAATAAACAAAATTGCAAAAAGTTCCCGTTGTGTCACTCCTGTGATCTTAGAGCAGATTTTAACAATAATATCTACACCGTTTCTGTCTTTCAATGTGAGGCTGTGAAACCAGCAAATTAATGAAAAACATCGGAGGCTCTCAGTAAAACACTGATAAAAGCAGCAGAGGATGATGGGATTGACGGAAAAGGAATTTACTTTACGAAGAATTCTCTGTTGCCCTCGCTTCACAATATCTGCAGTGTTTACATCAAATTTAAGATGTTCTTAAAAAAAAGTACCCATAATGCCCATAAAGCAATGCAACCGACATCGACAGGAGCGAAGGGTTAATTGAAAGTGGATGTCAGAACATACACACATATGTATGCAGATTGCTAGATTAGAACATAATCCATGAACTATTATAGATTAAAAAATGTAGAATTAAATAAATAAAAAGGATTTCACATCTTGGTAATTTAAATTAATGAATTTGAAAACTCTTCACGGACCCCTGGCAGCGTGCCAAGGACCCCACTTTGAGAATCACTGATTTAAAGGAATGCTTCACCCACAATATGACCATTTGGATATCAGTTATTCAGTGTGTTACTGTGAATTTATGAAGACAGCTTTGTTTTTCTCTTTTGCCTCCACAGCAAAACCATATGAAAACATCTGTTAACAAACTCTCATACAACTTGTGCAGTATAATCCAAGTCTCAATAATACAGTTGTATTCTCAATACTTCCCAAACACATGCATTTTCACTAAACCAGTACTGTTTAACACACTTCCCATAACAGTCTCATGCAGGGACGAGTAGCCTGCCTAAACAAGCGCGTGCATTTCAACTCTGCACAACTGGATGCACAAGTAGAAATCAAATGTACACACTTGCCCAGGTGGACTTAAAGTGTTTTTAATAGTTATGGTTTAGCAAAAGTGCATGTGTTTGCTAAGTACTGAGCACACGACTGGATAAATAGAAATGATTCTTTGTTCACTGTGGCGACATGTGAGGAAAAAGTCTTCTTAACAAATTCAAGGTAACAACATGAGTAATTAATATACACATGATCATTTTGTGGGTGCAGTATTCCTTTAAAATCTTTACAATATGTTTACATGGAATATATAAAAGTGTTGTTGCCCCCTGACTTTGACTTCATCAGCGATGGAACCTGTGTTTTGCTATTTTATGGAATTTCTTAGGAGTTACAGTAACTGGTATCGTGTTAGAAACCTCTAAGGCGTTAACGCATGAGAATGTGTGTCATCTGTGGGGGTAACGCTGCCAAAAAGTGTACCAGGAACAGGTTCTCGAGGATAAAGGCTGAAATCCTGTGGTGCAATTGTGTGTGTGTGCACGCGTGTGTGCATGCGCCTGAGTGCACATTTGTTGTACGCTGCTCATTCATTTGAGAGTCCACATCATTAACCCCATTTACACATCCACTGAACTGCCCAAATGCACAGCCTCATTTGGGCAGAGACTGATAAGGGAGGACTTCTGTTTTTTTTGTTGCAACATTGTTCAGCATCTTATAACACTTAACTCTAACTGTTGCTGTGTGTCTTTTACTCTCAAGTCTCCTGACAATCTATGTTCATTCTTTTAAAATGTCTGTCCCACTGTCTTGCTTCATCAGGACCAGTCAGAGTTGTGTGCACATCATCGTGGCCCAGACGAAGAGCGTTAAGGGTCTGGGCTTCACACTGGACCAGAGCAGCTGCGTCTTTGCCAGTATCCCTGAGCTCGTCCACCATTACTGCACACACAGACTGCCTTTCACTGGAGCAGAGCACATGACCCTGCAGCACCCTGTGCCCAGGCCACACTGAACATGCACAAACGATGAACAAACACTGGGACATGAGTACACGTGCGCAGAGGCATGCACACAGACACACATATTAACTTGTAATACATGTGTACACACACATACTCAAAGATATGCTGCTTTGAATCATCCTGTGTACTACTCTGTCAAGTTTATACTGTATGTTTGTATCTCTTCCATGCGCCCCCTAGTGGTCAAAGCAATGCATTACAATAACCATTGATCACATTGTTACAGTGGTCATTGTTTCCAAACTAAAAACTCCACTGAATGTATTTTAAGTTACAGGAAAACCAGCCCTTCTTCCACAGCCTTGTGTAGTTATCCCATTGTCGTGCCCACTGGCCTTACAGATGATACTCAGTACCACAGAAACCAAATTGATTTCTATAACACCTGAAACAAAGCACGTGAAGCCGTGCACTTACTGTAACCAATCGGATATTTGAAGTAAGCAGAGAACTTTGTGATCTCTCCTTACACAAAGGTGCTGGCATCATCAATTATCGCCTTGCCATCCAGTCAGGCTTGGACCGTGAGATCGATACACCTGATTGGAGTATATTCATTCATCCATGTGACATGTCAATCAGGCTATTGATTATCCTGAAAATCAGGCTCATTTGCCAGCCACTCTGTCTGTCAAGAGGAAGAGCATTATTGATTAGATGATTAGGGCTAGTGTAGTGGGAGGGGTCTCGTAACATTACAGTGCCCAGTCAGCGAAATTGTTTGAGTGTGAGTGCAAAATAAATATGTGAATATCATGTCCATGCACGTGCATCGGCTGTAATCTAGATATGAGGTTGTGATTAAAAAGCTACTGTATTGTGAGTGAAAAATGTACCTTTAAATTTAAATGTACTTATGCATAAATGATGTATGTGAAGTTTTTTTTTTTTTTTTTTTAAATCAATCGCACAAAGATGTGGGTTGTATATTATTGTTGTAAGACTTCTATTCAGTAAATAAAATAAAAATTCATATTAACTGTAGAGAAACAGTGTTATTAATAGAAATGCCGGCAGCAAAAGTCGAAGCAAGGTGCAAGAGAAAAGCGGCGCTGAAATGGAGATGAGAAGCTAACCAGAGTGAATCTGTGTGCTTTTTTCTTGTAGCTGTAAAACCATTGACCTGAGCGTGAAATCAATTACAGCTACACACACAAACACACATATGCAACCTCGTACAGGCGCACACACTCACCTATTTGCAGCCAACAAACACAGACCACCACGAACACACACACACATAAGCTCCACATACAAAATGCATACATAAATAGTGTATGCACAAACAGCATTTCGTCACACACAGCCCCAAAAGGTGGTGTATTTAAATCCTCACCAACACACACATGGAGCATCTCAGAGAGCACAGAGGAGCTTTATCCTCACAATGATGCGTGGAAGTGTGTTTGCGGTAAGATATGTCTAACCAGTAAACACCAGTGTACTGGTTTGCATGTCTTAGAGTGTGTCTGTGTGTGTGTGTGAGTGCGTGCAAGCGTAAATGTGCCCAAGTGTGCACCCATGTGTGCATTTATATCTGTGTGTGCATGCAGTCCTGTTATGTGTGTGTGTGTCTGTGTGTGTGAGAGACAGAGAGAGAGAGAGCGAGAGAGAGAGAGAGAAGTCAGAATTTTTCTGTTCAGGGATTACCAGGTTGCCATGGTGATTAGTTAGAGTGAGGTAGGGCCATCTCTACAGGGAACGAGGAGAGGGAGGAGAGAGGAAGAGAAAGAGGGGAGGAGAGACAGGCTGCAATATAAAAAGAGCTATGAATAACCGTGGCCATAGTGCCATAGTAGCAATGTAGCTCCCCCACAGAATAAGCCTGCTTGCTTTGTGAATGGAGAGCAGCAACATGTAATGTCAGAGCGTAAAAAGTCACACACTCCTCTTCCTGTCAGCAGCTCCTGATTTTGGAGCACTTTATTGATCACAGGGTCAAAGTGAAGGGTCGATCCCCGATCAAAACACACGTCTTGCTCAGAGACACTTCAGCAAGATAGATGCTTACTTTCTACGTGGGTCTGAACTCAGGCTTTCCGGTTGAGGAGCCCCTCTCTAATCTTGGCCCATCCTGCTCTACCCAGTGTGTCACAAATGGCAATGTTACACAACAACAGATACCACTGACTCTCACCCTTCCTTCCATCCGTGTGATGTGTTGTGGTTAGTCCTCCATGTTCTCTTAATTAAATCACAAAGTAGGTCAAAACAAACAAGAGGCCCGAGGTGCTGGACACATGATTCTTGCAGAGCTCGCCAGTCTGTTTTTGGGAATGTTGCGTTCGCAAACCATCCAGCCCACAATCTTAAATGCTTGCGCTGAGTTTGCTTCATCTTACATATCATCACCGTCCAGGGAAACCACCTATCTCTTATTCTAGTGATTTTTTTTAACATTATTTATATAATATGAAGGATCCTGTGTTTCTTAACTTAAATTACTTCTTGAGCTAAATCATTAAAGCCCATCATAGTATCTGACATTGTCACAAATTAAGGGCCATTTTTCAGAGCTCATGGAAAGAAACAATTTGGAAATGCATGTGTGTGTTTTTTAAAACAGCGATCACATGCGTCATTTCTAGCACCTGCACTCTGGATATGAGCTTATAAATATGGACGGATTATGAGACAATGGGCCCCTGGGCACAGATATGCAAAGACCACCACCACCAAGACACAGACCCTGGTGTGGTTTTGTGTCTCTTTGTTGTCGTTAGGCATCTTGTTACTATTCAGTGTTTCTGTGTCCTTGTTTTGTGTCTTTTTGGGACAATTTTGTGTCTCTGAGGAAATTTTCAGTCATTTTGTGTCTTCTTTTGGTTGTTTTGTACCTCTTTGTGGTTGTATTACACATTTTTGTAGTTATTTTGTGTCTCTTTAAGTGTCTCCTCCTGGTCAGTATGTGTTAATTTGAGTGACATTGAAGCACTTGAAGGCCAGTGAGAACCTGACACTTGGGGCCCCTTGCCTGAGCCTGGTTGGCCTGTTCAGTAATCCATCCATGCTTATAAAGTGTCAGTGGTGAAAGACGTACCCAGATCCTTTTGATAAGTAATACTGGCAATACCGAAAATAAAAAAATAAAATAGAATAAAAGTGGCACCTTCAAAAAAATGTTACATAAGTGGAATTACAGAAGTATTATTTGCAAAATATACTGAGTACTGAAAGTTAAAGTACCATCGTGCAACAAAATGACAGCTATCTGTTATTTTTGATTATTCTTTCTGCAGTATTTAATTTAATTTAATTTAATTTAATTTAATTTAATTTAATTTTATCTAATTTAATTTAATTTTATTTAACCAGGAAGTCCCCACTGAGATACAATAAAAAAGAGATAGACAAAAATCCACAATAAAACAACAACTATGCAAACATAGTGACCTTTCGAGAAAAACAAGCACATGTCTCTGTCACCACATTCTTTATGATGCCCTTAAATTCAACAATGGATATGTATTTCTCGTTTTTTTTTGTTTGTTTTTTAAAAATTGTATACCAGTGGATTGCTTATTACAGCACATCATATTTCATTAGATGATCATGTAAATCCTAATCTGCAAACTGCCTGGTAATAATAAAGTGTGGCTGAGCAAAGAAGGAAAATATTTGCCTCTGTAAAGAAGTCAAAAGTACCTACAATTGAACTTAAGTGAAAATATAATGCAAAAGTATTCACTTCTTATACATTGTCTCACACTATAAATCAGTCCGTGATTCATAGATCAGATTTTTGTGTTGTTAAAGTGTTGCCCAGATATGACAGAGCTACAGGAAGTAACTGCAGCACCAGAAGACAGAATGACAGCAGGAGAGGAAGGGACAGAGGAAAGAGGAGAGAGAAAGAGAGAAAGAGGGAGAGAGGGGGGGAGAGAGGGAGAGCGTTGGGGGGGTGTTAGGGGAAGACAAGCACTCGTGGGGGTCCCAGCTTTTAAATAATTCAGAGACTCACAGCACTCAGTGCAGAGGAGGAGCACTGTCAGGTCAGCTCATTCACTGCAGAGGAGAGGTAGAGAGGGAGAGAGGAGAGGACTGTACAGAGAGAGAGGAGAGTGCACAAAGATAGCATGAGAAGACCAAGACATCGCTGTGGAAGAGTTTTGCCTGCATGTGTGTGCATGTGTGCATTTGTGTTCACTGTGTGCATTATGCATGAGTGTGTTGTGCGCCAGCTGCGCATGTGTGTATTCTTTGTGTGTGTGTGTGTGTGTGCTGGTGATGAAAATAGACAAAATGAAGGAGAAACAGGTCGTTTCCTCCTGGAGCTTTCTGGTTTCTCTTAGTCACCACGGCAACCGCCTCCTCCCTCCATCCTGCACTCCTGTTTACTAAGTTTACTCTTCCCCATCCCTCCCTCCCTCCCTCCCTGCTCCCACGCTCTTTTGACTCCTCCTGTACCCCTCTTCATTTGCTGCATTCCCTCCGCCCCTCATCATGCTAAACAGTTGTGATATTTTTGTTATCATGTAGCAACATCCAGAAGAAGTCCCACTCTTCTATATGTCCATCCCAATTTATGTCTACCTGGCTACCTTTCCTTCCCCCTACCTGCCTGGACTTGTCCCCTCCCCATCGATCTACCCGACTCCTGCATGTTTGACTTTGTGAATGGAGATTAGAGGTCACTTCAGTGGCCTACAGGGGCAGAAACAAAAAAAGACATTTAATAAAAGATAAGCGACAGGATGGGAAAAATAGAAAGAAGAAGAGGTCACAGGAGAAGGCGAGACATACCCCTCCAGCTTTTAGAGGGTGGAGATTATTCACAGAATAATGACTACATTAGGCTCAGCAGTCCTGGAAAGAAAGGTGGTGTGAGGTTATTAAATGGGCACAGATGCAAGCTGTGTCAGATATACAAGGAGAGCAGAGCAGAGTCACACCCCAAAACACAGCTACAGTATTAAAAAATCTACATGTCCAAATTGTGATTATTATGCTGTAATCTATATTTTATTTTCTCACCACACTGTTGTGGCAAAAGGGTCTTGGTGCACGTTAAATGGAGAGTGATATTTCCTCATGGAACCTTGATGAAAAATACAATAAGATTAGAAGGTTTAGAAGATATGAAATACCACTGCTGCCACAGTATTTGGCCTGAGGCTGATATTAAAGATAAAGCAGGTGGGGATGAGAGATGCCATTGAGTTTGACGAGGTCTATTGAGCAGGAAAAACACTGTATGTGCCTGAGAGCTCTGAATATTTATGGTGATGTGTGACTTTGTGCGGGGAAGACACTGGCATCGCTAGCTGAGCTGTGGAGCCTCTGAGGTATGCCACATCCTCCCCTCCCGCCTCCTCCCTCCCTCCCTCCCTCCCTCTCCCCCGTGCTCCTCCGCGCGCCCCCCGCCCCGCCCCCGCCTCTTCCAGCGCGTCGCATCGCTGAGCGGTGTTCAGCACGGACAGCCAGCAGCGGCACGACCCAGCGCAGAGCTTACCTGGCCCCCGCCGAGGTATTTCTATTTCTCCCCGCTTTTACCGGGCGAAGAAGTGTCGACCGACGGAGAGCCCTGACGTCACCATGCCAGGTAGAGAGTGAAGGGAGCCTTCGGGTCGTGAGGAGGAGGGGAGTAACGCTGCGGGTGTGATTGGGGTGGCCTCTCCATCGCGGTGAACACCTTTCGGGCTCGGAGCGCGCAGCTCGGACGCACGTATGATGATGGACGGCCGGCCGCCGTCGCCGCTGCTGCTGCTGGCTCTCCTCGCCATTGCGGGAGGTGAGTAACTTGTCCGTCTCATAATGGCTCCATCGATGCGCTTTTTGTGTGCATCGTCACCTTTATAGGGCCGGAACCCACCGCGCATTCAGTGGGGAGCGGAATAGGTTTCCTCAAAGTGTGGAGGCAAAACGAGTGGTTAGATGCTGAGGAGAGGCAGACGCGGAGAGAAGGACTCTTTCATTGCTGTGTCACCATCTTTCTTATAATAACAGCAGCGAGCGCGACGGAATGGTGTGGTGGAGAAAATATTGCCCACTCCATATCACATGCGCACACTGTGGGAACACAAATATATATATATATAAGCTTGATGATTATCCGCTTAAACCCTGAAATAAAACCCTTTAATAGGGTATCTCTTGTTGTCAATGTGGTGCGTTTAGAGGCCTTACTTTATAAACTAACACCATGTGGTATTGTGTCACAAATATATCATTGCATGGACTTATAAGTGACCCTACTACTATGTTTATTTGTGGGGGTAAATCACACTTTTGCACCAGATATTGAAATAAATTATGGCACATTTTAGGACATTTTAAAGCATTTAAATGTTGCCCACACACTGCTTTTGCCTCTGATTGGCTGATTAGTTGCATGAATTAACACACACTGCAGGTAGTTACAGAAGTCTTTGTGAATGAGCATGCAGTCTGCTAAACATTAACCAAACTCTGAGGCCACTGTAGCATCCCTCCTCTCTAAATATACATTAGAGAGAGGGGAAGGAATTATGTTATCACCCTCTTACCCCCCTCCCCTCTCTCTGTCTCTCATTAACACTGAGGTCTTGCATTGAGTGGGCAGGTTAATGAGAGGCACGTTGAGCTAAAACAACTTCTACATCCTGTCATCAGAGGACAAATGATGTGTCATGCAGCAGCACAGGAAAAGCCTTCTGTCTCTGTGTAGCAGCTCAGACAGATAGATGGTCTTTTTGTCTTCATGGAGGACATGCACTGAGTAGACCAGTCTTATTTACGACGCAGCTCTCGCAAATGGCTTAAGTGTAAAGCCATTAGGGTGTTTGGACATATTTTACCTCCGTAACTTGGCTCTAATTTGGTGTTAATTTCCTCTCAGCAAGGGGGTTCGCCTCAAGCGGAGCGGAAAAGCACATCAGCTGATTGGCTGAATTACGGCCGCCTTAATATTTTCAGCCAATCCATAGTAGTGACAGGGCAGAGGTCAGCTCAGTGCCTCCGAGCAAAAAAAGACTGTTTGTCACTGGCTGTGTAGCAGCACACATAACCACACGCACTAACACACCTCCATCCACACACACACACACACACACACACACGCCTGGCCATCTGCCTTGTATTGACTAACTGTTCATCATCACCCATGGCGACAAACATGCTCCTGCTTTCTCTCTGGCACACACACACACACACACACACACACACACACACACACACACACACACTCCCGCTTTTTCTGTCACAAACACACACACACACACACACACACACAAGAGAGCTTTACGTCACGCCGTTCATCACAATACATTCAGAGGAGTATTTACAGAGACGTACAGTAAAGATCACTTTCGCCTCCATCAGCCTGCCATTGATCAGTTCAAGCACCAGCTCCAAACACACACACGCACACACACAAAGCAAACACATGTACATTTACACAGTTTGATTTTCATCACAATAACAACTTTAATTTATTGAACATTCTTCAAAAACACACAAGGTGTTTTACAGATATAAGAGATATTACATTAGATTCATTTATTACCATTTGCACAGCTATGTTGGAATTTTCATGCATATCTCTCAAAAACCTGGAAGAAGAAGGCAAAGAAAGACAATTAAAAGAGCAGCATAAAAACAGCAGATACACACTTTATAATACAAGATACACACTATAAATTTTATAAACATACACACTATGAATCATTGCACAAGACAGTGGACTGGGAAGAGACTCTGTACGACTTGTATATACAGATATAAGAAGTATTGTTTCAAGCTCTTTCTTAATAAGCACTAATGTGAGCTCATACACACATGAAAGAGACATAATATTTTAACAGTAGGCCTAAGATAGTGTTTGGTTTTGTTGATACCACAAAATAGTAAAAAGTGTTTTACAGATATAAAAGCAGATAAAACAAGGTAAGAAATACTCACAAAAGTGTATAAAAAATGTCAAAAATATTAAGTGCACAGAGACAAACTTAGGTCTCCTTGTATTAAAATACAAATTAAACAAATTAGAATAATGTAATAAATAAAAAAAACTACAAATAGAACCAAGGGCGTTGATTTTGTTTCAACATTGGGGGGGACACATACTGTATTTGAGCATCAAACACTTAATTTCCTGCATTTTGGTAAATTTTATGCACCAATTTATGGTGTAAATGTCTTCAATATTGTCAAAATCGAAGTCCTCTGCTACTTTCATGTTTGTATTGGGGGAGACAAATACACATGTTATAAATATTGAGGGGAGTGTGTCCCCTGCATCTCCCCTCCCCAAAAAATCTACACTTATAAACAGAACTAACAGAAAGTTACTTATCAAAAGTGACAAGAGTGTATCTCGTTTATGAAGCTGCTCGAAATTTGCTGCGTAACCTTTCGACTCCCTCAAGCGCTCATTTTTGTTGGTTGATCGTTCGCTGAGTTCAAACAAGAGGTATGTGCACAACACTACCAACATGAAATATCACTTTAAAGGAGCCTCATAAGCAGTGGAGTACTAATGAGTCATCTTCCCTTAAGGGAGAAAATCTGATTAGCATCATCCTCAGAGACTGTAAACTCAAACCACACGCAAACACACGTTTGAAGAAATGAGCACATGGCCGCGCGCACACCTGGGTATAAACACATTTCAGAGATTCCCTACAAAGAAGCTGCAAAGCACATAATTGTAAAACCGCCTCTTAGAAAAGACGTGCACAGACTGAGTTATACTCTTATGCGTTTGCTCACATTGGTGGTGATGGAATTAGGGAGAAAAGTCATAACGTTACACCTCCAGACGCACAACAATACTTTCTTACATAAGCCAAACATGCACACACAAGAGGAGTCTCACATTCAGTGGCTGCGCAAGGGCGCTCAAGGACATCTCACCACCTGTCTCAGACGCTGCTGCGAGGATGTGGCCGTCCTGATGGGTGAGGAGGATGTCTCTTGTCATTTCCCCTGCAGGCCATGCATAATAAACAGGTCTGTGGTGCTGAGTTGACCTGATGCAGGGGTTACTGGATATGGAGCACGGTGTGCGACAGTCTCATCACCCAAGGACGTAAAGTGTGCTGGGATTAGTTTTACAGCAACATTTTTTTTAAGCTCCATCTCAAAGCAGACGTGTTTGACTGGTGGCCAAGTCGTCCTCTTCGCATGTGCGACTGTGTGTATGCATGCGCCATAATCTTTGTCCTCTGCTTTATGAATGCACTTAGTGAATATCAACTAACCATTTCCTTGGCAGTGCTACAGTCTAGAAAGTTCTGCTCAGTCAGTTTAGCCTGTCATCACTTTTCTGCTGCACTGTTCCAGCCCACTGATCCCTGCAGCATCTCAACCTGCACATTACAACAGCCCTCCTATTGTCTCTCTCTCTGTCTCTCTCTCTGTCACTTTCTGTCTTTATCTCACTCTCTCATTTCCTCTGCCTGTATCTCTTTGGACCGAGTCCCAACACACAGCAGCAACAGGATCAGATCAGAGGATAGGGGCTGCATCTGTGATAAGAAATGCACAGCGGTCACACAACAGAGGCCTGCATTTGTATGTGAGAACGTGTGTGATCCCGTGTGTAAAACTGTGTGTTCTCATGTGTGATTTGGGCAAGACTGTGTGTGTGTGTGTGTGTGTGTTTGTGTGAATGAATGTGCGGTAGTAGCAGCACACAGCAGTGTGTGGCCCCGGAGATTAGAGGGAAGCAGAGGGAGAGCACAGAGGTTTAATAGAAACTTAAGCGGTGGAGAAGAAGAGGAAGATAAGAGACGTTTGGAAAGTTAAGAGTTTTAATTCAAGTTTAATTAAGGGGAAAAAAAAGAAAAGGTGGACTTACACCGAGGCAGCGTTATGCTTATGTTGCTTGATAAAATCATGAAAATACTCCGGCCTGGAAAAGTGCAATACAACATATCAACGAAACAGTAAGTAATGCTTTCCTGATTTCGATCAGGACGTCTGCAAGATAAGCTCAAATGTGATCTAGATGCACGTACTGCTGTCAGACAGGCGACCTCCTATCTCCGCATGTGTGCATACGATTCACACACAGCAGGCTTCGACCTGGTGATAACATGGCCTCAGATTTATGGGTAACCAAATAATAGCTCAAATAATAGCTGTTATGAGAGGCATTATGCAATTCAAATGATGTATTTTATTGCAGTCCCTGAAATATGCACCACTATAGTTAGAAAGCCGCACCGTCTGTCATCCAGCAGCTGAGCTCCTTGGGCTGTAAATAATACAAATAAAGCATACTGCATATCCCCGGTATGAGGATTTCAGAGCCTCTGAGCTTTTCGACTGCAGATTCCATAATGTTTGATTTTACCTTAGTTATCCAAAAACCTAAGATGCTATTTTACTGTAAAATAAAATGGAAAATGTTCATATATTAGCATCAGTTAAAACGTTTGATTTGAGCTTTTTAGGCTCAAGCTATACTGTGCGGGATCGATATTTGGCCCCACAGTATGCATTCGTGATAATGGGCCTGAAAAAGACTCTGGAGTTTTGTAGACCTATTAAACTATGATGATAACATTATTGCTAAAACATTTATATTACAAACATCTAAGAAATGACATGCAGCAGTTACTGTGGTGATCCACAGACTCAGATCTTTAATTTAATTGTCTCTGCATATGTCTTAATAGGCCTGTTTATCAGGGCCGGAACTAATGATTATTTTAATTACTCTTTTGAATAATCAATTTTGGTATATATAAAATGACTACGATAGAGCCTTTTTCGGCCCTATGTCACAATTATGTCATTTTATCAGCTGGAGGCAAAACACAACTCGCTAACACAGGGCTGGAGGCTACATAGGAGTCTTAAAATGTGGTATTGTTGTGTTATTAGGAGCCAGACTAGAAGGAGTCATGGCTCAAAACTTAAATTTTATCGCATACCAGCCGCCACTGCCCGTCAACAAAATGAAGACAGCTACAGTTAAATGCGATGAGATGAAAGGACTGGACTGAGGCCAATTTAGGAGGTATTAAGAGGAATATTGGATTTCTCTATAAGGCTAACTTTTGGCGTTTTAGATTCAAGATGTTTATTATCATATGCACAGTAGAAAACTCAGCGCTTTGAACCGTACAATGAAATTCTTAACACACAATCATTTACACAGGACAGTAATAGAAATAAGATTTGAAGTTAGATTTAAGAAAAAGCAATAAAATAGCAAAACAAAGAAATAAGTTTGAAAAGCGAGTTAAATTGTAAAGTGCACTGTGCCTAGCTGGTGTTAGCTTCAATAGAAAACAAGCCAGATGAGACCATTCTGTGCCGCCTTGCTTTGTAAGACTGGCATTGTTATGAATCACAAAGCCGGCCATCACACCTTCAGGAATCCTGTCACATCATGCACCCACTGAGTGAGAGCATACGGGTCAGCAAGTCTGGCCTGGTTCGTCACTGTTTCAAGTAAGACTTGTGGTCCTGGAGAGTGAGTGACCTGACATGGTGCGTTCATAAATTCAGACTGATGCTCTGCACTAAAATGAGAGCCCTGTTGGAGTGTTAATTTCTACATAAATAACGAATGGTTAAGTTAATGACACATTCACACAGTTTGGAGCTTTGCTGCCCTGTCTCCCCAGACAGAGTGTCCAGAGGACTCAGTATACGCTATGTAAATAATGGATGTAGCCAACATGACATCACCCAAGGTTGTGTGTCATTTGAAGCCTTGATCTTGGCATTTTGGCCTTTTCCATCTCAGATTTTTGGAGCCAGACCTGACAGCATTTTGACGAGAGGGTGGAGCTGACCCCAATACTGGCTGCTAGCTTAGTTAGCATGGTGCATTTACAGTTATGGTTAACTGTGGTAATGCTAATGCTAATTTTCACTGCCGAAAACAGGCTTAAACCATTAAAATAAAATGTAATTAGTGGAAAATATGAACATCCTTAGACGACCCCTTAGAGATCTTTAAGTACAACCAAGCGCTGAAGTTTTATTTTTAGATGACAAAAAGGTTACAATGAACTTCATAAGCTGAAAGCACAATGAAATAGTGACAGCTACGCCTATACTCTGTGAATCTAGAGGGAACGTTGTTGCTGTGGTGGCTACTTTCAACGGATGGCACCCACCTGTAACTCAAAGCAGCCACACCCTTAAATATACCTAACTTTAAGCCTTAATAGCATTTAAAAAGGTGAGCTGTATAAACGTTGTGTGCATTTTAACATGGGGGTGAATGGGGATTGACTTGGTCTTGGAGTCAGCCTCAAGTGGCTGTTAGAGGAGCTGCAGTGTTTGGCACTTTGCGTTGGCTTCAATTTTCAGTCCTGAAGGTTGCCGTTTGGGTGGTTTTGTTTTGTTTGGCCATCAAACAAAACCCAAAAACCTCTAAAACCCAAAATATTCCTTTTACAATAAAACGGACAGAAGCAGCACATCTCACTTTAAAAACCTGAAATTCATAAAGGTCTGCAAATTTGCTTGAGATTACTTGAATATTTAAATAGTTTTCTTTCGGTAAACTAATAACATTGTCTAAAAAATGTAATTGTGCCATCAGGAATTAGCCCACAAAGAGCTATGCTGCAAAAATCTGCAAACGTTTCTTGTAGCTCACATCTTACAACACACTCTTACACTCTTTATCTATTTGTTGATGTTTTGCCCTAGTCATTTGTGTGCACCTTTTTTTCTTTCTTTGTATTTAATTTATGCAAATAGAACATGAAATCAGATTTCAGACAGGGGCTTTGTGATTCCATTTATAACAGCAGTAACAGCATTAGTTTTTGTATTATGGTGTTTGTAAGAACAGCATTCAGCACAGGACTAAAGTCGATGCCTACGTAAAGTTTGTTCTGGCGTTGCTGTAAAAGTGTGTCCCCTCATCAATATTAGTAATTTAAAAAAACTTAACTGGCCGCTCTTTTCTCGACTTTGGAGTTTGTCAGATTTGGCGACAATAAAGCTTCTTCCGCCCTCAGTTAGTCCACAGTGGGATGGCTTTGTTTTTGGAGTGCTGTGATATTGCGGCTGGATTGGGGATCAATATTAATATCTCAGTTCTATGGGCACTACGGTGCCAATTGGGTGTTGCCAGTAGATCAATGGATCTCTCCATTATTGATTTAAGAATATTTCAGCATAAAAGGTCGCAGCTGCAGCCAAAAAGCCTCTTTGGCAGAGCGTCAGGGAGCAGAGCAGAGAGCGACCCTACTTTCCCTCCAACCTTTTCTCATTTGAGCGAGCTGTATAAATAGAGATCATCACTGTAATAGTCTTAGCGGGATAATTCAATCTAGCTCTCGCTTCGCCCTCGTTTTCCCCACATTTGTCTTTACGGCGTGTGTGGACTCTGGCCTCTAAGTAGCTTGTAAACTCAAAACAACACGCGCTGTAAAATGCTAACGATTGATGATTTTATACGATCAAACAGGTCACAGCGGTTTTCCCAAAAATCCTGAGTAAGACTCAGGGGACACACTCTGAGGTGAATCAGGGTGCTGAGATCAGTGGCTTTTTAAAAGAAGGAAAGAGAAACGGATGTAGCTGAACATGGCTACCGTCTCGTCTGTTCCTGTGCTGTGCCACTGACGCGTGTGTGTTTGCATGTGCGTGGTGGTGTGTAACTTCCTTCGCTCTAGGGTCTAATGGGGAGCCCTGCTGAAAATATTCATAGTGTCACATTAAGTTTGCAATATTGCAATGGAAAACAACCAGAATACAACCTGAGCTACCAGCAACATTACAACCACTCAGCTCGGCCTTTAGCATGACAGCGTGTCGTATGTGGAGACGGCGAAAGAGGGCGATCAGTCTTTGTTTAGAAGCATTAGTAAGTGCTGAGGATGAGCAGCCGGGTTAACATGTTTGTGCAGTGATCAGGCTGCAGTGCGTGGATATTTTTATCAGTCTTGTTCTCTAGATAAGAATAAACCAGTAAAGCTCTCTGTTTTGGTCCCTAATTTGTCTCAGTGTCGTGAAATATTAGTCTAGACTTTCATCCTGAGCCCGTGCATGCAAATATTTTAGTAAAAATAAGCAGAAAATACGAGGACTCAGAGAGTGGATGTGTAAGGCGAGACTGCACAATCCTTTTTTTTAAATCTGCATCTCGATCCAGATTTGCGTCAACACACATGTGGTGGGATGCTTGACTTTTTTTTTATTCTAGTTTGTGTGGGAGTTGAAACGGAAATATTGGAACTGTTCAAACATTTTTAACAGCCTTTGTCACGATGTTACCACCCTGATAAAAATATATATAGATCTGTAGCATGGGCGGATTATGAGACAATGGGCCCCTGGGCATAGATATGCAAAAGGCCCCACCACTTCTCCTAGACAGGAGCAAGACACACAGATTTTACGGTGGTTTTGCATCTTTTTCATAGCTGTTATGCATCTTTTTGGTGTTTTTAAGGTCATTTTGTGTCTTTTTTTGGTCATTTTGTGAATCTTTGTGGCTGTTTAACCTCTTCTGTAGTTATTTGTGTCTCTTTGCAGTTCACTTGCATCTCACTGTGGCCATTTAGCCCCTTTCTGACTGCACAAAAACCCTCTGAAACCCACCAACATCTGGCTTTTGTGTTTAATAGCAAAGGTTTCAATTGGCATTTACACCCGGGACAAATGACTGCAGTAGTCGTGGGTATTTATCACCTCCAGCTCGGTATACCAACTGTACTTCTGGTATAGTACCCTGCAACCAAATAAATCTGTGCAAAATGTAGTTTGCAGTATGAAAAAAAACCTTACTTATGGTGCAGGCTTTGATCGACAATGATGAAAATACAACATCTGGGTGGACCTGTTCATTTTTTGCCCCTTTACCGGAAATATGCAATGACGGGCCACCACAAAATACCAGCTGTCTGCACCCAAGCAATGCTCGACCATCGCTCCAAATGAGTTTGAAAGAGTGACTGAATAAGTAAGAAATATATGTAAATAAGTGACCACTGACACATTTTTACTGGCCTTCATGCTGCTTTACTGTGTGTAAATGTGTATTTTGGCCTGTGACATCAAACGTGACACAATCTAGTGCAATTGTAGACAAGTCCATTGTCTATTTTTCTATTTTGTTGTCCAGTTTTTGAGATATTATCCTCATATTAAAGAAAAAAATCAGACAGAAGCTGACTTAGATTGATACATTTGGATTGAAACTTGTAATACACGCTGTAGTTCCTTTGCACACAGTTAACTGAATCACTTTGGCCTTGGACTTTGTTTTGGCTTCTTGTAAAGCTGGTCTTAGTCATCTTTGGGTCTTTGACTAAGGAGCTTTTCAGTAAACCCACATAATTACTCCTAATGCAGCCACTCAAACAGTATCATCAAAGATGACGGGAAGTTTGAGGCACAAAGACGCATTAAAATCTTCTTTTTCATAGATTTAACTCCACAGACGCTTCAAGATGCTTAATATTTATTTATTTAACCTTTATTTAATCAGGAAGTCCCATTGAGATTAAGAATCGCTCTCACAAGAGAGACCTGGCCGAGTAGCAGCCAATAAAAACACATTTAAAATGCAACAAATACAACATATAATACAAAAATCCACAATAAAACAACTATTCAAACATAGTGTCCCTCAAGAAAAACATATATGTATGTGTATATATGAATATAGTTTCAGATATAAAGACAATTCTCACAAACTGTGTTTACAGAGAACAGCTGGATATCACTGTGACACTTACGTGATCTAGTTAGTCCGAGCATGAAACTACCATTTGCATTGTGAGTATGGCTGATGGAAATGCAGGCCTTTTCTGCTTCATCATTGTTTAAGTGAACTGTATTAGCTTTCTGTCTCATCCGACAGTGTTATTGCCTTGTGCTTCTGGGAATATATACATTACTCATATGGTCCAGGCACAGACAGTAGTGTTTATTTCCCTCATGAATATGTGCACACAAAAAGACACACACACAGACATATACACATAAAAGAAAGCAAACCGGCACAATAAACAACCACAGTGCTACACACATGTGCTGACAGGAAGTGTATTGATGATGGTGGATTAGCGAGGGAAGGGGCAATAAATGGACAGTGGCTGTCAGCGACGGGGAGATGGAGATAACAGGAAGGATGAGAGCGAGGGAGAGACAGCCAGGGAGTGAGGAGAAAATACGGGCCGCCTCGGATGATGGAAAGATGGTGAAAGTGTAAAAGAAAATGAGACGGACGAGAGCGGACGCAGGGAAGAGCAGGAGATTAAAAAAATGATGGGGGGGAATTGCGTGTTCAGTTTACGGGGCATGAATAGAGTCCTCATTGATCCAGAGACAGAGGCTATCATTCCTGCTCAGTGAACACAGCAGTGCTACAGGGCAAGAGGGAGGGAGGTGGGGGGTGGAGTGGAGATCAGGGGAGGACGGAGTGTCAGAGGAGCTCAGAGACACATTCAGAGGGAAGCAGGAGAAAGAACATCAGTTGAGTGTACGTTTAGTTTGTTTATAGCTTTTTAATTTCCATTTTTAATTTCCATTTTCATATTTTTACATCATTAATGCAACAAATCCCAACATTTTTTTCTCTCAAATGTACTTGTTCTTCTTTTTGAGTGTCTTTCCCTTCATGTATTAATCATTTCCTTCCTTTCTGTCTTTATGCATTTAATCTCCACTGATTTTTTTTTTTAGGTTATTCGATTAATCGGGTGATTATTTTAAGTTGCTGGTCTATGAGATGCTCATTGCAGTTTCCAAAAGCTAAAGATGATGTCTCCAAATTGCTTGTTTCGTCTGACCAACAAACCAAACCCCCATTAAATAAATCTATTTAATCTACAACTAGAAAAGTGCACTTGGTAGAGTGCACATCTCCACCAGGTGGCCGCGCGCCCCCCGGGCTGACCATGGCCACTCAAGACAATTGCTGTAATTCCTGCAGACATGCAGCAGCGTGTTTCAGAAGCCTCGCAGAAACTAATAAAAATACATGCTATTTTTGACAGAGCCACAGGGCTTTGCACAGAGCAGATCAATTTCTCTCGCTAACAAGCACCGTATGTGACATATAGATACGAGGATGAATGTGGTTTTAATAACTACAACATAGCCACAAATCTTCAATCCATGCGTCCATGACTGGACTTTGAACGGTTTTAACTGTCTCTAGGGGACAGCACAACAGAATAGGGAATAAAAATAGATGCAATTACAACAGCAAAACAAAAAAGCACAAATATTATGAAATGACCAAATCATCAAAATCAGGCAGACAAATGCTCCGTGTGTTGTATGATGTCAGACAGAACAATACCTGGCATTGTCCCTCCCGGCTCCCTTACAGTCAAGATGGCGGTAAAGATAGCAAAAACAGGGATTTACTCATCTTGTATCATGTCGTGTAACTTCAGTCGATCATAAATAATTTATCTGCAGATGCCCTGGTTCTAAATGAGTCCAAATTTTTCTATGGATGACAGTTTTGAGCCACAATGAAGGCCAAAATATGGCCTGTATCAGACAGTGAGTCAAACAGGTTTTTTAAACAATTATGGATCTCCGCAATTATGTCCGTCCTGGAAGAAGGATCCCTCCTCAGTTGCTTTTCCTGGGGTTTCTACCATTTTTCTTTCCCCATTGAAGGTTTTTTTTATGGAGTTAGATCAGTCTCAATATTCACAAATGCACACAGAAGGATTCACAAATACATGTTAAGATTTATATATAAATGACTCTCGACACACAAATATTTTCAATGCACACACATATATTTAGCATTTTATATAAATGTAAAAAAAATCCACAAATAACCAAAAAAGTTTCACAAATGTATTTCTGATGCACACACAAATATTTATTGTTTTAAATATATGCAATAAAAATCCACAAATATATGTATTTAAAAAGTATTTGCAATTTTCATCAAAACATATGTGGATGTTGATACATTCATTTACAAATGCTTTTATTTTGTGAACCTCCGCGCATTTGTGTGTGAACCTCCGCGCATTTGTGTGTGAATCTTTTTGAGACTCTCCTGACGTCACCCGATCCACAAATGCATTTTTTCTACCAAGGGGATATAGGTAGCCAATCACATGTCTCCTTCCTCTTCAGCCAATCACATGAGCGTCCCGCCACCACCCACACGTGGGGTATGTTTTAACGTCGTAGCGTCAGAAGGTGGCAGTAATGCACCACTACGTTGTTTGCGACCGCCAAATTAATACGGAAGAGAAGAAGAAGAAGAACGAAGACGAGCGTAGAGTGCTTAAGCGCTGCTCTATTTCCAGCGCGGCCGGCACTGCGAGAAAAAACCTTTTATGTCCGTCCCGGAGCAGGCTGGGGAAATAGTGTCGAAGGTGCCGCTGCCGATGTGTGTTGGGGGCGGCACTTGACGGACAACGCACCGCGCCGGCGGCGGTGTGCGTTGCACGGTGTACGTTAGCGTCAGTTACACGGTGCAATTATACCAACTAAGCAAGTTTCAGATAATTTGCTAACTAACTGGGCTGCCACACACTTTAGCAAAACCAATCACAAATAATTCAACAAAGAGTCATGATTTACAACCAGTGGATACACTTACAGGCAACAGTATCCAGCTGCAGCCCCGGAGCAGAAGCCCCTGACATGACACAAGCCTCTGGCTTTTTTTTTTTCTAACAACTTTTTTAAGTAAAATTGCATAACATAGCGTCTATGAATTGATGAATTGTCCATTTATTTTACCTTTATTTATTTAATCATACAAGTCAACTTTGTTTTTTGTTTGTTTTTGACCACATCGCCACGTTCAACCATGAATAAAAGAAGCTGCGCTCAGTGGGCGCTCCTTCTATATTAATATTCATATGCTTCGTTAACTACAACCTGTATTCATTTAGGTCGGACCTTTCAAACTACAAATAGCCTATTTCACCATTCAATGTGAGAAATCAGTGCTAACATTCAAAAATAGCTGACTGTTACCCTATTTCGTGTGTAAGTGAACACAATGAAGAGACAAAAGTCAATTTGACAAACTTTATTTTCAAATTTCCACAAACAATATCTGATGGCCAGTCCGCTTCTCCTGGCAGCCTGCAAGAGACAGAAAAGATAATGAGCACGTAACTTCAAGAAACAAATCCCAACTTCACCACTGTATTTTTTTGTTTCGCATTTCAGCTGTCTTATAGCCAGATTGAAGGCTTCGGGTCCGTCACTCTGCTTAATTTAGCGTTGTAACGGCCGGACTACACGGTGTCGGCCAGCCGGCATGACCTCCGCGCTCCTCTCCGCTCCTCTCACCCACACTTGAGCACCCGTCCAGGCCGCGGAGGTCAGGCCGGAGGGCTGCGGTCGTCAGGCCCGGGCGGGACCATAGGTGAAGGGATCCCAAGTCTCGAGCCCTGCCCTCGCCACTCACCAGGATCCTCTTCTAACGGTCACAGAATAAACAACATAGCTATTTTCTGCCAATTTATTCCAGTTAGTTTACCTGAAACCTGCTGCGTTGAGATGCTGTGTCCTGCGAGCTCAGTTCCACACAAAGACCGCGACAATAATATCCAGCATCACTTCCGTCACGTCAGGGGCTTGTGCTCCGGGGCTGCAGCTGGATGCTACTCCTGACCCCCAATTTCCACCAGATGCGTATTGGTTGCGTCTGCGGTCCGGCACGGCAGCGGAGCCGATTAGATTCAATTATAGTCAATGTGTGTGTTTCCACCGGCTCCGGCAGTGCTGCGTTCCGGCTCCGTCTCAGCTCCGGCAGTCTGGAGGCCTCCGCAACAGATACGCAGGACTTCTATTTTTGCCGGACGCCGGAGCACAACGCAGCAATTCAGCACAGAGCAGATCGTGCGGGGCAGGAAGTCGTGCAGAGAAACACAATAAAACATCCGGTTAATACTCAAAATAAGATACACAGTGTTCACGGCGGATCATATTTCCCTGCACTACACCTTGAAAACTACATAATGGGCAGAGGCAGGCCTGAAGTCAACAGGTCAGAGGTTTTTAGACGTCATTTCACCCCGTTGACACCGTGGACGAGGAGATATTCATCATGGCAGTGCACCGAGATGTGTTCCGGCGGAGCTGCACCGCTCCGCACAGCAAACGCAGCCGGTGGGTATTGACGGACGGCGGAGCACGCCGCGGATAACCAGCGCTGCCGTACCGCAACGGACACGCATCCAGTGGAAATTACAGGTGCACGATCGTCGGCCGCCATGCTGCAAACTAGACCTCTTCATCATCTATGCTCTTGACCATAGACATACGCTCTTGACCTTCTTCTTCTTCTCTTCCGTATTAATTTGGCGGTCGCAAACAACGTAGTGGTGCATTACTGCCACCTTCTGACGCTACGACGTTAAAACATACCCCACGTGTGGGTGGTGGCGGGACGCTCATGTGATTGGCTGAAGAGGAAGGAGACATGTGATTGGCTACCTATATCCCCTTGGTAGAAAAAATGCATTTGTGGATCGGGTGACGTCAGGAGAGTCTCAAAAAGATTCACACACAAATGCGCGGAGGTTCACACACAAATGCGCGGAGGTTCACAAAATAAAAGCATTTGTAAATGAATGTATCAACATCCACATATGTTTTGATGAAAATTGCAAATACTTTTTAAATACATATATTTGTGGATTTTTATTGCATATATTTAAAACAATAAATATTTGTGTGTGCATCAGAAATACATTTGTGAAACTTTTTTGGTTATTTGTGGATTTTTTTTACATTTATATAAAATGCTAAATATATGTGTGTGCATTGAAAATATTTGTGTGTCGAGAGTCATTTATATATAAATCTTAACATGTATTTGTGAATCCTTCTGTGTGCATTTGTGAATATTGAGACTGATCTAACTCCATATTTTTTTGGGGGGAGTTTTTCCTTATCCGCTGTGAGGGTCCAAAGGACAGAGGGATGCCGTATACTGTAAAGCCCTCTGCGGCAAATTGTGATTTGTGATATTGGGCTTTAGAAATGAAATTGAATTGAACCATGAAAGGTCCTTGAGCATACAGTCATAAATAGGCACACAAAATATTACTGTACGTTGATTGTTCCAATAGTTTGCCAGACTAGCTGCGAACCGACGGATACACACGCACACACACACACACACACACACACACACACACGCCCAAATGCATAATTCCCTCTCGCCTGGCAAAATTAATTTTATAAAACAGAAAAATAACCCCTACATTTAAGAAGTTGGAACTAAAGATTGCTTGGCATTTGTGCTTTCGTAACTACTGCCTAAATTTCACTCGATTGAGCTTTTAGTTTTGTGCCTATCCTCCTGATACCCCAACTTTTGTTTGGTATGCATTTTTAATTTCTCCTAGCTATTTGGGATCAGTAGGACCTGAGTATAAAAAAAAGTATAAAAAACTAAGCATTGTCAACGATAATTAAGTCCTAATGTCCTCAAACGAGACAATATTAAAGTCTGAGTGTTTTTACACGAGTACTTCCTAATTAACAGCGTCTTAGCTTGTTACTGTTGCTAAAATTTGGTCAAATTTGTTGCCATATCAAACTTCTAACATTATCAATCATAAATAAAACATAAAATGTGATCAGGTTTTGGACCTGGTCCACTTTTGTGTCGATATCAGCTGCAGACTGACTTGGCAGAGATGGCTGCCATCTTGCTTTTACATGGATTAGTGTATCGTGGTCCTACTACCACTAGATGGCACAAAAAAGTGTCCATGAAGGAGGACAACAGGTCTTAGTTAAGTAGAATGAAGTATAAACCCAAAATGTGATATCCCCATTTGAGGACACTGGGTCTTGGGAGGATACGACACATATAAAAGATAGTAATGAAGGTATGTTCTGCTTTGGTCTTTGTATTTGATATTATTTTTCATTGACCATTTATATTGTATTTATTGTCTGTTAGAGTCCATGTCTTGTCACTTAAAACTGAAAGGATTCTCATCAATATCTTTACATTTGAAAAAAAAAACCCTCAAACATCACTGTGTTAATTTTACCCACTTCAGCTTTTACGTGTTTGTTTTCCTGTGCCCTTAATAGCCTCTTAAAATAGCAGGTTTAATATGACAGCGTTGGTACCAAGTTAACGGTAAGCAGCCAGCCTGTGTTTATCTTCAGGGGGAACGTGTGAGGGAATTGTGAGAGGGAAAAGATGCAGCACAGGAGCGAGCAGATGCCAGAGAGGCAGGGAGCGAGTAGCGGGAGCAAGAGGGAGGAAGGAGGGAGGTGCAGAACAGTTGTTTTTCTTCCATGCATCGTGTCTCTCAGTAAAATGCCTCCCCTCCTGTGTGCGCTGTTGTGACAGCTCTGCCCAAAGTCGACCACTCACACAGATACGACTACAGTCTGCGTACAGATGGAGGGACGGTGGACAGGAGGGAGGGAGGGAGGGACAGAGGGGGAAAGACAGGGGAAGGGAAGTGAGAGATGGAGTGAAAATAACCCAAAGTACAAAAGACTGGCAGTTGGGGAGAAGTGCAACACAGCAGAGGAGAATAGATAGAGAGCAGAAGCACGAAGAGAGCGATAGAGACAGAAAGGATAGCGATAGAGACATTCAGACTGGTTGACTCATTCTTATGATGTCAGATCTTGTAGAAGTGTGTATCGAGCTGTGTTGACGTGCTCCAGCCGGCAGTGATGAGTAATGCCATGGTTCAAAGGCTTTGCATTCTCGATACACATGGATAGCCAGCTCTCAATGCTGGCAGTGAGGGCGAACGCAGAAACCAAACAGCACACTGATTTCCTGCCCTTGTGTGAATACGCATACAGCCGATGTGGTTAAAAGTCTTTTTTAAAAAGCGCCAAGAGAGACACAGATGGCTGCAGCATTTTTTTGTCTCATGATAGAGGCAGATGATGATGATGATAATGTGTTCTCATTACAGGCGGCCTCGGGGCAGACACAGAGGAGCGGTTGGTGGAGCATCTCTTAAACCCAGCCCACTACAACAAACTGATCCGTCCTGCGACTAATGGCTCCGAGCTGGTTACCGTGCAGCTGATGGTGTCGCTGGCCCAGCTCATCAGCGTGGTGAGTGTGCGTGTTTCCGGGCTTGTGTGATTGAATCAGTGGGCACCTCTTACAGTATGAGGACAATCCAGTGTGTTACTCATCATTTTAAATTCTGATTTAACATCACAATGACTCCAAAAGATGGTCTTAATTACATTTAGAAGGCATTTGTAAGGTGCGAAATCTGCTGCTAATTCTGTCTAAAGCTGTTCTGCTTGATCTCTCAGCTCCGCCATAATGATTTGTATTCATGTCTCATGGTAAAAGCTGAAAATGAAGTTGTTTAATGATGTAAATCCCAGGAAACCTCAAGTCAGGCTGATGATCAATTAGTCCTTGGCTCAAGGCCTGATCTGTTTCATAGAAATCCATTCAGTGAATTCTGAGAATATTTTCTCAAAGACAGGCAAACGGCCAGTGGTGGAGAAATATTAAGATCTTGTATTGATTTCAAAGTAGCAATAACACAATCTAAAAAAATACCAGTCAGGTCAAAGCTACTTTGACCTGACTGAAAGTAGACAGCTACTTTACAGAGACAGCAAACTAGCTAGACAACATAGCCAAACACAAGACTGATACTGAATGTAATAAGCTGTTGAACTGATGACTAAGGAGAAATCTGGACCCTGTGGCTGGACCAGTTGGGAACCACTGAACTAGATGGCACTCAGCTTGTGTTGCTCAAAGCACCAAAAAACAAGTGTGCATCTACTGCAGCGTATCCTCCAGTTTCATGTAGGAACTATTTTCTTTCTACCGAACTACACTTGTCAACCGTATCATCGCGAAGAGCAAAGTGTGCATCTCCTGTGAGCTAGATAACGTTACAGCTCAGCTGAGGAGGATGCCATTAATGTTTACATCTCACATGAACCCCTCTTCCATGACTAGATGCACACTTTGTTCTGATAATAGTTGGCAGATGTAGGACATTGCTGGGAGTTTTTCAAATGTATTCTTTAGCGCTTTGATGACCACAAGCTGAGTGCCATCTACTTCTATAATATCAGAGAGAAGGCAGACATCTCTACGGCAAAGAATCTAAACGTGAACTGGCCCTTTAAAGTTACAGCGCTCACCCTGTGGAAGAGAGGAAGAGAGACGACTGGTTGCTCATGCAAACGTGGATCAACAGGAAGCCAATCCAGGCAAAAAATATATAGAGAAAAACAAGGAAGGAAATATTAAAAAGCCTTTATTGCAGTGGCTAAATCATTAAAAGAGCCAACATGTTTCCACCACTGCAGGCCTTTGTCCGGGCTTTCAAAAGAAGCCATTTGGATATTTATTTTGGAGTGCCTGGATTGCCTTCCTGTCGATACCTTTCGATACTGTAGGGTTTCACGTCATGTTTACATTGTATTTATACTCGTTATAGGATTTAAAAGTTCGTCATCTGCAAAGTAAGTGTCGAATAAATGCGGTGAAGTAAAAGGCACAATTCATCCCTCTGAATGTTGTGTAGTAAAAGTATAAAGTAGCATAGAATTAAAATACTCACGTTAAGTACAAGTAACTTATAATTGCACTTACAGTAAATACAGTATGTGAATAAATACACTTTCCACCACTGCAAACAAGCTCAAGAATAATTACTTTCAGGGATGTAAAGATGCTTCACTGAAATGTAGTACTGTAGTTTATTCACTCCACTGATACGATACATAAAGATCAGTTTATGTCAAGGACCTCTCAGCCAAACACTTGTTAATATGAAGTATTTTATAGTCCTGGAGGAGCTTTTTAAAGCCTGTGAATTAACCCCTATGCTGTCATCAATGTTATTTCAGCCTTGGCGAGAAAGTTCTACAAACCAGTGATGTGGAGTTTGAAAGACACGGGCATTTAGCAGGCAATGAAAGACGCTATCAGGTTGCATATTGCAAGCTTGACTCAGCTTCTATGCACTAAGAGTCAGGATATCTTCGCTTTGCTGCATCAATTATGTGCCACTTAAAAAAAGAATCTGTCACACACGTCCTTCAGCTCGGTGGAAGTGCTGTAATGAATCACCGAGGAAGCTCTTTGATCATAGTTTGTAATGTATATGTCTTCTTTTTTTCTGCAGCATGAGAGAGAGCAGGTGATGACCACCAATGTCTGGCTAACACAGGTGAGACTTCCCACTCTTCTCCTCATATTACCGTCCTAACGTAGTAAACATTCTGCGACACAGAGAAAATGCAATGAAGACAGAAAGATCGTTGAATTGCAGGCTGAAGAATTCATTAAATATTTGATTTTGGGTGATTTTACCTTTGATTTCCCACCTTCACTGGCAGATCTGTCACATTCTGCAGGGGCTTGAGTGGTAGTTACAAATGCAGGCACTGCATAATGCCCTCTCTGCTGCATTCTACTGTATACATGGTGATTTATATTATATAATCATCGGCCACAGTATTATTACACCAGTAGACTGTAGCACATGAGCAGCGGTCCAGTTACTGGAGGGGACAAATGCATCTCTGTGTTCCATATGTTTCACTGGTTGTCGCTGAGTCTAATCTCGTCTCCATTCACGTGGAGCAGCAGCCCTGAGAACTGACATGACTGGTGAAGTGTCAGACACTGAGAGAGACATCAAACAATACGCGTCCTCCAAACCGCCACTATCTGACAGGAGAAATATGAGAAGTGAATTGAAATTTACGAGACAGATCTTTTTTAAACACCTAAAACACAAACGCCGAACCCCTTTTTCACAGTCGTGAATTTGTTAGTTTTGGATGAGACCTACCGTAACCTCACCCTGTGAGTAATGTGACCCTGACTGAGCCGTGACCCTCTTCTACATGGCTGGCTCTTTGTATGCATACAGCTGAGGCCTGTAACATGCTAGAACATGTACACATTTCCACGCGCCGCGTATACAAATGCATTCGGCCACACACGTTGTCAACATATGTGCTTGCTTTTGAGGGCAGGTGTCAGAACAAATCACACGGACGTGTTCAATTTGTAAGTAAATTTAGATCCATATGAAGCAGATGACATTTTCTCTAAAGTAGCCTTTCGTGTGCGATGTCACCGTCGTGGGTGCTGCATTTTTGATTCTTTAAAGCTTCGTGCATTTTTCTGTCCCGTGTCCACACACATGCACACACACTTGCACCTGAGCAAGTTAGGATTTATGGCATGTAACGGAGCGTGGAATGGCCATCAGTGCTCTATGGATCCCTTGCTATGAGAAAGCAGGGGAGCCAAGGACAGCTGTCCAGAGCCAAGACAAACTGTAATGACCATAATGCATCACAGTTACTGCAGATGACCCAGCTTGAGAATTACAGCTCTGACATGGCCATAACATAGAAGAGCCAGACTGAGTGCCGTCGCAGGTTGCAGAGGCTTCAGTGTGGAAACGTCAATGACTGACCCGCAGCATACAGAACGAGATAATGCTGTCTTTTTAAAAAGGTCACACAGAGGACACAGAGATGTTTGCTGATGCGCGCACACACATGCAGGAACAGCCGTACTGTAGATGCCATTTCAATCATGCTGATTGGTTTGTGGCTGGGTGTGTTCAAAAGACCATTCACTCTCTCTCTTTGGGTTAAAGTTAAAACAATGATGTAAGTGCAGAGGGGCTCAGCACAGGATGTTCCCCAGGCTTGTTATGTGTCAGATTGACTACTGACCGACTGACGGATGGACGGACCTCTCCTCTGCTCCCCTCAAGATGTCTCCTTGCTGCGGTGTGATTGGCGCATGAGTGATTAAGCATTTTATTTTTATTGGCCCTCAGGAGTGGCAGGACTATCGTCTGACTTGGGTCCCTGAGGAGTTTGATGGGATGATGAAGGTCAGGCTGCCCTCAAAACACATCTGGCTGCCTGACGTGGTGCTCTACAACAAGTGAGTCATTCACTCACCCTCCTGCCCTCACTTCAGAAGACACACACGGGCCCACGGATGCACGCGCGCCCATAAACACGCACACCAAAAAGCACATGTTGTTCTCATATTAAACTGATAACATTATAAAGCCGACTCCCTGCTGATTTGATCCAGCTGCCACCATTGTAAGTCACTTTGGATAAGAACATCAATTAAATGCCAGAGGTTTCACTGTGTAATACATGCAGACCTGCCACACATGACTGAACGTGTCCACTGCAATCAGCTCATATCACTCATGCTACATTACTATACAGTACCTCCAGGTCTCATGAGACGCTTCAAAGATGGAGTCATCTGCACAACACACCCGAATAGACGCATGGACAGTGGATGCATGCAAATACAGTAAATGCATACAGTTAACCAAAAAGAAGCGCTTGAACATAACACACACCTAAACTCTTATTTCTCTGTGGTTTGTTGTAAAATGTGTCATTTATCTATTTATCTGCATGCAGAGATGCTCGATCAATAACTATGTATTTGCATCTTGACTTAGTCAGTAATTTTTAGGTGAGTCTTTCCAGTCAGGTGCAAGTTTCGGAAATGCTTCTGATGCGGCCTAAAATGCTGGATTGAGTAGCAGCGTTCTGAAACCACATAATTAGCCTCCACGTCGTCACTGTTGCAGCTTTCCAAGGAGTGCTTGATGCGAACATGTTTCGCATATTTAGACGCATTGTAATCCAGCAGTGAAACTCCAGTGTTTTTAAAGACTATACAAAACAAATTTCTCCAGCATTAAATGTCTTCTATGATTATTTATTCATTTATCCCTGTTGAAAGGAGCTGTTGCTGATGTTAGCTGTTAGCTGTTAGCTGAAGCCTACTGAGCACATGATGTATTTCAGGATGCACTGGGTCGAGTCTGTCAACAAATCAGAGGCTTGACAGCGCTGATGGAATGACATGACATTCACCCATCTTAGTATCAGTAGATCTGTGCTGTTTTCTCACCAACAAACATAATGAGGAAAATATTGTGAGTGTCATAAATAATGTCTAGATTATCCAGTGCACACTCAGAGTGTTTTCACACTTGCTCCTTTTCAGCCCTCTTAACAGACTCAGAGCGATGACTCAGCATTTTTTGCGCATATGTGAACACTCCCAAGAAGTGAACCTCTGAAGCGAACCGAACTCAGACTACCCCGAGCAGTGCAAATAAATACAAGGAGCAAAGCGAACCTTTGGTCCCAGGTGTTACACCCCGCCCTTAGGCGGCCCTATGGGGCAAACAAAACTCCAACACTCACCCAAAATAACCACATTTAGAAATCGGATTTATTACAAGAACAACAAGCAAACAAGACAACAAAAATCCCACGCTGAGAGGCAGCAGGACCAGCAGTCCCCACATCAGAGGCCTCTCTCCTTTGCTGCTGGCAACACCTCCTCCATGCCAGGTGCAATGCATCTTGTTAAGTAATGCAGCACACCTGGGCAGATCTGCAAGGGAGGGAAAAGGGAGCACTCACACAGCTGTAACACCAGGTTAGGGTTCCAGGTTTGCTATGCGCTTTGCTACTGTATTTAGCCCTCTGGATCACATGCTGTTGCACTTGGACGCTTGAAAAAAAACAAAACAGACAAAACCAGCAACGTTTGCAAGGACACAGGACGAGAAGTAGTTTTGGTCCACGGAAGATACTGCACGTCTTCAGATGTGGAATGCAGGATACATTAAATGGCAACAGTCCAAAGCACATAGAAATGCTAAGGTTTTCCTTCAAGTTAAAGGCTTCATAACAGCACTGCTGTAGCACATCCAAGCAGAAACAAAACTACATCAATTTAAATAGAGGTTAAAGTGTGAACCGAAAGAGAGCTGAGGCCCCAACAGAGCTGACTTTGACCAGAAAGAGAACTGAGTCCTTTTTCTGTCAGTCCACTTTTTGGTCCACTTTAACAGGACTGAGTTTAGTTTGTTTAAAAAGGACTATATGTGAAACACATAATAATATTGTTAGGCATCCACCCAGGGCGTAAAGAGCAGTTCATGGGTATGTAATAGCTGTAAGATGTAACTGTTGTTACTTCATTTTTACATTTTATTTGTTGTAACATGGAAATAGGTTAGTAGCGTACAGCTGTTCAATTATTTTTCTTTTTTAAATGTAGTGACATCGGATCAGTATTTGGCATTAGCCAATAAGCAAGTTCAAGTATCGGAATCGGTATAGGAAATGGTATAGGAACATTTTTTAGGCGTGGATTCATCTGTAAGGGGACCCCAAGGGCAAGAACCTTGCTGCTGAGCTGCTACTGATTCCCGTCTACAGCCTTACCCTGAACATAGAACTATATAACTGCTTTGGCCAGTTGTTCAGCCAGACTCCAGTTTAGATCTCAGTAATATGGTTCAAAATAACAACTTAAACACATATATGCAAAACAAACATGTAAAATAGTCCAATTTTATGTTCAGTGCAATTAACTGTAATCGATTTTCTACATTTTTTAATTACAATTAGCCTGCATGTCTGATGGAAGTGCGGATGCAGACCACTTGTCTCAATGTAATGGAAACTGAGTGTCAGCCCTACAGTATGTAAATCAGCTCATCAGAGTACAGTGATCTGTCTGGCCTTCTCCTCTTTCCCTGCCTCGGTCCTTACTTTACTAAAGATTAAAAAGATCCCTGACCCGCGGAACTCTGAATAAAATGATCCTGCTAATCCCACGATCCCCGGGTCGACACGCTATCCTCCCAGTCCTCGGACTCACTGTCACTCACCTAAACAGGAGGATTAGATGTGGACACAGCTGCACCAGAGCTGCTAATTTGGAGGTCTCAATTAGATTTTGTTCCTATATTTGCAGGAAAGTTGGTGTTTCTGAGAGTGCACTTCGGCACAGGGGTCAGCTGTGTAATCAGTCAAAAATTAAGACTTATCCGTTTGCGTGTGTCACATCTCACAGTGTTAGCCATCATTAATTAGTTCTCTTGTTAAAAGCTTGATTTAAATGGAAATTCAATCTACAGCTTTAGTGTTCTCGGCTGACTTCTGAGCAAAATGTCTAATTCGAGCTGTTTAAATGGACCCAGTCTGACCTATGAGCCGTGTTTCCTGTCTAGACTGCGTGTTCATCCAGTTCCTTGTGTTTGTAGAAGCAGGTGTGTGTGACCCTGCTGCCCTTAGATGCCTCAAAGCCTCCACATCAATGTGTGTGTGTGTGTGTGTGTGTGTGTGTGTGTGTGTGTGTGTGTGTGTCCTAGAGCTTGTTAATGAACCTGTATTACATAATGAGATGCGTCATGTTGCACTGTTCTTAAGACTCAGGGAAACGTCTCATTATACTTTTGTTGTTGTTGTTGTTTTAATTAATCGTACAAAGATTTCTGTTTCTGTCTGACACTCCTCTTTTTTGTCTTTCTCCTCCCCCTCCTCATCTCTCTCACACTCAGTGCTGATGGGGTGTACGAGGTGTCGTTCTACTCTAACGCAGTGGTCTCCTACGATGGCAGTATCTTCTGGTTGCCCCCGGCCATCTACAAGTCAGCCTGTAAGATCGAGGTAAAGCACTTCCCCTTTGACCAGCAGAACTGCACGCTGCGCTTCCGCTCTTGGACCTACGACCGCACGGAGATCGATCTGGTGCTCCGTGCTGACGTTGCCAGCATGGACGACTTCACGCCCAGCGGGGAGTGGGACATCATCGCCCTGCCTGGCAGACGAAACGAGAACCCGGCCGACCCCACCTACGTGGACATCACGTACGACTTCATCATTCGCAGGAAGCCTCTTTTTTACACCATCAACCTCATCATCCCGTGCGTGCTCATCACCTCGCTGGCGATCCTGGTTTTCTACCTGCCTTCCGACTGCGGGGAGAAGATGACGCTCTGCATCTCTGTGCTGCTGGCTCTCACTGTGTTCCTGCTGCTGATCTCCAAGATTGTTCCACCCACTTCACTGGACGTCCCTCTCGTGGGGAAGTACCTGATGTTCACCATGGTCCTGGTCACTTTCTCTATCGTCACCAGTGTGTGTGTGCTCAACGTACACCACCGCTCGCCCACCACACACACCATGCCTCCTTGGGTTAAACTGGTGTTCCTCAACAAGCTTCCTGCCTTGCTCTTCATGCGCCAGCCTAGGAATAGCTGTGAGCGCCAGCGGCTGCGCCAAAGAAGGAGGGCCCAGGAGCAGAAGGAGGGTGGGCGCAGCGGGGAGGCCGGGGCCTTGATGGTGGGGCTCGGGCTGGGCAGCACTGGTGGTAACGGAGGAGCCACCTCCACAGGGGTCTTCAACAAAGAGGACAGTGACCCTTGTACCTGCTATGTGAACCGAGCGTCTGTGAAACAGTTTGGAGGGATCTGGGAGGTGCAGGGGGGGGATCCATGGATGGTCTGAACAGGGTGAGGGAGGGCCGGGAAGGGGGCGCTGGAAACGTGCCGCGGGGGAAGCAGGCAGCAGGAGGTCCTGCTCTGACTCAGGCCCTGCTGGCTCAAGCCTGTCCGGGCTTTGAGGAGGCTGTGGAGGAGTACGCTTCATTGCCAATCACATGAAGAGCGAGGATGATGATCAGAGTGTAAGTATTACATCATCTGTATGTTACCATTTACATCATTACAGTAGTGGTCTCTGTTGCTTGTTATCAGCAACCAGCACTGGAGTGTTTTATGGAATATCTTTATATTAAAGGGGCTTGATGCAAATTTCCGAGGATAATACTTGTCTGGACACGGATCTCAACATGGAGGTGGCTGAGCAGCTGAACAGTTTTAACTCCTTAAACAGCACTAAATAACAGCAAACAGAGCAAATGGTGTTAACCAGGGTGGAACCGGAGCATAGGCACTACAATTCTTCAATGACCCTGTCCCCATATCACCAGTAATCGCCGTTTAAGCACAGTGCAAAGCAGCTGTGATTAGCCAGCCAGTGGGATACAAGCATGCACTAACATCCATGTGCAGCTGCACTGGCTTAACATAACAAACCAGGAAGTGCACCAGGCTTTGAAGTGTAGTGGCAAACAGTGTAACAAAAACACTTTTTTTTTTTTAACATTGGTTTACATTGTGAAGAAAGTAAACAGTGGATACATTATTTTGAGCGTCACAGCCCCCTCGAAACAACTAGTTTCACGACTGGAATACCCATTCGGTCCGATAACAATTGGCAAGTCTGGAAGAGCCCACAGTTGAATAATTTCATCCCCATTCAAGTTAATGGAGCGCTAAACCAGAGGTGGTCGGCTCAGGCACTGAGAGTCTCCAGTCCGCCTGCTCTATGGGCAGAAGCAGTGCTGATTGTTATGATTTTATACGCTGCAGTTGAACTATTTTGGCTTCATGCATCACTGAGGCAAGACAAGGCAAGTTTCAGCAACAGAGCAATTCAAAGTGAAAACATAGAAAGCATCTAGACAGGGTGCATTTAAAAGCAATTTATTAAAGAACCAGAGAGTAGGAAAAAATAGAATACAAGAATAAAAGTTACAGTGCTGTTAAAATCAATAAGAGCAATTTCGAGCAACTATCATGCAATGAACGTGTACCTGGCTCCAAGGCTGTATCCATCCATGATTACAAAACACACACACACACACACACACACACACAGAAGTGGCATGACCTCACTCTCTGCTCAGGACTCCGTTACTCCACTATATCTTTACACAGCATATAATGATTTTCTGCCATATTATTGCTCTGAATGTCGGATACAGAACCTTTAATAGAATACATCAAGTGACCTTGTGTAATGTGAACGGTGTCACTCGTATTCACAAAGCCACAGAGAATTATCAACCTGCTTTGCATCTTTATTACCTCCGCCAAGGAGGTTATGTTTTCGCCAACATTGGTCTGTTTGTATGCAAAATAACTTAAAAAATTCTGAACGGATTTTGATGAAATTGTCAGGAAAGGTTGATAATGGCACAAGGAACAGATGATGGTGATCGGTTGAAGCGAAGTGGCTAGAATAATATAATGGCGGGAAATGAGCTGCTTGGCTGAGGTCTGCGCTCTCCAAATGCTCTAGTGAAGAATGTAAAGCTGGTGTCATATCGTGGTAAATTTTTGGGCGAGGGCGGGCACCATCTTGTGAGGACTGTGCTGTGTTTCCTGTGCCTGCAATTACGATAAACAACATAAATCCACGTGATGTGGCAGCCCAAGGTTGGATTACAGACCTCCACTCACATACCCAGACTGAGTGCTTCTTGATTTTGGACTGAGTTCATACACTGCGGTAAGAGAGGCAACATATGCATAAATAGGCACCTGATAGCTTACAAAATATCAATTTGATAACACGATAATGTCAATGTTTGTTTGCAGCTTTTTGCTCTCTCCAAGTGGTAACTGTAAGTTGAGCTTGCTTGTTAGCAGCCGGCTGCCATATTGTTACCTGTGGCAAAACTTGCATTATGTTAGCCACTTGGGGGAGCATTTATCGGTCTGGTGTGGCCACCAGTAATCTAGTAGTTTGTACCTCTTGAGCAAAAGTCCTTTTCCTCTATTTTCTCTGGTCATGTAACACTAATTTCAAAAGTATTTTCTTTCTACAGCCCACCTATAAAAAAGACCACCTTTTCAGCAGTAAAAACACTTCAAGTTAAACACAAAACCACAAAGTGATGCTGCCAATAAATCCTTTATTGCTGCTTTTACAGCTCTGCAGCTTCTTGCCAACACTCATTTCAATACCAGTGTATCTGTGATAAACAGATCGCACGGGCTCTTCTCCCTATTAAAATAAATGATTATCTTGTCTCTGTGTGGAGAATTCATAGCATTAATCGTGTTACTTTATGTGCACATGTTACTAATCATAAAAAACATCATGAGCGGCACAGATCTGTGCTTTGGGTGCCACATCAAGTTATAGTGACGATGGAGCGGCACAGCAGTCCCGTTTAGCTCTGCCATTTGAAACGCATGGGGGACTACACCAGAGCATAAGCAAAGGAGACAGATCTGGTGACGCAATCATGGCTCTCTGAATATTCAACGCAGACATGTAATTATAGCAGCGGCATGACGTGTGCATAGAGAAGGAGTACAACTGGAGAAGCGCTGGAATAGAGGAGCCAAGACAGCGGAGTGAGGGTGGCATTCTTTATCGCTTCTCCTCAAGGCATCTTAGGAGACCAGCCTCCTCTCCTGGAATGAAAGAAACTGACACGGGAATTAACAATCCTCTGTAATTCTGTCCATCATCGACATGGTTACCGTCCCGTTGCCATGCCGACCGCTTTAAAATCCTCCCTCTCCTGGCACAGTGTGCTGCCTGTCAGCCCTTCCCATCTCCCTCCTCCCCCCAAGTCATCATCGCCGGGGTTACAGTGTCAGCACCCCTCTGTCTCCCTGCCCTCCATCACTGTCTCTTGTCTCCCACGTCCTTCTCCTCCTCCTTGACTCATGTTGTACCTCATCAGAGCTGTGTGGCAGAGCGAGTCTCCGCTCACATTAACCCTTCACCTCCATTAACCCTCTGCATAGAGAAAGGCAGGGGGGGAATTACAGAGAGAATGTGATTCTGCTCACCTTAATCCGTCTCCTCACCCCGTCCTAAACCCTTTTTTTTTGTCCCTCCCCATCCACAGGTGAGCGAGGACTGGAAGTACGTTGCCATGGTGATCGACCGCCTCTTCCTGTGGATCTTTGTGTTTGTGTGCGTGTTTGGCACAATGGGCATGTTCCTGCAGCCGCTCTTCCAGAATTACACAGTCAAGACCATCACCAGCCCGCCAGGCTGACCGCCCGCAGGCCGAGAACACGCTGACCTGACAGCTCCCCCGACCAATCAGCACAGCAGGACAAGGGCCGGGAGTTGGGGTCGGGGGAGCGCGTCCGGGTTTTATTGTGTCTACTGAACTGGAACCAGAACTGGAACTGAAAAGCAATCACGCCCATTACCTTTATAGTAACGTTTTTTGCAACGAACAACTGTTTTTCTTGAATGAAGAAAGAGGAAAACACCGTCATACTCTTACCTGCAGTTTTTTGTCCAGATGTTTAACGGACTGACCTCCCCTTTCTGGTGGAAAGGTCCCTCCCCTGGAGCGAGGATGCTTTGACCTTCTCCTCGTCGAACCTTAACGCCAGCCTGTCAACACTTTCCGCTCGACGCTGACTGCTTAATTGACACACGACATGCCCGCCTTCAACTATGACATTACTCATTCTCAATATCGACTGATGTCAGAGGGAGCTAATCAGAAAGGGAAGGGAGGTTCATATCAAGGTTCTTATACATTTACTTTATTTTTTCAGAAATCCACTACATCAGTGAACTGATTCAGTATATTTTATCATAGCATAGCAGCTTACCACAGTATAGCATTAGGAATATATTATTAAGATTTCTCTATGTGTTAGCTCATGCAAGGGTCTGTTGCTGATAGAGAGGCTACGGTGTGTTGTATGATTGTATAGATTAAACAAGAATGTGATATAAACTGTACTACACAGCCTGTGATGCGCACACTAACACTGTACAAGCAACAGATTGCAAAGGAAAATACATAGAGGGGGGCTTGGATTTAAAGAGAGAGCCATTATCCAGCGAGAGGGGTGAAGTACTAGATGCATGGACGGTGTTTTGCTTCGAGAGTTGTGCACATTAAATAGAGGACAGCAGCAGCCTGCTGTGCCAGAGTGCGCAGCTGCAGCGAGATGAGTTCAGCTCCAGAGAAACTGAGGAATCTGAGCCAAGATGGTGGATAGGACCTCTTATATGATGGACAGTGGGACATGATTTCCCCAGGATGGAGTAAACAGAGCTCAGCTGAGATGGAGTCGAGATCAGTATTAGAAAAAGCAACGTGTAAATCAAATTATATTGACGGGAGGAAGGGATTATGGGAATGGCGCTATTGTGTGTATTAATATGTAATTTCATATTTCAGTATGTAACGTTCAGAGCATATGTATACATGTACGCGTGTGTGTGTATGTATGTGTATGCGTGCCCCACGCCCCGATGCATTATCACATCTGTCAGATACGATGTTCAGAGAGCATACTGTATGTGTGTCCCCCCCACCCCTCCCTCCCTCCCTCCCTCCTATTAATCTCTGGCAACCTCTCTCTCCCCTTTATCTGGTCTTCCACGGACAAACACATCTCTGACATTTCGTCCAATTACAATAACGATTAACACCTGTTCATTACTGCAATTTTCCTTTTCACCACCGACTGGCTGATTTGTCTTGTTTCCACAATCCTCCCAGCTTCTCTGACAACCAAGCGAGAAGCAAAAGGCCTTTTTCTTTTTCAGGCATGCAGGGGGCGGGGGGTGAATTAAATTTTCAATAAACAAGAGAGAAATGACAAGAGGGCTGATGCTGAAGCAGTCGCACCAGGCAATAACTTACAGATGCAAAATCATAAGCAGGAAAGAGAGGACAGGTCGTCGTGCAGAGGGGTTTTTGACTTTATAATGATGTTGCAGAGAGAAATAAAATAGGATAATCCAACCACAGCAAGCACAATCCAGATAGCGAGGAGGAGTAAAGCAGGATAGGCAGAGACAAAAGACTGTTAGTGTTGTTACTCCATCAGAAAGCCACTATAAACTCTGACAAAAAAAAAAAAGAAGCTGTCTAATCCTCAGTCACTGTCACTCGCTGTGAGTTTCCCCCGGCTTTTTACGGTCGTGTGGCCAAGTCTGCAGCTCAGTTCTGGACCGGAAGCTCTCTCTATTTCTCTCTATCCTTCTCTCTGTCTCTAGAGGATGGGATTACCCAGGGGAGGGATCCCCAGCAGATCCCGAACAAGTGTGAAAAGCCTATCAGAGACCTGTGAAAACTGTAGCCCGCACGGCTCCACACGGACAAAGTGCTGCTGTCCACTCTTTTTTCTCTCTCTCTTTGACCTTTCCACTCTCCTTCCTTTCTTCTCACTTCCTCTCTCATCATGCTTCTCCCCATCTCTCACCCTTCCTGACTCTCAGATCTGCTCCTGTGCACACCTTAACCAGTCCAATAAAGGTTGTAGGTTCAGATTAATCAGCGTGTGCATCTGTGTGCCATGTTTTCTCTCTCACACACACACACACACACACACACACACACACACACACACACACGCATAACCTACAGTCTGCAAATTACTGTATTACCCAAACTTCCCATTAATCTTACCACGGGATAGAATGAAAGAAAGAAATGTTTCCTGGCTTTCTAACGTTGAGGCTGGAAATTTCCTTTTTGTATCTACACACACACACACAGTGCTTTTTTTCCTCTAGGAAGCAGGGCTTTTAAACAATCATGGGTGTAGGGCCCCACCAAGGTCACTTCAAGTTCTCATTATTCTGCTGTAAAAACAGGAACACAGGTACAGTCGCTACCTGCTCTTATACACCTGATGAACTTCACACCACAACAGAGGTAACTGTCTCTTCTCATATCAAAGTTCTTATACTGTATATTTTTATTGATTTATCTTTGCTAGTAATCTGTTTCAAATCTACACCCCTCCACATGCTGGATTAAAGCGCTGTTCCGGCGCATGCAAGGCAAATACAAAGTAATGCAATAATCCTCCGCTGGTTTTGATCGAGGGCCATTTGCTGCCACCTTGTGACCGTCATGTGTTCCTGCTCTACTTCTCTGCTGTAATAAAGTACAACACTGTAGCGTTTGAGTAAAGGTCACATTTATTCTTTCCAGGGAGAAATTCCTTTGCTTGCATGTGCTACAAAATACATTTAAGGAAAAAAAGAAACATCTTTCAACAATGACAGGTGCTGAAACTGACTGAAACTCTCCAGATTTTCCCATTGCAATAAATACAGTTAGTAAATTGATTGGACATTGCAGACAAATACACAAACAAGACATTTACCGTTCATGTGACTATCAGACTTGTGTGTGTGTGTATTAGTGATGTCCATGACAGGATGTCCCTCTCTCCTGTCTGAACTCTTTCCTCCCTGGAACGTGTGCAGAGTGGATGTCTTTGCGCAGCAGGGCGTGCTCACTTCTTCTTCTCTGGCTTGTCGTTGTACTCCAGGAAGAAGTCGTTGCAGGCCACAGTAAGAGCTCCGACCAGTATGATGAACTCGGTGAAATCTACCTCCCCGTCGTTGTTGGAATCCAGGTCTCCCATGACCTTATCCACTGCCTCCTTATCCTGGGCGTTCTGCATGTGGGGGGGATAGAAAGTACAGAAATGTAGGCTGGATCTATTTTATATTCGTGCAGCTGTGCGTCTTGTATCCCGAAGGATCTCCTTACCCCCAGGTAGTTGCCGAGCTCTGTGGTAAGCATCTCTTTGAGCTCAGCCCTGCTCAGTGTATATTTGTCCCCCTCGTTTCCAGAGTACTTATGGAAGGTCTGTATCATGAGCTGCATGGCGTTCTCCAGGGTGGAGGCGTTCTCTGAGTTGGGCAAAGACATTCTGGAGAAGGATAGAATAAGAGGAAGGGTGGGAGGAGGTGAGAGCAAGGGTAGTCCGTGTCAGTACTCCCTGGAGCATGGAGGACAAGCGAATCAATACACGTTAAAGTCTCTCTCGGTTGTGCTCTCTTGCAGATACTCTCTTTGTTAGACTCCCTGCCAGGCAGACAGATGCATGGAGAAATAAACATAGAACATCACATACTACAATACTATCAGTGAGATAGCTACAAACTGATCTTCTATGAGGTGCCAGGAGAGGTCAGAAACCCTGCGGAGTTAACTTTGCTCTGACTGTTTCCTCATGAAGAGTGTTTCCTCTCTGCCAGTTGCCCCCGATAAGATTTTGCTACAGATTAAACTGATCCTCAATCTGTTTGTTGCTTTGCCCCGGCGAGAGGACCACTGGGAGCCGGGATGCAGTCACAGCCGGACATGTGAGCCAGCTGATAAGAGTGAAACTCTAAGCTGGTAAAACAGCCAAACCAGTGGAGGAGATGTAACCAGGACACACAGAGGCAACCCGATCCGGCTTTTACTTTAGCTCCACCGGATGGCAGAAAAAAACAGAGACAGGTGTAAGTCTTTGCCTTTCTTGAACCTACATCACCTCTGAACTGTGAAGACTTCTCCTAACTATCAGTCACATCTTACATCAGTTTCTCCTCGTCGTTTCCACCGTGTCCCTACTTCTCATGAATCAGGGGCATGAGGTCTCATCAGAAAGACATTTTTTGGCAAGATCAAGTCAAGATAAATTAAGTTTCCACAAGTTATTAGTGAATAAACAAAAAAGGTCTTTCTGCCTTTGCAGCTGATTTGCACAAAACCCACCTACAGACAGCATCAAACATTAGTTGCACCCTTAAAAATCTACTTCTACAAGAAAAATCTTCTGTCCTCTACATTCATTCTTACCTGAGCGGATGACGAGTGTCGGGCCTGCTGGTCAGGTGCAAAAGAGGAGGCGAGAGCGACTGATGAGGAGGACGAGGAGGACAACGTCTTAAATACACCCCTCACTCCACCCATCCCACTTATCCCTTCCTCCCCTCTCCCTCCTTCCACCTGTTGCTCCTCTCCACCTTCCACCCCCTCTTCTCCTCTCCTCCTTCTCTGTTTACGCATCAGACACCTGCTATCCTCTGAACACACGCAGATCCAACCACCCCCCTCTGTCACAGATAACATACCCACAAACAACACTAATGAAGCTCTCCTGCAAGAGTTCAGTCAGGACGACTAGTTTTTGCCTGCAGGAGTATAATTTATTCCTCATACCTTTTACAATTCACTCCTCGCAGGCATGCTCACTCATAATTTCTTGCTGTCATCATCTGGAGCTGTCAACTGCTAGCCTATCATATTATTATTATTATTATTATTATTATTATTATTATTCTGCTTTGTGCACCCTTCACCTCCTCATCGCCACCTTATCTTTGCAGATTCATCAGTTTCATCAGCTTCAGTCTCAACAGGGTCATCGGCCACCACCATCACCACTGTCTGGGGGGATTTGCCTTCCTGTGCTCAGGGTAGACACCCCTCAATTACAAACTCTCCCTGTAGAGTCTAAGCTTTAAAGACTGTCTGTCACACCTCTGTCATCACACATTATCTGTTAATCTGTACACTTGTAATCTGCATTCAGCAACTGTCTTCACTTCATTGACCTGTTTCACCTGATTGAAATGGGGCTGAAATTACAGCATTAGGTAAATTGAAGTAACCATAATATGACCGCAAGCCGCACCGCAAATGTCGCCGGGCTGGCTATTCTCAGATGTCAGTCTGAATGGAAGTCAATAGGGCTGCAATAAATAGACAGATATTAGATTGTACTCGGTTTTCTGCTGCAGATAAAAATGAACATTCACCTGAACACAAAAAGCACCAATAAATAAATGAATAAAACAAACACATTTTGAAAAAAGAATGATTACAAATTAGTGCAGTTTCTGATTCTCCTTGAGTGCAATGTCTTTTGCAATATATTTGTCATGCAAGTTGACATGGCATTGTGCAGACATTCAGATACCAGATGTAAATTTGACAGACATGAAATTAGCAACAGTCATACTTAGATGAGCTCAACACCAGACCATTTACTGAGAACAATGAGTTGCCGTGCAGTCAGAGATATCACTGACTCTGTTACAGCTCTAGCTATTGTCACACTGGTTTATCCTTCTACCATGTTGTGCAACCATTTTGTACTTCATGGCAAAACAAAGGACGGGCTTAGAGGGAGTGCTAAAATAAACAGACCATAGTAGCAGGGCGAAGATGAATAACGTGATAGCTCTTCAATGTGTCTGGTTTGAAGCAGCGAAGAGTGTTGGGGTATGTGCAGAGGTGGGATGTTTACTGGAGGAGGAGGTGAGGAGGGGGAGGCAGGGGTCATGCCTGATACAGTATCCGAAGGATTAGTGTAGCAGTGATGAATGGAGCCATCTCACCTGGCAGCCACACAGAGAAATCCCCATATAAAGACTTTGCAAGAACACACACAAAGGCAAACGTGCTAATGCGAGGACACACACGCATGCACACTTTCACAAACACATTCACGATTTAAGCTCCAAAACACATCGCGAGAAAGCGGTGGATTGCACTGAAAGCCAAACTGCATGAATAGTAAACAGGGAGCAAAAAAATAAATGACAGACACACGTATGATCACGCAGCCTGAATGAATGATAGAAAAGATCACACTGTCAAAGCAAGCAACATGAACAAGCACTGCAAGATGTCATGAAAATGTATGTTTAATCTGAGGCCCTGTTTGTGTGCTGTCGCTGCGGTATATTGTGTCACTGAGTGGGGTAGCACAGTGCTCACACTTGCATGCACCATATGTGTGTATGTATAGTGTTGCAGAGTGGAGGGCGATGCACAATAGGAAGCCTATACTGTACGCCAGGATCTGGTTGCAATAGTTGATGCATCTAAAGGCTGCTGAGTTTGAGTAGTCAGAGATGTCACGGCTATATTTAGCAAGTGTTGCTGGTAGCTGTGGAAGGAGCAGGTATCATTGCGGCGATGCCTGAGGGACAATGTCAAACCATATCAGGGAAACATCTGTACACATGCGGTATTTTGTTGGGTTTCAAAGTAGAGTTTTAATGGATGTTAATGAGTAACGTTTCTGATAATACTTAAAGGAGCAGCATTTAGTGGCATCTAGCAGTGAGGATTGCAGATTGCAACCAGCTGTGACTTCTCCTGATTAGAATTCACTCAGTGTTCATTGTTCAGGAGGTTTTTAGCAGATGCTGAGGTATCTGCAAAGGTCTCTTTCTCCAAAACAAACAGACCAGTTGGTTTAAACGAGTAAAAACACTGAAAAAAGCTGTTTCACGTTACAAATCAGAGTTTCTCCAATACTGCCTCCAGCCCAGGACCTGCTAATGTGTGCTCTCCTTTTTTCTCTGATAACTTGAAGATCCAGACGCTCAGAGGGTTTTATTGGAAGCTGAATTATCCGTAGAGGTCTCTTCCTCTCCATAACAAATGGACCCAGTGATTTAAACCAGTAAAATGCTGAAAGAGGATTCTAAGGTAATGAAAATACACTGCTTTTTATTTTCAAGTGATTATACACTGATGAAAAGATACACTTACCTGCCACTTTATCAGGTACACCTGTTCAACTGCTCGTTAATGCAAATAGCTAATCAGCTAATCACATGGCAGCAACTCGATGCATTGAGGCTTGTAGACATGGACGACCTGCTGAAGTTCAAACCGAGCATCAGAATGGGGAAGAAAGGTGATTTAGGTGAGTTTGAACATGGCACGGTTGTTGGTGCCAGACGTGCTGGTCTGTCAGAAACTGCTGATCTACTGGGATTTTCACACACAGCCATCTCTGGGGTTTACAGAGGATGGTCCCAAAAAGAGAAAATTTCCAGTGAGCGGCAGTGAAAATGTCTTGTTGATGCTAGCAAGGTGTACCTAATAAAGTGGCCAGTGATGGTACTTATTATATTCCAATTCTGCCAGTGTAGCCTTATAAATCCTACAAAGAGGAGCTCTAAGAAAGGTCAAACATCAATTATAAACAACACACGACATGGTTTTATTATATAAAGCTTTTATTTTGAAAATACAGTAAGTATCTTTTGTATAATTGGTATAAAAAAAGACACTCCCAGCTTAGAGTCCTTCAATGTGTCCTTGACAGTTGAGATCAATACCGTGTAAGTAGAAGAAGGTTGATCTGGACATACATTTAGAGCGTTATGAAACTGGCTGATTAACTAAAATGATGGAAATTATGGACTGTATGTATACATGATGGTTAGAGCATTTGGAAATGCGAAAAGATTAAAAAAAAGGGGGGGGTTGGGGGGTTGGGGGGTGTTTTAATCTATGATGTATCTTGAGCAGCTCCAGTCTTGCTCTGACTGAGGGTTGGCCAGGTAGCCAATCAGAGTGAGGTATTCCTGGAAGCTGACCTTTCCATCTTTGTTGGCATCCAGCCCCTGCTGCATCTCCTTAACGGCAGAGGAGCAGTTTGCATCCTGAACACAAAAGGAGAGACAGAATATGGTAACATTCTAATATACTGATGGATCTGTACAGCAGCAATAGCTAAAGGCTACGCAGTCCCTTACCTGCATGAGGCCGCCAAGCTGTTTCTTTACCAGTTTCTGGAAGCCGCCGTCTAGGTTCTCCTTCCCCCTGGCTGAAGTAAGAAATGTGGTCACCACTGTCTTAATGGCTGACTCCATATCTGCAGAGGGAGACAGAGAAGAACAAAAAATGGAAAATTGAGTGTTGGAAGTGGCAAGGAGAGATATGCCATATCTTAGAAATTCAGACGTCACGCCGTTGGATACAGTTTCCAATGAATTTTTATCAATGTGAGGCTATATTTACATTGGGTCTTGAAAGGCTTATTCCAGTTATTGAGCATCGGTGCAGAAGAGAGTACGCCGTAACCTTGTGAACAGCTGACTGATCAAGATTAGGGGTTCATTATTAACTCTGTGTCATCATATTATGTATTGTAATGTATGAAATTCAAGTTATTCTACAACGCATCACTTCATTTTTGCATGTGTGATGCAAAGTTATTAAAAAAATATGAGTTCAGTTAAAACCACATTGTTCTGCAAATATTATGATAGTGATCTGCAAAGCAAATGGGTCTGAGTCGCCATGTAAGCCATAAATAACTTGTGCTATTCTTTGATGTGAGACGCAGCACGCCCTGAAATTGTATTCGAACTGGATGTGTTCGGATATGTTCCCTGAACATGTGAGAAAGGTGAGACACACAAGTGATGTCAGCATAGAGGAAGAGGAGGAAGAGGGAGCGGGTTGGGGGCAGGGCCTGGAAGCTCTCCGAGGTAAACAGAGCGAGAGACGGAGGGAGGGAGTGATGGAAGGTTGAAGAGGAGGGGAGTCTCTGAGGTAAACACAATGGGAGCTGTGATCTCTGACAGTGGACATCTGATCCCCAGAAGCCAGCGGGAGGCCGCAGGTTCAGATTACTGCCTGCTGCCCGTCTGCCGCAGCGAACCTCCCTTCACACTGCGGAATACACTGCATACTGTGCTCAAGTATGAACTGAAAAACATCACACGGCACCGATAGATTAAGCTGGCCTGAAACATCTAATGTCACTGTTGTTGACAAGATCTCAGGGTGAGGCTAAATCCTCGGCTGAACATTTGAGACAAGCGGTTTTAAGGTTTCATTCCACTCACTGCTTATTTTTCCTCGCAGGAAGGAAGAAATCAAGATGGAAACACATTATGCTTTCATTGGATGTTAATATGAAACAAAACAATAGCTGCATCCAATCCATACCACTAATCTTATTCACTCACTTTTGAGTGTTGATGAACACTGCTTTAGGCTTTTCACAGAGGACGTGACATGTCACAGTAGTAAAAGCATGAGTGTGCATAATAAATATAATCATGGATGAGTTCCATTTCGCTGCTTCAGTTTCAGTGTCATGCTTGGTGGCTCACTGCCAGACTGTCATGACTTCCTGAGACACTGTTAGTAATGTTATTAGCAACCACTTGTGCTTTTCCCACTATAACAAGTCAAAAATGTCGCCTGTGAAAAAGCTACTCACAGCTATGTATGTATAAAAAGTTGCAGGAAGAACATAAAGGACAAAAACATAAATTAAAAGTTCTGTATACACTCAGAGCAAAACTATGTTAAGATCTAATGGAGTGATGAGCGGAGAATGAAGTCACGCTCCCTCTGTGTGTGTTGCAATCTGAGCTTTCCGGTTCTTTACTGTGGTAGCTGTTCCAGCCACCGCCCCAAGCACCGCTAGCTGCTCTCAGCGCCTCCACTACTTCCATGGTGAGAGCCATGTGCACACAATCCCAGCTCAGACTCTAAATCTTAGATATGCTCCTTTAAAATGTTGTGAATTCTCCTTGAGAGCTGGAGAAGTGACAGAATTAAATGTAATCTAACTATTAGGAAAGTGTTGTTAATGTAGGTCTGAACTATTCTGAACAGCTGCAATTACATTTTATGTTGATTGACTGTATACTAACTGTCTGTAAACTTTTATACTTGTCTGTATACTGTAATCACTAGTATGTAGTATGGAAGTCGGACACAACTACAGTTTGACTACTGTGCATCATTGAAAGTGTTGCATCGCTTCCTGTTGGTACAAAAATGTTGATTTCTTGTATAGAAACTCCTACACTGTGACAATTAGTGTTTAGTGTCGTATACGGATATTGACACTGACTTTGATATTTAAAAATGACATATTGATGCCATGTTAATAATACACACATGATAATATTGTGTAAATAATCCAGCTTCTCTAAAATAATTTCAGTTTCTATTCGTTCTCACTCTGTCACCTTTTCTCAACGACATCTGAATGATAGCTTTTTTTCTAATTTTGCATGGACACCGCGATAATATCGTTTTTGTGAAGTATATAATATGAGCTGTGAAAATGACTGTGCACTGTTTTCGCTGTCACATGTAACTCAGACATAACACCATGATGACTACAGAGTGTTAAGGCCGGCAGCTGTGCAGCTATATGTATCCAGACATACTCCAGCCAGCACAGGTCTGTCTTTGGGTTTCTGCTCCCTTTTCGCTTCCTGTTGTCTCAACAAACAACATTTCCACAGCTCACAGAAAATTAAAGGCCTGAATAAATGCAGCAGATACATGAGCAGAGTTGATAAGCATCGCAGCAGTGTGGTGCAGGCCTTGCTGTGGGGTTTCCACTGTGTATCGGAAACTACCAGGAGGCAGCGGTGGCCGCGGGATGGGCGATGGTGACGGGTGCCTGTGGGGATGTTGTTGGAGTAACTGTAGATGTTGGTGAATCTCCCATCTGACACAAATGTCACACCTCAATGCTCACACTATGCAAAGGCTAAGACGTATGAATACAGACAAACGCATAGCAACACGCGCGCACATCTAAAGAAGGACAACACCAATTAGGACTTCTGTTGCATTAACCTAATTACTGGGTGAGTGAGAGCAGGCACCCAAACCCTGGATTCTGTTTCATGTCTCCCTGCCATGCCAGCACATGCACACACACATGCACACAGAAGTGGACACACAAGTGAGCATCTGTCATCAGCATGCTGTTCATCATTATTTAATGGGTTACTATAATTGTCCCAACACCTTCCTAACACCATCTACAAGACGAGCAGCAGCGGCAGCACAGCGAGCAGGCCGACCGGTTTCAGTGTATGTGTTTGTATCTGTACAGCCCATACATCAAAATGCCTGACAGGCCACCATCCATTAGCATCTCTCCCGGGTGTAATGAGATGAACATGAAACCAAGATGGCTTCGGTCAGAACTGGAGACGTCAGGGCCACAGAATTACAAATGGGCAGAGAGGAACATGTATTGAGGTCTGTGTGATAAGAGCAAGCGGTGGCCTGACTGGGTGTGTGTGTGTGTGTGTGTGTGTGCTGAGTACAAACGAAGCGCCCCCACAGCCTCCTCTGCACATGTACTCCATTCTGATTCAGAGCCTGGAGATTATCATGACTCAAGCGTAATGAATGCTCGTGTGAGGCCCAGTGTGTTGTTTTATTTGTGTTACTGGGTCCTTTTTGTGGCATTTTACAGGAACTTGTGACCAGTCGTCTCCAGTTGCATATCTCTACGGATTAATGAAAGAGGGATATTGTTCCCTTTATTATATATATTTAGTGGCCTAAGGTTGCACAACTGTCCACTTCTTCGGAAATGAAAATAGTGAGGATTGGAGCATTTTTAAAAAACTAAATCTACTTCCCCATCCTGTTTCTTACAGTCTCTCAGACGTATCATGCCACCCTTAGGGAGTATGATCCACAGATTGTAAACTTCAGCACAAGCCGGTTTTGAATTTGTTTAATTAAATGTTTGAAGTTTCATGTAGAGCCTTTTTTAACATTATTTTTTTTTTGGATAGGACAGCTTTAGAGAAAGGGGATGACACACATGCTGCAGCAAGGACACAGCCTTTGTAGATTGGGTGAGCTGGGCGCCCCATGTAGGAGTATCTTTAACAGTGAGGCATGACAGACATTGGTTTTGTTAATTTAACAGGACCTTGCCATCATGTATCGCTTCCTTATGAAATCAGTCCTGTGGTCAGTGTTTGACTCTTTTAAGTGACTGGCTAATATTTGAAGTCCCGCCCCGTGTGCAAACACTAGATTTGGGGAAACTGCCTTTTGATTTTGAGCTGCACACACTTGGAACATTTTACAACACACATTAAAACCTAACACAGCTGTAGCTATAGGTCAGTTTAAAATCATGATGACAAACTACTCCTTCCTTGAATACAAGTGGGCTGTGTGTGTATCATTCCTGTCTTAACTGTACTCTCGACATAATTAAAAATGAATGCAAGCCCTCAGTGATTCCTTGAGAATAAAATAAAGGTTGAATGAATAAATGAATGAATGAATGAATAGGGTAAAAAAATTATGAAATATCAAATTAGCGAAAACTTGAGCCGAATTCAAGACTATAAAATGAAGCCTTTGTTCAAGGGCCTAGATTTATTTATTGTTTGGCCCAAGGACACTCTCATAAAGGGGATTTTTTTAATCTCTTAGGCTTATCCTGGTTAAATAAATTTTGCATAAATAAAAATAAAAAGAACATTTGGGGAGTCACATGTTAAGCAAAGGGTCTGGGGATTCTCCCGAGGCATTTTGAGCACCAAACACTTCTTGCATTCTGGTCTGGGCATTTTTATGCACCAGTTTGTTCCTTTTTTACATCAAATTATGGTGGACATGTTGTGGTACATCCTGCCTCAATCGAGCACAGTTGCTTCCTCCTTCTGTTTTAAGGCGAACTGCAACCATTGCACACTGCCACCATCTCGATATGCACATTTCTAAATACTGAAGGGAACGTGTGCCCTGCCTCCTCCAAAAATCTACGCCTAGGCCTTTGTTGTCTCTGTATCTTTTTAGAATTGTTATTTCTTTTTTCTGTTTCCCTACTTTTGTCGTGTTTTGTTATGCAACTTTTTATGCTTCAGTCTGAGAGAGTCTCATTTGCAGAAGAGGTTACTAACCACAAAAGGAGTCACTTGGTTTAACAAAGAATAAATAAAAATGTCTTTGGTCACATTGTACTGTGTAATATATGTTTAAATTAGGCCCTGATGACACTGAAGATGAAAATTAAGCTCTCAGTTGACACATACATCAAGTATTATAGTGTGTGTGTGTGTGTGTGTGTGTGTGTGTGTGTGTGTGTGTGTGTGTACACAGTACCTCCCATATTAATCAAATAAAGCATGATGGACGTGCAGACCTGGGTTGCAGCTGTCTTTAGAGCTGTGGTTCTCAATTTCTTTCTGTAATGCCTCCTTCAGAAGGTGAAAAGGTTCATGCCCATCCACAATTTGTAATCAGTCATTACCATTAACTGGGGAACCAACTAATAAAAAAGGATCCATGTTGAATGTTAGTGATTATAAAAGTGAGCATGATGGCATCATCATTATGTGACTCCATATTTGTCCCCTGGTCATCCACGCCCCACCTGCAGTGGCTCTCCCCCCAGGGGAACCCGCCCCACCATTTCAGACCAACTGCTCAAGGCTTGACAAGTACAAACCAGTTCCCAGGTAAGTCAGGTAGGGCCACCCAACCCAACCAGTCACCTTATCACCCTGCCGCCTGCAGCAGGCCGCCACAAAGTCCTACTGTATCTCTCAGATCCTGTGGGGCCCTTAGCTCTGATCAGACTGACCACGGACCACACAGGTCATTATCCCACGCTGCCATGTGATCTTTCATGAGCTCATGAGCATTAATAAACCCCGGTGATCGACTCCACCCTGCTCGTGTTGTTTGCGCTAGGTGTGACTGACTCACTTCCTCCGTGGGCATGTTACCTGTCATCGCCCAGGTCGCTATTTCTCCTGCGCGTCAGCTCGGAGCCATTCGACTCGCTACCGGATTCTTATCATAACGTTAATAATTCAGACTGATAAGAGCCAAATCTGACCGTCGGTACAACGATCGCTGTATGACAGTTTAACGGGGCGAAAACAGCCTCGGCGCATATGCCAAAAGTAGTCAGCGCCGTGCGTAACGGAGATGTCAGGGGCTTGCCCGCGTCCCACATTTACATTTAGCCCTAACTAATCCTGACAATTTGTAGAGCGGCCAGAGGCAGGACTGACACACAGCAAATAAATAAGTAAACGTGAGGCGAGACTCCGGTTTCTCTGGAAGTGTAAAGGGATTGGGGTTAGATTACCAAAAAGGAGAACCTGATCTCTGTGGCCACCAAGCCTGATAATGACAATAGAGACGCTCGCTAATTATGCAAAATTCATGGCACAGTGGAGATAAAGTGATAGTTTTGCCAAGAAAACAGCAAAATAACCAAAGAGGAGACATAAGTAATCAGGATGAAGCAGACTCACCGATGTGACAGGAAAACAAAAGGCGAGAAACTGTTTCAGCTGCTGCGCTCCTTCTTCTCTCTCACAGATCCTCTCTTCAGTCCTGCGCTAGATTAAGCAGCAACACATATCTTTTCCGTGATTTAACTTCTGACTCCAGCCAACTGTTTTTTTCTTTGTCATAGGGCGTGTGCCTGAGAGAGAAGGAATGTGAAAAGAGGCGCAGCTTGAGCAGCACAGCAGCTTTTTTTTTTTTAACCAACATTTTCTAACAAACATTTCCGTTGTTTAAGAAAACAGACTTTCTAATGTGGTGGAATAAATATTTTTAAGGTTTTTTTAACATGTCTAGTTTTATACTTGCACACTCATACTTTTTTTTTTTTTTTTTGCTGGCACACTTTCTCTCAACATGTAAGAACAAGCGCGCGCTCATGTCTCAAAGTGCGCGTGTTCAAAGCTTTCCCAACAGACAGATGTACCCAAGCCACACCCTGAAACTTAACTCACTTGAGCAAAGAATGGAAAGATAGTGTTCAGTAGAAAGGAAACTTTTGGACAAACTGTCAGATGGAGGCCTGAGCAGCAAGAAACACACATGTTTTTATATTTTATTTACATTTATTTGTAGCTTTTCACATTAAAATCCTGCTTTGCCAACACTGCAGCTTCTGTGTGTGTCCGGGAGGAAGATGACAAACATCACAAGATGCGTTTTCCAAGTATTACACAAGCCAAGAATACATAATGCTTACACACACGCTCTCTGTTTTCACACAATGCATTCCCATTCTGCAACTCCCTTGAAGACCTGTAAGCACAAGCAGCTGTGAGTGTGTGTGTGTGTGTGTTCTGGGAAACAGCAAGGACTGGTTCTAATATTGCTGTTCAATAGTATTCTCTGACAGTCTGTGCCAGTTTGGCAGCTGCAGGTGAGAGGACAGGGTGACAAGAAATACAGAGAGACTGGCAAAAACACAGCGTTGTGCAGCTGAAAGAGACTTTAGGGTGTTTTCCATTTGGCTGTTTTCCCATTTTCTCAAACTACATGGCACACAGACAAGCCAGTGACAGACGTGAAACTGTATCAGAGTATCTGAGGACTCCCTATTGGCTGAACCCCCCATGCTTGCTTGCGAGATGCCCAATCAGCTGCCAGAACTCTAGGAAGTTGAGCTCTCCATCATTGTTGTTGTCCAATGAGCTCATGAGCTGGTCAATGGCAGTGGGGTCGGCAGCATTCTGCAGGAAAACAGAACGACACTGCGTTAAATACTTAAAGAAAACAACAGTGAGAGTCAGTGTGGAGCAACTGGGATGTTACTGGTTGTGTGTGTGGGGCAGTGAGACAGAGGCAAGCTGACACCACTGGCACGTACGCCAGTTGAAAAATTAATGCAACGTCAGCAGAGGTGGTTTGGCACAAGGAGCTGTGGCTCTGTCTCCATCTAGTGGCCAGTGTGGTTACTCCCACTGGTCATGAGAGGAGAAACACATGGAATTTTCCACACTTGGAAAAGGCAGCCCAGGATTTTTTTTTGTCAGGCTTCAGGAACTACTACTTTCTGCCATTGTGCTCTGGTTAAACATGACAACACAACCACAGTGAGGGGTGGCGACTCTTCCTTTATGACACACTCATTGTTTTTGTGGAACACGGTGAAACATAAAATGTGAAGTTACATCCTGTCCCAACATGAGAAAAACTGCTCTAGCTCACAGGAGAGAGTCAAATACTCTGAGATATTCAAGTACACATTTGAGTCAGAAGTACAGTGAGACCATGTTCATTAAAAACCGCCCACGTTAAAGAACAGAAGTGGCTGTTTGCACACGAGTATGACTAACAGTTAATTATATGGGCACAGAAAAAAGAGCCAATGTGGCATCCAGATGATTTCAATATGAATCTGGCCTTATGAGGAAACTTTGTTTTTTGCCTGAGGCTGTATTCACAAACATTCTCGGGCTCTCAGAGAGCTCCTAACTCAGCCTTGTTACAAACTGTAAAGCCCTCTCTCATCTCTTTGTGCTTTACTCCAGGGCTGGTTGGCCTTCTTTGACCTTTCATAGGCTCAGTCACTGGTATTTGGTCATTTATAAAGCCATACTGGGTAAACTAGCATCACACATTGGCATTCCGGTTATAGTCTGAGATTTCAAGATTTAGTCCTGTTGTCTGTTCCTAGTGCACAGACTGAGCTGGTAGAGAAAGGTTTTATGTGCTCTGCTCTCCTCACTTGTAACAGCCTTCACAAAGATTTCAGACACAGAGAGAACTGGTCTCTGCCTGATTTTAAAGCTCATATAAGTAAAAGGATAAATGAATCAGTTGGTACTTGGCATTGTGTGCAGGTGTGCTGCTGTGTTGGCCAGGTCCCCCTTATAAAAACAGGGAATTACCTGGTTAAATGTGGGTTTAATAAAACAAAGAAATGACTTAATAATCCTAATAAGGAGTCTGAGCTCAGGAGTGATTTAGGAACATTCTCAGAGCCACTCTGAGCAAGGAAGGGACAGAAACTTCTACCTTGGCGAGGAGGTGTGGGCGACCCCTTTGCTTATGATGCATTTTATTAAGAGTTTTTAACTGATGGAAATCCCCATTAAACTTCCTCAGTTGATTACTTCAAGTGAGACAATTATTTTTTACATTAAAAGATTTCTGAGATTGTGTGTTTAAATATGCAAATTATGCATAATCTAATTAAATATGCACTATTTTGCTTTTATTTTCAGAAAAATAATCTGAACACTGGATAAAGCCAGGTTCAAATTTTTGCTTTATGTTTGTAGACATAGTCGACTCAAAGGTTTCTGAGGAGGGACTTTTGGATATCTCATTTTATCACTCCACAAATCAGAAAATACTGTTAACAGGCGTAACAAAAATACATTTCCACTAAAATGTTACATAAATGTGGTCGTCCATGTGTAGTTGCTTTATGTCTGGACTTTCAGAACCAAAAACAGTCAGTTTGAATTCCCAAAATGTGTCTGCTATGAATGAAATAAGAACAAACCCTCTTTAAAAACCTCCACAATAAAGACAGGAATACAGTCGGAGAGTCTGGAGTAAACACATGCTACAGAAGCTGAGATTTTTGGGTATGAGAAAAAACTTGAGAAAAACAACCTTTAAAGATATGCCTTGTAAAATTACATTTTAAGACACAAAGAAAAGAAAAAAAGAAACTAGGGCAAAAAATAGATAAATATAAAAAATAAAAATAAATAAAACACAGAACAGATATGACCACGAAACTTCTCTGGTGAATTACTTATATTAGTACAATTATTTTTTGTATTACAAGTTTTCTGAAATTGTATAATCAAATGAGGCATATTCAGTCTCCTTTTTAGAGATGGTATAATAATGAAAACTATTAAATCTAATAAACATCTCTGTTGAATAAATTGTAAGCCACTCTTTACAAGTAGCCAACAAAATGTTTGAAAACACAGGCCTGCAGTACCTGTGCAGTCACCTATCACCATGTTAATAGTTGTTATATTAATTTGCTAATGTTTATTTACCACGCTGGTAATTTTGGTACTTAATCTATTGTCACTCAGCATTTGGAGAACATTTCCCCACCTCTTTGTCTGTCTGTCATTTTCACTTCTGCTTAAGAAACTCTAAAACCTCCTGAAAAGTCCACTGCCCTACTCCGGACAGCTTTTCAACTTATGAGCTCTCTCAAGGGCTAAAATGCTTTGTGAATAACTCACCAGGATCTCGTCTTAACTGTAAAATCAGAATTCTGGGAATTTATGTGGGATTTTGTCCCTTGGATCAACAAGAGAGCTTTGTGAATACAGTCCCTGGTTTAACTGTAGGTGGCTCTTGTCTTTCAAAGACGTAGCTGCAAAAATCTAAATCTTAAAATCTGCAGATAAGGCTGCTCATGTTCTACATTTTTGTTGTTGCCTATTATGAAAAGACAAACAAGGCGTTGTCTTGTTTCTAAATACCTCACCAATATCCCCAGGCTTTCTGTGACCCTTAGCCACTAACCAATGAGTTGTAAAGACAAAGATCTTCAGGCCTAAATACATATTTTTACCCTTAAAACAAGCCAAACAGGCTTTTCTCCAAAAATAACTCGACACTGTAGCTTCTATCAAATTTGACCTTAAAAGGGGTAAATAGTGCATTTGTTGGGGACTTTTTTCAGGCACGTATTAATGCACATTTAGTGCACTAGTGCACATCTGTTGCAGCAGGACAGTGCCAGATGTTCATGGTAATGAAGGACCATGTCACAATCTGCAAAGTGTGGCTGGCTGATGTGTTTCTGGACAATAATGGAGCCGTATGGCACAGAGGAATGAGCTGTATCAGGCTTTGGATGCGTGGGAAACACTATGATCAGTTTATTGTTTCGGTCTTTTCATGGAATTAGTTGACAAAAAGAAAAATATAAAACATATCTGATATTACTCTTTAATATTAAAAAATGGACCTCAACCAGAGTAACAGGTAACATTCCTGCAGCATTAACCAGCATATTTGAGGTAGATTTTGGACCAAATACTGGACAAACAAAAGTTAATTAGCTTAATATTTCAATGGATGCATAATTGATGGATTACTGAACTGGCCTACATGGCAGTGTTAAAGTGTCAGAGTCGCACTGATTAATCAATCAGTTATTACATTAATCAGCAACTAACTTTATCAACCTTAATCAGTTTAAGTAGTTTTTAAGAAAAAAGAGGTCAAAATCTTTGATTTCAGCTTATTAAAATGTGAGTATTTTCCGGTTTCTTTACTCCTCTGTGATAATAATAATGATACCCTGAATTTAAATAGCAGCTTTCTGGATAATCAAAGACGCTTTACAAAGATCAACAACAGTAAATGACAGTAACTTCATATCTTTGGGTTGCGGACATTTGAGGATGTAATTTTGGACATATCGTTTTTTTCCCCCCCATAATTTTCTGATGTTTTATACACTAAACAACTTATCAACTAATCGAGAAAATAATCAACAAATTAATTGACAATTAAAAAATAATCATTAGTTGCAGCCCTAAAAATGTCACTTAATTGAATACACACTGACTGGGAGGAGAAACAAAAGGAGAAGCAATAAGAACTGCAACCAGACACAAAAATAACTCCAAAGCTGACAAAAAAACCCCATTAAGTGACACAAAATGGCCACAAAGAGACATAAACAGCCAAAACAAGACACTGAATGACCCCAATAAGACAATCTGACTACAAAGAGACACAAAACGACCATAAAGAGATGAAAAATTACCACAAAGAGACCCAAAACTAAAAGAAAACGAAGCTTGACTACAAAGAGATGCAAAAGCAAAAGATTAGGAAAAAAACACTACACAGTCTGTGTGTTTTTGCTCCTATGTATGAAAGTTGTCATGGCTTTCTGCATGCCTGGCTCAGGGGCCCATTGTCACATAATCCACCCATGTATGCGAGAGATACTATGCGAGAGATACTAGAGTGACAACCCTCCACGCACTGAAATGTCCCACTAACAAGCAAACATATAAAACTACACTACAGTGGTACATCACAGCAGTAATGCTGTTTGTTAGACCCACAGTCCTCACCTTGACAAAGTTAGGGAGCTCTGATTTGACCAGTCTGTGGAACTCATCTCTGCTCAGTGTGTCAGAGGAACCATCACTGCCAGCATGCGCCTTGAACTGGGCCACCAGCACACCAATAGCAGACTCCATTACAGATCAAGAGATGGACGGGGAGGGTCTTCAGGCCAATACTTTGAGAAAGAGAAACGCTGTCGATCACAATGGTAATACATTTCCAAAATACAATTAAGATATAATTCAGATTAAGTTAGAAGAAAAACAATGGCACTTGTAACTAGAATTTAATCTAGCGACACAAATCAGAGACTCACCAAGTCAGGTGTGTGTGTGGACAAACTGTGAGGACACAAGTCTTCCTGGTCTTTTTGTAGCTGGTCTGTCCTGGTAAAAGAGATGAAACATTCACTAATTTCTCTATATACATTTACAGGTTGTGTTGACTATTTATTGGAATCAGTAAAAATGTAAACCATGTTTCCCAAACTCTGCTGACCTTTTTCCATGACGTGCTTGCATTTTCAGATGCAATCTCAGCGTGTAACTGCTCCCTGGCAGGATATGGGTTGCTGGATGAATCACCTCATTCAAGAAACCGCAGACTAACAATCGGAGTTAGGACGGTTTAAACATATTACAAATAGTTTAATGTTTTGCTCAGTTCATGCCAATGCATGGACAATAGTTTCACATTTTTCCTTTGCTGTGTGTGAGCGTGCAAAAAGCTGCAGAGAGCGAAAAGAGAGCAGTAAATCAGATATAATTACACAGTCTGTGTTGCAAAAACTTTTGAGAACGAGGCACTTGGGTTTCACCTCGGAAAAGTCGTATCATTTAAGCGGAAGCTCTGACAGGATGTGCACAATTGGCGTATTAGGGAGGCAGTTAGTGCTGACAAGCACAATAACTTTATCATCCAAATATCCCCGCACCTAGTTTTCTTGTCTCAGCTGCATGACACACACACACAGATACACACACACCTATATCCCCATACACCTGAAACAGCAGTCTTCACTTCTTTTTTCCTCCATTCCCCCGGCCATCGTTGAGAAGCAGAGAGCAGCTACTAAGACAAAATAAATGACTTACAGAGCAGAGAAATCACATACAGTGGTATAAAAGCATCAGGGTTTTCCGCGGGGCGCTGCTGCTACTTTTCTTATGATTAATGTTTTTTATGTCTAAGGATTTGTTGATCTATATTTCAAAACAAATCCATACTTCTTGAATTGGTTGATTGCCTGCTGCACCCACTCATCCAGCCTTTAAAGTAGATGCATGCTGTAATTGTTTCATTCAAAAAAACACATGTGGGAAAAGTTCAAGAGGTCCTTAAAGTCATACACATATACAGGGTTGATTTATAGTGTCTCCTTTCACAGGCTTTATTAGGTAGTTATTCATTACAGAGGAGTGTGCGTTAGGGAATGTGAAGCTGCTTGAGACGTTGCTTTTCCACAGAGGCAGCAGTAAAATTGTGTGTTTCTGTTTGTATATGACGTTCCTGCTGAAGCTATGGTGGAACAGTTTCACAATATTATCAGGAGGAACGACACATTGCTTTGTTGTGAGGGGCTAAGTATCAATACTTCTCACATGCAGAGAACCAGTTATTTATCTTTCTCACATAGGATCAGCCACAACATTAAAAAGGTGATCATCTTGGTTTTCATGTGAATACCACTTCACATGCAGAACCTACTCAAACAGACCAAGTACACCCCCTAATGGCAAAAGCACTCCCTGATGGAAGCAGCTCCCTCTGCCTAGACAACTCAGAGCCAAATCTGAACCAAGGAGGCCTTACTATCAATGGACTTGGCTCTCGGGTACCGGCATTTCCCACAGATGCTCAATCGGACTGGGATCTGAGGAATGTGAAGGCCAGGTCGATGTCCTTTGGTCTTTTGTCACTTTCTCAGGCCATTCCTGGGCAGTTTTAGCAGTGTGGCATAGTGTGCTATCCTGTTGGGAGGGCCACTGCCATTAGGAGCTGTTGCCATTAGGGGGTGTGTTTGGTCTGCAGTGGTGTTTGGTGCATGGCAAGTGGCATCCACATGAATACCAGGACCAGAGGTTTCTCAGCAGGACATTATAATGTAACGAGATGATCAATATTATTCACGTTACCTGTCTAACCCTCACCTGTTCAGAATCCAGTTCCAAACACACAAAAAAACATTGTAATGGTGGATTTCTACTCTAAATGTACCCATAAATTAGCAAAGAAAAAAGAAGCGGTATTTTTTCTGTCCATTCCAAAAATGGTCAATGGTCATAACACCCTTTTTTTCAACAAAAAACACAAGTTAATTAATTTTTCATTAACGTGCATATATATATTTGTGTTGTATTTGTCATTACAACACAAAATATCCTCAATTTCTTAAGTATTTTCAGAAAACAGGATGTTGTTGTTCCTGAGATTAATATTCTGGAGACTTAATCAATATGATGTTGAGTAAAAGCTTTGTAATGTATCCTTGCGCCTCCTCTTGGCCTTACAGTCAGCCATGCTTGTTAAAAAAATGGGGGTGTGACTCTACTGCTGACCACTTTGGATGATGTGGAACACTGTGATTGGCTCATAGACATCAAGTCTGTGCATTTGGGTGGAGTCAGATGACGGTAATCTTAGATCTCTACACATCTTAGAAAAGTTATGTCCATTGGAATGGATAGAGGATCTGAACAGGTTAATGTTGTGGCTGATCTGTGTAGTTATGCAACTGTACTGACTGACAGTATTTGTGTACAAATGTTCAACATTTAACCAAGGCAGTACTCCAGTTTCTGGTTTAAACAAACACGACAAACACTCAGTGACTGAAGAATGTGAAATCATCATAATTCATCTCACCCTCTTTTCTTTCTTTCTTCTTTTCCTCTGCTACCATCAGCCAAGGTGTTGCTCCACCCATCCCGATACAGGTAATATAAAAGTGAAGAACAGCAGAAAAAGTATCCCAGACGAGAACTTAACACCAGTCTGGCAAAGGCAACCCAAGGAGAAAGGAGCCGATTCGTCTGCAATGGCACACAAAGTAATACATCACTTGTGTTGTATTGATCTGTCAGCAAATTCATCTTTTTACAGATTCCACTGACTTTCGACAGAAACTGTGGGGACGACTGTTCAAACAACCATTAACTTATTATTAATAATCAATGAAACCAAGGAGCTCACCTTCCTTTCTGACCTCACAAAAATCATCAGGACGTGTAAGTCAAACAGAATCAAATTCAGATGAAGACCTGAAATCATGGTCTGGTAAAATCAATGACAAACTTTTTAAAGGTGGAGTAAAAAGAAGACAAAAGCAAACTATTTCATCACAGGGATGAACCCGATTTATTATTCTGCTCTTGTGACAGTAACAGGGCCAAATATGAACATCCTAACATACAAAGCTCTCTAAGCTGCCACTATGCACTTCTTCATCGACGCCCTTTGAAAAACACTCACTGTGTGGCTGCAGGCCCTTCAATCAACAACATTTAATAAGTTAGCCATGCTTTTTTTTTCTTGGAAACTACGTGCCATGACCTCAGCGCCACGACAAACCTAACCGATAAAAACAAATGTTACATTCATAACCAAACAAAAAATTAAGGACATTTTAGTGCACAACATAAGTTCCGTACCTGAAATGAAACATACATGCTCAACATGTCGATATATTATGTGCCAACCAATTATATTTGTATCTATATTACGCCCACCTCTATAAAATAAGTTAATTATATGTGTCTGCATGTCAGCATAATTCTTAAACACATTTAATTCAATATGTACAAACAATCAAAACAAAGAAAATCATAGCTAATTTTACACAAAATATCCACTAAACCTTTTTCAGCATTTCACGCCACCCTTTCTAAGCACTAATGATTTAAAGGTAATCTGACATTAAGAGCTAGGCTAAAGAAATTAACACATAAAGATGGCATTCTCTAGGTACAGTGTATGATGAGTGAAAAAACGCAGACTTCATCAGTGCAGAGTGCAGTTTGCAGAGGAAGAGGTGCAGTGTCTCGATAAGACTTTACAGTATATATTCCTGCATGAAAGTCAAAGCAGAGCAACATCCAACTCAATCTCACAGGTTTAATCTCCCTTATGCAAAAGGAAAAAAGCAGCAGTGTGTGCAGAAATGACTTTCACACCAACAGATTACATTAGCTGCAGGTGAATAAAAAATGTGTGGGGTTTTGTATGGATTGAACACATGATTATAGAGCACACAAAAGCTACGTAATATATGCATTGTGCTTCATTATTATCAGTAGCATCTTCTCTCTTATGTCCATTCAAGATGCAAGGACTTCCTCCATTATTAAGTACTAGCGTGTGCATGTGCGTGAAAAATACAAAATAACCCAAAAAAAGTAAAATCAATTACAAGCTGAACTTCTTGGACAACAAATGTAAGGGGTAAAATAAGATCCCGTAAAAAGGTGTGACAGGATGATAAATGTATACTTGTAAGCATTTGTGGTCCAATATAAAATGTTCCCTTTGAATAACCTCTCATCCGTCATGACTGCTCTTAAGCTACTTTTGACAGATCCATCAATTGTGTCACATCATCAGCCACGTCCTCGTCCGCTCTCCTTCCTCCACTCCCCTTTGGATCTCTCCTCTTTCTCTACCGCTCCTGGCACCGAAAACTTTTTCATGACTTCTTTTTCAAACTCTTCCATTTCATTCTCTATGGCGCTATCCTCATCGTCCCCGTCATCATCGTCTTCCACCATGTCTTCCAGGATATCTTCCAAATCTTCGACGAACTCCTGAAAGCTCATCTGGTCGTGGACAAAGACTCCGTCCTTGAAGAATTCGGTGGCTAGCTTTTTGAGCTCTTCTCTTTTGGAGTCATCCACTCCCGCCCCCTCTGCCTTGGCTAGGTACGTTTGGAGGATGGCCTCAAACTCGGGCAGAGGAACAGGGAGCAGACCCTCAGCTTGAGCGCAGGTCTCCAGTGAGTCACACTGCTGTGGTGGTTTGGGGTTGTGTTGGAGGCGTTCTCTCTGCTGGGTCCAGTACTCAGGCTGGTCCAGGGAGTGTCGGCTGTGTGTGTGAGGCGGCTTCCCGTCTCCCCACAGGTGCTCTTCCTTGTGGACATTAAATCTGTGCTCACCTTTGTGTTTCTGGGGGCTTGATTTGTCCTCTTTCCACTCTCCCTTGTGATTTTTGTCTTTCTCTTCTCCTCTCTTCCACTGTTCTTTCTTTTCCCACTGTTTCCTCTCGTCTTTCTTACTCCACTCCTGATCACCTCTGCCATTTTTACTCTTCCGCTCATGCTCGTTCCACTGTTTCCTCTCATCCCTCATTTTCCTTTCTTTACCATGATTTTTGCTGTCTTCCCATTGTTTCCTTTCTCCCTTTCCTTTCCATTCCTTACCATAATCTTTGCCGTTTTTATTCTTCCAGTTACCGTCTTTCTTCTCTCCTTTTTCTTTCCAGTCTTTCCTTCCCATTTCTCTTTGCTACTTTCCTTGAAGCCATCTTTGCCCTTCCTCCACTCCTTCTCTCCCTTCAGTTCCTCCTTGCCTTTGTGCCTCTCTCCACGGTCTTTTCCTACCTTCCAATCCTTCCACTCCTCCTTACCCCTCCATTGTTTGCCCTCATTCACTTTCTCATGCTTTGCCCTGTTCCAGTCTTTCTCCTGCTTTCTTTCTTTTCTCTCACTCTTCTCTATCCACTCTTTCTTTCCTTCCCTATCTTTCCATGGCTTTCCGCTATCACCTCTGCTAGCCTTGTCTTTCTTCAAATCTTTCTCCCTCCACTGCTTACCTTCCTTATCTTTCTCCTTGTCAAACTTTCCTTGCTCATGTTTTCCCTTTTTCCATTCTGTTTTACCGCCATCTTTCCGATCCTTTTTCTCCCCTTCCTTCAAATAAGATTTATCTTTCTCTTTCCACTCCTTCTCGCCAATTTTATCCTTCTTCGCATCTTTCTTCTTCCCCCTCTGGTCATCCCATGGCTGCTTAGTCTGGCTTTCTGTAGCTCCAGCTGTGCCCTGCTTGCTGTCCTCTGGCTGGCCACCGGAGGGCGATGTGGTGGCCTTTACAGGTGCTTGAGCTGCTTCACTGGCTGCTGAAGGAAACACAAGAAGTCAGTACAACTACAAAGATGAGAAGTGAGCATTCAAGTGAGAATAACAGAAAAAGAAGAAGAAAGGAGGAAACACGCTGCACCCTCCCTAGCTGTCTAATATCTATCATCCTTCTACATCTTCTACCCTCCCTACTTCCTCCTTCTGTCCCGTTGTACCTGAGGAGAGTTTTAATTCAGTCACAGTGGATCTCAGTGTTTCTAGTTCTTTCTGTAGGGCCGGGACAGACTCCAGCTCTCTCTTCATCCTCTCGTTCTCTTTCTGAAGGACAGGGAGAGATGCCATCTCTTTCTTCAACCTACTGTTTTCCTTTTCCACCTCCTCCCACCGCAGACGCTCCTTTGCTCCCTCTGCTGCCTGTCCCTTGGCTACTTTTAGCTCTTCGTTCTGTGCCTGTTTGAAAAAAAAAAAAAGGAACAGGAAAAGAGGGTCCTGTGAGAATATTACTCAGTGACACGTTTATGCACAGACACACATTTATGTATATATGTATACTGCGCACACACACAGACACAGCGATAAGGTGAGAGACAGAATGGAGTCACACCTGAAGTTGGGCTTCTAGCACAGAAATCTGCTGGTTCCCTTTGGCTAACTTATTTAGGAGCTCTGTACTGTCAGCATCTACTGGGGGCGGAGGAACCTCTGGATTAAGCCACTCCTGTCAACAAATTGCAGACAGCGTACAACACAATGGTAAATTTAGATGACTTCTCGGAATTTCTATTGCCAGACGGCAGCAGACGAAAAATTAGAGAACAGTACATGTTGATGAAGCAGGAGAGAACAAAAGTCCAGGGAAGCACAGTTGGTAGACAATGCTGCCAGTGTTGTGGGTGGTCTCCTGCTGGGCATATCACACTAAAATTCATGTGGTGGTACTTACTGTGCTGTAAACTCGGCGCTCAAATGGTATTTATAATGAACAACAGAAAGAACACAGACAGAATAGAAGGACAAAAAAAGAAGTGACAAACTGACGTCAGACTGACCTGTTTTCCTGGTAACTCTGCATCCTTCAGGTCCACTGTACCATAGTCACTCTCTGCAAATGTATTATGCAAATGTTCATGTTCATGTGAATACATACACTTAACAAGAGCAAAAGCTTTTCATATTATGGAAAAACATGCCACCTACCCAAACAACAATCAAGGCTTTAATAATAAAATGTGTACTCTAACTGAGTAAGGGCATGAATATATTGTATAATATCTAAAATGAAAGATCATGGACAATATATTTATTAAAGGTTGAAAACTGCAACTTTTCAGTTTAAACCTTTTCCTCCATGTTTTGACACTGATCATGCTAGGAGCTATTTATAAAAGCCTAAAAGAAAATTTGGTATTTAAAGTTATGGAGTCAAGCTCAAAATTATTGGTTTACATTGCAGTGATGCAGAACAGTGTTTTCATTCAACAACAGCAGCAAATAAGCCTCAACGCAAAGGCCAAAGTGCATAAATCCTTCCCTCTCTTGCTCGCACAAGTTTAGAAGCGTGCAGGGCTTTAAAAATTCACTTTCAGAGGAATATTTCACCCGCAAAATGACCATTGGTATACCAATTACTCACCACGTTATGTTGAATTCGTTAACAAAAATTTGCTTTTTCTTGCATGCCTCCACGGTGAACGGAAAATCCAACAAAGATCATTCTTAATGAGCTGGAGTAAATGGGGACCCCGTTTAACAGCAGCAAAACTATATATACATGGAAAAAAAATCTGTTTACAAACTCTCATACAACTTATGTAGTTTAATCCAAGTTTCAGTTGTCCAGTTGTTTGCTCAGTAATTCCCAAACACATGCATTTTCGCTAAAACGTTCCAATATTAAACACTTCCACCTATGAGAAGTGCACCCTGAGCATGCCTGAACACGTACCTGTGTATGAGCTCCTGCTTAAGCAAGATTCAAACATGTGCATGCTCAGGCATGCTACTTGGCCATGCATGAGATTGTTTGTACTGATGTGTTTTAGCGAAAATTCATGCACAACTGGATAAATGAGACTTGCATTACACTGCAGGAGGAGTGTGAGTCTGTGAACAGATGATTTTATTCAGTTTTACTGTCTCCTTTTACTTCAATTCATGAATAATGTCCACTTTTTTTGGACATGTCGTTCACCAAGGAGATGTGAAATAAAGTTTTCTTTACAAATTCAAGGTAACATGCAGCGAGTAACTGTTATACAAATGGTCATTTTGTGGCTGAAATATTCCTTTAAAAAGGTCTCTGATGCAAAACAATTTCTTCTGCATGCACAGTCATACATACAAACACATGCTGTGGGCCAGAAAGCACTCATTCGCTCACTCGCACACATAACGTACCCTCATCCAGGTCCATGAAGATACCTGCAGGTATAATACACCTCAGTCTCAGAGCACCCTTTGTCTAGTTTACTGCTAGTAACTCATCATTTTCCTCTAACTCACTGCTCTTTAACATCTCAAAATTAATCTAAAATTCATTTACAAAGTAATAGGCAAAAGAAAACCTTTTCATAAGGTCATATGGGGATACCTACCTGAGAAAAAGATGGTGCCAAGGCCCACCAGGATAACAGCACCCAGGATGCACTTGTTCACAGAGAACCCGCTATCTTCCTCCCGCTGTGGCAGCTGAAACTCTTCCTCTCCTTCCTCTTCCTCCTCTGTCCTTCCGATCCGCTCCAGAGCTGCTAGGAGAGACCTCCTTCTCCTCACCTCTGGCTCTGCCTCCTCTCCCGTCTTCTCAGTCCTCTCCTCAGCCACCTCTGAAACCACAGGGGAGTCTGGGGCAGTGGAAGGGAAGAGTGTGAAAAGCTGTTGCTAAAGTATTTTTTTGACTTTCACTTTGCAATTTGTAGGTTTAATCTACTCGATGGTACCCCCAAAGCATAAATGTTCAAAACAGCTGTTGTAAATCAGACGCTTTTATTTTCTAACACATTTATCATTTTAAAGCTGTTGCAAATTATTGGGCACAAATTTGCTCTTGCAGTTTCAAAGTTGATGTTAGATAGCACAGCAGCGATGGCGCTGTAAACGGTCTGATGCTGCAGTATACTCCTCGTGGGAGATAAGACTTGCTTCTTTATTGGCTCTGCTGTGCATGGCACGCTGGTTAATTTGCTCTGTTGCCATTCCTTATTTTACTTTAAACTGCATAGATAAGGCTTAAATCTTGAATAAATCGTCTGGAAAGTGATTCAAGTGATTCATTTTGGAACTTCTGGCACTGAAGTTTCTAAACTATTTGCATCACTATTTTTTGTAGAAGAGCAGTGGCACTATAAATTGGCACTGTAAAGAACTCTGACGCTGAACTAGTTGTTAAACAAAAGGTGTGTGAAAAAAATGCACAACGGAGCAAAAGAAAACTCATTTTTTAATGCTGTAGCTAGAAAAAGAGCTGCGGACCAAAAGCACCACACTGCAAAAAAACTTTACAGGCCCTGGTCCCTCTGAAGCCAATTTACTTCTGCAGGGTGTCATGCAACTAAAAGTTTCTCTGTCACATCATGCTCTCTGCCTCGTACCAACCACAGCCTCTGCAGACAACCTCCTGGCCCAGATACTGAGCAATTCCATAACCAGCTGGTCCACCAAGTGCACTTCAAACACAAACAGTACATACAGCTTAGTCTAAAATAAATAAAGGAAAGGATACAGGCATACCAGGTGATAGTCTAACGACAAATAAAGAGTGATACTAAGGGCAGTATAATATTACTGTAATAACATGATAAAGTTTTCATACCTGCCTGTTTACCTGAGTCAGTCCTTGGAAACAGGTCAGACTCCTCCCCTTCCTGTTGGTGCTCCTCCCCATTTAGCTGATGCAGTGTCCCATCCTGCGTGTGCCTCTCTTCGTCCTGCGTTAACTCCACCCCTCCCAGAGTCTCTGTGCTCAGCGCTGAGGCTGGGGGCTCATCAGGGGAGGGGGTTATGTGGGTGTAGGAGTCAGAAAATGAATCAGGGTCAGAGCTGGACTGTGCCGGGCCCTCAGGTAGGCCCTCTGACTGGCTGAGTGCATCACTGCCAGGGACAAAGCTGTCGGGGACTTCCAAAGAGGTGGGAACAGAGGCATCAGTGACGGTGATGGGCTCGGCGGTGTGTTGCTCTGTGCTCGTGTCTTCACTTAGCTCTGCTGTTTTGTCCTCTGCTACCTGGGTAAAAGAATCAGGTCATTAATATTCCTTAAGGTATTACACTGCCAGCCAAAGGATTTAGAGCTCCCTTTTAAGTTTTTTGGATTAAATTCAAACAATGCTCCTAAATTTGACACTCTGGGCAGAGAGTTAGATAAGAAGTTCTATGCCTCTCTAGTATCAGGACAGTAAATATAAAGATACAGCCAGCAGCTGTTCATTTAGCAGCAACGACTGAAATAAAGGGAAAGGGAGCAACCAGCACCTCTACAGTTTCCTTATTAACATGTTACATCTCTCTTTTTTCTTTTTAATCTGAACAGAAAATAAAGCATTTGAACATCAGTTCTTGTGAAACAACAGTTCACTGTTTTACAAAGGGTTGTGTTCTGGACTATTTCTTGGCTGGAGCCAGTTGTTAGGCAACCAGCAGAGACTACAGGATGTTAGCAGTCGCGACCAAGAAATAGTCCACAATAGTCCTGGAAGATATTGTTGCCTTGTAGCTGAGCCAGGCTAGGTGCTAACGGTCTTTATTCTAAGCTAGCCAGCTGCTGGCTATAGCCTTATCAGCAGGGTTCCCACGTTCATGAAATTCCTGGAAAAGTTATGGAATCAGAAAAATGTTTTTCCAGGCCTGGAAATGGTTTGGAATTAACAGAATGTTTTGTATATACATTGTTTTAGCTATAGTTTAAAACATGTTCAAAAAAATACCCTAAAACAAATTCTATCATCAAGCGACATACATTAAAAAACAACCATAAAACAAATGTTTGTTTAATAATAAATGAGTGCATGCAAATTTGTCAAAATTTAAATCTAAATACTAGTCAAACTGTACTGACACCAATATGATCTTCAGTTTTACATCCCCCAAAAAAGAGGGCATCCTCAGCATTTTGCAAGGTGACTATTCGCATTTCTGCTAACTTGCAGAAGTGCGAATAGTTTGCTTATCTGCAAATGCCTCGGACGTACGTGTTTAATAATGTATGGCCAACCCTTTTTAATCTACTTTAATAAATTCATGGAAATGGCATAAAATATTGGAAAGGTTTTGAAAAATCATTGGTAAAACTTTGCAGGGAACCCTGTATGATATTCTCATCAAACTCTATGTCAGAAAGTCCATCAGTGTATCTCACAAAAATGTCGCACTATTCCTTTAAATTACAAATATATAAGAAATAGGTATAAGTGGCATGTTTGCGACTTTCTGCATTTTGTGCACAAGCCTTTAAAAAAAGCCACTGGTAGAATCAAAAATATGCACACTTTTTTAAGAAGTTCTTTGAAGAGAAACTAGAAACTAAAATTGTTTTGTACCTTCATTAAAGGGGATCTATGCAAATTTCAAAGCATATGACTTCTCTGCTAGCCAGCAGCTAACAGCTAACAGTGCTAACTCCATAAATAGTGTTAAACAAAGGCAATGGCTGACAGAGCTATTTGAGGTAATTGACATATGACTGCAGTGCCAAGCGACAGCGATGATCTGGCCAGTGGGATGGACACATGCACCAAACACGCACCCTTGGGGACAGAGGGAGCTTGACTTTATTCTCTGCTCAGAACACCATCATATCACTGGATCTTAAATAGAAAACAGTGGTTTGCTGCTGAATTACTGCTCTGAATGTTGCATACAGGACCTTTAAGCTGTAGCCTGGTAACAGCTGAAATGAGTCATCCTCTAGGTATAAATACTTGGGTTAAAATGTGGCTACACACCCACTGGTCAATTAGAATCAGGCACTGCTAGTGCCTATGGTATAAACAGTTTAAAGGCAATTCAGAAAGAGTATTCAACCACAGCATGGTATAATTACAAAATGGAAAACATAAAAATGTCTTCATTGGCCAGTCATAATTACATATTCAGCTAAGCTGTGTAACAAAGAGTACATTATCAAAAACAATGTGTATTGCTGTCCTACCAGGTGGCCCTCCACAGGGAGCCCCTCTGCAGGCTCTGCACCATTTGCAGGCGGGTTCTCCCCAGAACCTGGCTCATCAAACACAGAAAAACAGGGCAAGGAGGAAGACTTTTTGAGCAATTTCAACTAGGAAATGAACAACTGAAAAAAAGTACAAATTAAAACTCGGAAATTAGAATGGGTTTGTGTGCTGAAAATATGTTTTTTCTTTGCTATAAATAATCTCACAACCCTCAAATGTATTGTGACACACACCTGCTGCACAGGTCAGGCCTTCCTCATGGTGCTCTGTCCCCTCTGCCAAAGGCCTCAGGGTTTCAGCAACAGTCTCCTGGAACACAAACACACGGACATAATTACTATTTAGCTATTATTGCAAATGCAGTTCAGTCTTTTACTATCTTGCTTCTGAGCATCAGAAGTGACTAAGCATCACTCTTTTAAACAACAGCTCCTGCCAAAGTGCCACTACAAGGCAGACTGTTCGTGTGTGTGTGAGTGTGTGTGTGTAAAACTAACCATCATGCCAGAGCCTCTTAAGCTAGTTTGCCTCTCTGAATAACAGTTAAATCATAAAAAGAAAAGAAACAAAGACAGCCTTATTACAGAAACCTACTTCATATCCAGGTGACCCAAAAGAAAATCAATTGGGACAGAGACTTTTCTTTTTTAAAATAATGCATTTTCATTGAGGTCATGCACAGTGACTTCCTATGCTCTTTACAGAGTGGTGATACCTCAGAAGTGAGGATGGTCCAGCTGTTGTTAGCACTGCTGCCGCCAGACATGGCCCCCTAGAGGCTTTGCCTGTCTCCTGCAACACAAGAGGAACATAAAACAGATAACATGATTAATAGTAGTTCACAAAGGAGAAGTCAAATTAAATGCGTACTCCTTTGTGTCTTCATACGCTCTGCATCAAAGCTGGCTGTGTGATTTTCCAACAAGGTAAAACCTAAATTGTGAAAAATAGAATTTTGGTTTGTTAACAGTGCACTTGTTACTGATGCGACAGCTACACAGCCCTTAAGTGAGCTGGCGTATTGTTCAGAGGCCTGCCACAAGAAACAGTGTGAGTACTGCAGCTTAAACACATTTACATCTCCTGTTTACCCATGCGCAGGATTTGAATACATGCCTTCGCTATTCAGCCTCACCCATTCTGCCAATAAAGGAGCTACTGTAACACATTGTTGTGTGTGTGAGAGAGAGTACGTGTGTAATGTGTGCAGGAAGTCCAGCTCCCTGGAAGCATTGAGTTTGTCATTAGTAGTTTGTGTGTGTTTCGGGCCTTTGGTCACCCTGGCTTTTGACTAGCTGTGAAATGTTTGGCACAGGACTCTGGTAACTAAGGCCGGCACCATTCTGGGGAGATACAGACAGCAGAATGGGCTTTCAATTTCAAAGCTACTGGTCTGTTAATCTCTACAAACCACCAAATGTGAACTGTATAACGAATACACGTATTCCCTGTATGACTTGCCTGGGAATCACAGATTTTACGGTAGGATAAACATACGGTGCAAATGTTTTCCTGAATCTTCTTCTGTAGTAGCAACCAACACATCTCTTTCCAGACTGAGATCACTCGAGCGGAAACACAAACTGACATTTCAATTTCACCTCCTGGTCAGATACAAGTGTCAGGTATTACAGCTGTATAAAGCCTTTACTCTCACACAGCAGAGGAGGACACAGCAGAGATGCATATTTATCAGGCGTAGTCTGGCTTTCTTCAGCGAATGCAGAGAGAGCTAACCACTTACATTAACACCACATTGTCTGGGTAATGACACACTTCACTCCCCAAATTCAATTCTCTCCCAGCTCCGCAATTTAGGTCTCCTAATCGAGTGCCTCCCAAGAGAAGTCTACTGAATCTAGCCTAGGGCCCTAGGAGCATTGTGGGGCATATAGTGGAATGGCTTAAATAGATACTGGCTAAATATAGCCACCATGAGATTGACTAGAGACAGAGGAGGGAGCATGCAGAAGATGGCCATGGGGCACAACAGAGGCAGAAATGTATTCTAAGGACAGTTTTAAAAGGATTACTTGGACTGCATCACAAAGCCGATGGCTTTTAACAGAGAAAAAATAAATTTCACTGCCTTGCAGTCTGTTTTTACTCTCTGATTTTTATGAGAAATATCCAATATAACCTGTAAAGCTTTGGGAGTCTGGGCTTCATCATATCTCCATAGCCGTCATATTAAAAGATGCATGACACCCTGTCTGATCTCACTTTATTAACATCTTTGCAGACAAATAATAAGCTACCTTCAGTTCAGTTTATGCGCCACCTAAAATGCAACAGGCAATAGTGGACACCATTTTTGCTGGAGCTACACAGCCGTGGGCCTTATCTTATTATCCTCGTCTCAGCAGGGAAAAATTACCAAAAAAGGTCAAGGGGATAAAACACAGGACAGGCCATTAAGACAGCAATGCTGGGATGTCAGTAAACGCACCATAGCTGGTATGTTCACACACAGCATCAGCAACAAAGCAGCAGCTCGTCAAATTATGTTGTAGCTCAGATACACTGCTTTGAGAAAAGGGGTGTGAAGCGTGGGACAGGAAACGTCACATGAGACACAAAATAAACAACAAGTCAAACTCAGAAATGACGTCTTCAACACATTAAAGGCCAGTGTACTTAAAATACATCATCATGTGAATTGAAAGCAACCCCATGTTTTAACGTTGGCAGGTCAGAGACAAAACTTTCAGCCGTCATGTCGAGCAACCAGGAAAAAGTGAGATAAACGACGGTGGCGACGCACCGGAAAAACAAACAAAACAGACGGTATTACTTTGAAGTAAACAAACACTAAGTTACATCCAAATTTAGGTCACTCTTACCGTGTTCCGTCGCTTTGCTCGAGACGCCCACAGCCTGTCAAAGACACAGCAGACACTTCTGAGTCTCACCATCCAACTTGGGAACTTACAAAGTGCCTCCTGAACTTGCATGATCCACGCGCTCCTCGTCCAATCACACACGGCGTCAGCTCTAGTCCCGCCCCTCGGCCTCCTGCTCGACCAATGGCATTGCGGCGCCGCTGTTCCTCGCTGGGAAAGGCTCCAAGATGATTGACAAACGCAGGTGATGATGAGTATGTTTAACACACATGTTACATGCGATAACACACCACCAGTCCTCGGCATATAACGCTGGTAGTCCACAGGCTTGGGCTGATTCCAGGTCACAATATCCTCCTTTCCCTTATAAGACAGCTTGTAAAATGGATCCTGTTTCTGTTCAATACACAGGTCTTAAATTAGACCTCTTTGCAAACTGTGCCAAATTAAATAAACACAAGCCTTAAAATCTCAATAAAGCCACATAAGAGCTACACCAAACTATTTTTATATCTTTTTTTCTCTTCTACAAGATTAACCACAACAAAATGAACAAACATGCAGACATAAAGGTAAGTCTTTTTCTAGTCATGAGTTCCTTTATTCAGTGCACACCAGTTTGTGTTGTACAGTGAACATCATGGGGTGCTATTCTTTAGTTAAACGCAGGAAAACCCTGACCCAGTCTCTCAGTGAACATTCGTAGTTTCTGGAAATGTTCAAGTGTATTTCCTGGAACCCAAGAAGAGCATCCTACAGACACTGAAAAACAGAGATAAAAATATCTTAACACACTACGTAAAGTTATGATTTTGTACACATCATTGAAATTGAGAACCTCACTTTAAAGGAGCAGTGTGTAAGCTTTAAGGGGATTTAGTGGCATCTAGTGGCGAGAATTGAAAAGTGCAACCATCTGAAACTTCTCCGGTTAGTATTCCTTCAGTGCTAAATGTTCAGGAGGTTTTAACCAGGAGCTGAATAATCCGCAGAGGTTTCTTCCTATTAAAAACAAACGGAACAGGTAATTAAACTGGTAAAAACTCTGAATAAATAAGTTTCAAGTTACAAATCAGAGTTCCTTGGATGAGAAAGGCCACCAGCCCAGCACCTGCTAATGGGTGCTCACCTTATTTCTGATCCAGACCTTCAGGAGGTTTTCACCTGTAGCTGAATTACATGGTCTCCTCCTCTCCAAAAATAAATGTACCCAGTGATGTTAACCAGTAAAAACACTGAATGAAGCAGCTGGATGTTACAAATCAGTGTTTCTCCGACACTGTTCGACACGTCAGACTGCCCGAGTCTAGCACCTGCTGATGTGAGCTCACCTTTTTTGTCTGACAACTTAAGATCCAGACGTTAAGGAGGTTTTCTGATGCTGTTTGTCATGAGGGGCTGCTAACTATAGTGGCCGACAGGAAACATTAATACACAAATGGCCCTATCGAGAGCCAGTGTTCGGTTTGTCCGTCCTGGGCTACTGTAGAAACACGGCAGTGCAACACTGCGGATTTCATGGACGAGGACCCGCTCCCTATGTAGATATTAACGACTCATTCTAATGTAATGAAAACACAAAAATTCCTATTTTCAGGTGACTACACAATGAAGAAAACATATTTATTATATTATATTATATTTCTGCCAAAGTATCTCCCTAAATCCTACACACTGGACCTTTAAACAGTATAAAACCTAAATTATATTACATCAATTAGAAAGAGTGTGCTAAAGTACATAAGTGGTTGTTTGTTGTCATATGAGACAGGACTTATACTTGCCAATGCTTTGCCAGCACCGCCGATCAAACACTCCATTCCCGATGAAATAAAAGCTGGTTGAAATTACACTATAGGTGCCAACAGAGAAAAGGGGGAAAATCAATGTTTGACCACTTGATCTACTCTCACTTTCAGTCCTTCAGTCCAGGATCTCCTTGATGCACCAGCAACAGAGGAGGAAATACAGGCACTCCTTAACCGACTGGATGAAACTGTAGGCGAAGTTTCCTCCCAGGAAGTTCTTGCCTCTTCCCAGACCCATGGCCAGGTCCCTCAGGTGCTGTCCCAGAGAGGAGGAGGGCATGGCCTGGGGAAGAGGACGCTGGGGATGCATGGCTGCGGAGAGGGAAAACGAAGCAGAGGCAACAAAGAGGGCAGTCGATGAGGAGAAATAGGAGGTGAGGTCTGACAAATTGGATCAGACTGGGCCGGTGCAACAGCTGAGGTCTGCTCCGTATTCCTGGCACAGATAGCTCCTCTACTTATAACCTCCTATACGAGCTGCGGGCCATTCACATCCTGCTTTTTCTCGACTGTTCCCTGCTTTCAAACATCCGCTGATTGATTAAAGGCCTTGTTTACCTTTGCTGCGCACCGCTCCCCTCTGTTGTATAGCACCCCACACACAGGCTCTCCCTAGGCTCTAATAATCCCTGAATCAGCCCCCTGCTGTTCACAAACAAGAGAGTTCCAGTAGCTCAACACAACTCCCACTGCAACCCACTCTTTGTTCAGGACACTGTGTGACAGGTGATAATACCTTCCAGCAGTGTGCGCACTGTTGTTTCATTTTCCATCAAAGTTTTTAGGTGCACTTTGATAGAAGGATGAGTCGGATCTTAAAAAGCCTATCCAACAAAGTGATAAACACTCAGTGAACACACACACGCACTTATCATATCAAAAGCCAAACTCACAAAGAGAGATGAATGATATATGTATTTATATATGCAATCTATATTTTCAGATACAGGTGTAAACAGAAATGTTTCCCTAAAAACAAACAAAAAAAAAGGTATTAAAACAGAAACATATAAAGTAAAAATCAATATCTGTGCACACTATCTGAAAGTAACCTTTGGCTTTCACAAATTAAAAGTACAACAGCATCATTAACACTATCACCACCACCGACAACGACAAACAACACATTTCTTTGAAAGGATTTTTCATGCAACAAAGGCATCTGTGATGAATGATAACACGGGACTGGTTCACTAATGATGCAGAGGGTCAGGTGGGTCCGTTTCAGAGCATACACAAACGCATACAGAACTTAAAGGGATGTTTCAGAATTTTTCAAGTGGAGTTGTATGTGGTACTTATCAATAGAGAGTATATGACACACACTTAGATTACGTACACTTGATGTCAGTCGGCATGTCCTTGGTTCAGAGAAGCAGGCGGGAGTCTGACATAAAAGCTAAGCAAGCTACTGCTGTGAAGGGGTCGGCAGCAAAACGCATTTAGCATCCTAAAAAAAGTCCAACCTAAAAAATATCATCATCAGTTTAAGTGTATGCTATATCTGTAATACTGTCACCACTTAACCTAAAAATCAGACAATGATTTCCAATGGGAAAATGAAGTCGTTACGTCGCTCTCTTCCAAGCCAGACTCCACTGAGAAAAACAGTGATTTAACATCGCTGAACACAGGAGCTGCTGATCTACCACTGCCTTAAAGAGTTATTTTGTTTGTCTTATTGTGTGACTTTGGCGCTTAAAACGGTTACTTTGGATTCACCAAAGACGCACCGGAACACAAACTAACTAACTGAATGAAGCAGCTTTAAACAAGCAGCTCCTGTATTCAGCAGGCTTAAATTACTGTTTTTGTCAAGGGAGTCTGGTGGCTTTGCCAAGAGCAGAGATGGGGAACTGAAGCTGCCTCCCGATCACAACAGGCTGTCTGACAGAATGGTAAAGCAGTGAAAATACACTTTATATAGTGGACACTTAAAGTGATAGTGATGTTTTTTAGGTAGGACTTTTTTTTTTAGGTAGCTAAAGTATGTTTCGTTGCTAACCTCCATCCACAGCATGCTTAGCTTAGCTTAGCTTCTCCAACTGACCTCTGCTGTATATCATACACCAACTATGGATAAGTACCCCATACAACCCCATTTCAAAAAATCCGAACTATCCCTTTAAAGCTCCAGGTTTCCCGTCTGACCTACAAACACCTGAACAGGCAGAATGTGAGCGTCTGACTGACCCAGCTGTCACTCTGGCATGTTTGTGCATGTTAGATTACATATGAACCCACATCAGGGTCTAACGACTAGTTGACAGTTCAGGTTTAGGCTGAAACGTCCCTTCTCATATTTCAAGAGTTTGGCCTCGATCTATCTTTGTCAAGTTCAATTGGTTTACAAAGAGCTACCTCAGTGCTGTGGAGTCTGTGTTACTGATCAAATGAGTCATTAAAGATACAACAATGGAAACAATAATCCAATCCTAAAATGACCGCTCAAATGTTATTTACAGATGGTCAGGAAATACCCCCTCCCAATGGTGACATCAAGTATCTGTGACTATAAGCTGAATGCAAGAATGTGCATCCGAGAAGATTGCCATCACTGGATCTGTTCGCGTGTGTTTATTGGAGTGTCATTTTTGCAAGTCTTTGTTTAACTGAGAGGCTTGTGTAAGATTCTCCTGTAGTCCACTACATTTGAATTAAGTACATAAGGTGACTGCATTGAAGTGATGTGACTGCATTGAAGAAACAAGGCACAATTAAAAACATATATATATGTATATATATATGTATAAAAAAAACCATCATGAACTGAGGGAGGAGGAAGAGGAAAGGAGAAACAATAGCGTGAACTTCTCCCCCCATCAGATCCTCAAATGTTTGTGAAAACAGCACACTGAGGAGCAACATTTGGCTTTAACATTAGCAATGCTCCAAAAACATTTATGTCCTTATGTTCAGTTACCCCCGAACCATTTCTTTTTTTTCTTTTTTTAAAGGACATTATTCCCTCAAGTGATTAAAAAATAAAGCAACATCACGATACACATAATTACCTAACCATTACGATGACATATTTTGCATCATTTTTGCAGAGGGGAATTCATCGTGCTCAGACTGTTCAACATTTCTCATTGGCCGTAGTTTAAAGGGGGCTTCTTTACCTGCTCTCCTTTGCTTTCAGTCAGAATCCTCTTTTAAGATATAACCCATAGATTGTCAGTGCAAACACATGCTAAGGAAAAGCATCAGGTCTAATGCCTCTCAACATATACTTGTATCTGTGTTTGTGGGTGACATCAACGAACTTTAAAAATCTCCTGTTTTGTTGATGTACTCAGGCACAATCACCTAGATCCTTCTCCCCTCTAAAACAGGCCCGTTTCATTATGCAATCCAAGTCTAAACTTGCGCGCAATGCTGTAAGCACACAAAACAGATAACTGCTGATAATCGTCATGGCTTTCTCTGCTGTTAGCGACCGAGTTCATGATCTTTGGCATGACAGGTGGTGCGGGCCGTGCGTGGTGTAAAGGTGTATGTGCATCTGTGTTTACAGAGGGATTAGGGAGATACAGCTGTTTAGATCCTCCTGAACTCAGAGTGTCCGACAAGTAATGAATCCCGAGATAACAGAAAAAAAACAAAGAGAACATCGTCATTGGCATAGCAGTCCCCAAGTTTTGCATACAGGCTTTCATCATCACCAGGTATCACTCCAGGGGTCAAAGTTCAAACGTCCTCAAAAGGGGAGTGGTCGGGGGTAGGGTGGCCCTCCTGATTAGATTGGAAGCAAACACATTTATGCATATTCACCAGGCAGATTTTTTTTTTTTTTTTTTTTCAAAGTCAGGTTTGCTGCTTAAGTGCTCCAGTGACACTTGAAGGGGAGAGTTTATGTTCGAGCCCGGTTCAGTCTGTGATACAAAGAACAATCGCCATCCAGTCTGTGATTTGCCTGATATGCTCCAGCAACAGTGTGAGGAGGGAAATCAGCTCCCCGAAAGAAATGACACATGCTCACAAGCACTGCAAATCTTATTTCCGAGTCCCATTTATGCTCCTTTCTTCACTTTTCAGTTCCACATTTCTTTTTGTACAAGGATTCATGTATTAGTAAAGTGTCCATTTTTTTGTTTTTCATAAATCGCATGTTAAGATTTTTTTTTTTCTTGTAACAAAAGAAAAAAAAAAAAGGATTTGTTTTCTGCCCTGTTCTGAAAGGGCTCCTCCCTGGTTCACAGTAGGCTGTTGAGAAATTGCAGCAGTGCTTCTCCGTTGTGGAGGGATGCACCTGATAGTTTTGGAAGAGGGGGGCGTCGAAGACTGCAGGTCACAGTTTGGCTTTCAGAAAGGACAGGAATATGTGGCAACAGCAGCAAGTGAGTGATTTTACAGAGAAACTAGTGATTTTTCTTTCTTTTTTTGGCTTTCTTTGCAAATGGTGTGTGTGCATATGGGATCTTGTATATGTATGTGTGCATGGTAAGTGTAGTGTTGCTGTGTGTATTATAGCATAATGCAGGTGTGTTTGTCTGGTGTTCAATTGCTGCAGGAGTGTGTGTGTGTGTATTTGGTGGAGTATTTCATTGGCGTGTGTGACGTCAGGCCCTGCGCTCTACTGGCTGTTGCAGACACACTTCGCTACCAGCTGATACGATGGGGAGTCTGTTGTCCATGTGGTAACTGATCAGGTGACTCACGCTTTCAAACCGATGGTCTTTTGTACGGACCTGAAAGACAAAAAAAGGTATTATAAGCAAGTTTAAAGGGCCTTTTTAAGGTTTTTATTTCATTCTGTAGCTTCCTTCCTAGTGTTTCTTAAGTATTCAAATCTGAAAATTCTAATTTTGGTTGAAGTGTGTGTGTTTTAGTGTCAAAATGCTGACGTCATGGTGACATCGCAACATATAAACCCACAAATGCCACATTAGCTCGGTTCCAAAAGTCACACAATTACACAAACTATCGAGCTGGCTGTAGAGCAGCAACTCCTGTGTGCTGTGAGGTCAAATCACTGTTTCTGTCAAAGGAGTCTGGTGGCCTTGAGGAGGCCGATTGAACAGCTTCAGTTCTCTGTCTGAAAGAGCTGTCTGACGGCAAAGTAAAAGTGGTAAAAATAATCTAAGTATAGCATACACTGAAACTAATATTGATTTTTCTTTTCAGCTGGTCCTCGTTCAAGTGGCAAAATATGCATGGCTGCTGCCCTCGTCCACGGCCACCAGACACCGTTGACAAAAACAGGAATTTTATCTCACAGAACACAAGGAGTTGCTAACTGTCTGCTTCCTTTGATTGGTAAGTTAGTTTGTGTTTTGTGTGACTTTCAAAACCAAACTAACGTGGCATCCGAAGCAGTAAGCTACATTGTTTAGCTTTTGTGTCCCGGTACTCCTGTCTGCTTCTCCAAACTGGGAGCATGCCGATCACCACCTACTGTAGGTAAAACACTGACTATGGGTCTATGAATGTAATACAGTATAGTGAGCCCCAGTGCGTCTTCACCAGGTTAAATAAAAGTTGATTAATAATAATAAAACAGCACCATCTTCTTCCTCCGAGCTCAAAACTTCCAAGCTATCACTTTCCTTGCTCTCCATGCTTACACTGTCAGTAAACTGCATGTGTGGAGGCCGCTGTAACCTACACCTTTGTGCTAATGGCTGAGTGGGAGTTTCCATTTGAAAAACACAGAAAAGAATGCAAATGGGCCTGCCTTTTAAATTCATACACACCTATACAGCCATGTGTTGGGAAAACATGACTTTAAGGTGCCGTATGAAATTCTAAAGGAAGATAGTTGATTGTTGAGTCTCATTCCCAAGTCAAACACTTTGGGTTGGTGTCTCGGAGTGAGACTCAACAATCAGCTACCTTTCTAAAGAGTTACAGATATCAGATATAACACCTTTAAAAATAGCCATTGCCCATTAATGCCTCTCCCTCCCCTTTGTAATCTCTCTTGGCCTTATGATTTTCCCCTCCCGCTCTGACTCACCACTCCTTCTGGATCAACTAGTAGCAGGTGTTTGGGCTGACCGCCCTGCTGTCCGGTGAGGACGTACTGTCCGGGCGTGGTCCCGGACTCTCGCACCAGGAAGTCCCCGTCGCGGGTCAGCAGCCTCTCCGCTTCCCTGCGACTTAAGCCACCGTGGAACCAGGCCTCGCACTGCAGCTGCTGCACCAGAGGGGGCGCTGCTGTCGCTGAACTCGGGCCACCGTGCCCAGACACTCCCAGGGCATCATCGAAGGGCTCTTGAAAAATAAACACACATACATTTGTATTATTGTATTTCTCTGTTGAAAACCTCACATGCATGTCTATATAGGAAAATAAATCTTTTTATTTAGAGCCAAAATGACTGGGCCTTATCCAAGTGAGCCACATGAATTGACAGTTGCGTGCTGCACACTGATAGAGGACTGTGTCTTTAATGTGAAAGGCTTTACGCAGTCAACCAATCATGTTACATAAAATGCCCCCTGTAATGGACAAAGGCACTCTAATTCCCTTATCTTCCTCCAAGGCTGCCTTCTGCGGGCAGCTCCACTCTTCAATTAGCTCGTCATATGGAATGTACAGTACACACTACTCTGCTCATCCCCTCAGTCAATAATTAACCCTTATTCTGTCCACACGGTAAAATAATTGCGCATTTGCTTTGGCAGTAATCCTGGTCATTTTGATTACACACTTCTTGTCATTTAGAGAAATTATGCAATCACCTTTTCCAGTTATTTAGAGGATTAGTTATGTGCACTACTTGTGTGTTTATTAGACAGCAGTCCCTTTAGCTTGATTTATTAATATGATATTCCCAACACAACACAAGGAGACAGGGTGAGGCACTCACTCATGTCAAAAGCATCTCTGTGAGCATTTCCATTAGCTGCAACTGGGGGGCGGGGTTTGTCCACATTGACGTATGAAGGGTCATCAAACAGTTCCCGTCCCCCTTCTTTGGCACCCACTGGAAAAAAAAGGCAGACATCAGTGACCTTGGCACATCTTCCTGTTCTATCAGCACATGAAATGGTATTTAAACCAGCCATGACAAGATAAAACAACACAGAAACAAGAGTGGAGTTGGAGTGTGACAGATTTACAGTGACTAACGGAGAGGTGCAGACAGAGAGGCAGGCTGAGACTCACCTGGTAGAGGCGGCAGAGGCTGCTTGTGAATGTCATTCTGGCCTGGCTGTCCATACGGCTGCAAACACAGAGGCATATAAACAAATAATGAGTCACAGTTACATACGCGTTCTCTTGTGTATGTACACAAATGGATTCCTATTAAAAGGGTTACACAAAAGGTCAATGATGATTTGTCTATGACAAACCGAGCAATTCCAACTGGGTTACTACTGCCTTTTAATTTTCTCGGCCCACAACTAGGAAATTCTGAAACACACTCGAGAGCTGTGAAATTCCTTACAGGTGTATCATCTCTTAACTGCAGCACGAGCAGTGTTTGGACATGTTGAAGCGTGAGTATCTCATCCTCCTGTTGTGTTTGTGTGCACTTTTCTCACCAGCGTGGCACCTGGGCGGGTCCTCATGTCAATCAGTCCACCAGGGGGAGGCTGTTTTCCAGGAAAATTATTATAGTACGGGACGTCAGGAGGTGGAGCAGCCTCATCGTCTTCTTCCTCCCATGCAGAGCCATCAAACGGAGCCATTCTGAGAGGGAAAGGAGGGATACAAAGGAGGGCAGGGAATATGGTGACAAAATACAAACAGCAGCTCATGTTTTGGGCTCATGCGAGGGACATTTTTCACATTTACCTGTCATGAGGTGTGACCAGTTTAGGGGGATTCTTTAGGTACTGTTTAAAGCGCAGTTCAAAGGCCTGACCGATGGTGCTGATGACTTCCTGGGCTAAACCCTCTGAACACTCCAGGATGTGACATGCTGAAGGAGAAAAAGGCACAAATGACTAATAAGGAAGCTGCAGCGACATGTACTCAAAATAAATGTGCACTCACGCAGACAAATATATCAACTGCAGGCAACATTTAAACTTGTGTTGCTGTGTGCATTTTCAGCAGCAGTGCATTCACGTACATGTGCTCTGCTAATGGATGCAAAGAGAGATTGCATGTATTTCACTTAACGCACACTACTTTTCCCTTCAAGGGGACCTACTATGCTTTTCTTTATTTCCTTTCATATATACAATGTTAAAATGTTGGATGTTCATATTAAACATGACCAAAGTTTTAAATAATGATATAAATGAAGGCTTCACACAGTTCTGAATACTCTCTTTATTCCTACTCTGGAGACAAGCTGACGCCAGCTCTTGAAGGATTTCTTTACATGTTTACATTAGCCTAAACCGCTAAATGTAGCTACATGCTAACAACAGGGAAAAAGGTAATTGTAGCTGCTTGTGTTGTTAATTTCTCCCCAATTTCAGATCATATTCCTGCTGGAACATGTGCAGGTCATTTGATTTTGGTTTAGTGTCCTTTATTGGTGATCTTTCAGGGTAGAAAGCGCCACTGTCATTCTGCGGCTGCAATGATAGTGCAGAGACATAGTAGCCCCTTTTACACTGCCAGATTTTCGGCGAATGTTGGGACGTTTTGCCGGCAAGCGTTGAGACACACAGAGCCGGATTGGCGAGATGATCCGAGGTGCCCAATTTTCTGCCTCGTAGGGTAGTCAAATTGGCAGGACCCTTTAGTTTAAAAAGACCAAGGCGGCCTTCCGCAATGGGAGGAGCTGTTGATGACGCCGCACGTGCGAGCCACTGGTGGTGGATAAACAGGAAACAGCTGATAGTAGGAATTAGCGAGCAGCTAGTAGCAAGAGGGAAACGCAAACCTGACAGACACTGGAAAGATGAGCAACTGGGGAGACAAGGAATTGTGCGCCCTCCTTGCCCTAGCAAACGAAGAGGCCATTAACTGTCAGATGACGGGGACGGTGAAGGACGGGCCGACTTATGAGAGAATCACAGAAGGACAGACCAGCTGTGGCGTCACATGCTGAGCTACTTGTTTTGTTACTTGCTCATGCCCCCCATTGCTCCAAAAAAGGCACATTCGGCATTTTGCTGGTTTTGTTTTTACATGGCCAATGCTGAAAAAGACTGATTGGGCTTTCCTGCAAATTTGCACAATTCTATCTAAAAATGTCTAGAGATACAGAGAACCGTACCCGTTGACCAATCAGAGCACATTGGGCTTTTCGGGAGGGCTGCTTAAAGTAAAAGGCCCTAAAACAGAGTGTTTCAGTGTTACAGCACAGAAAGTATGTGGACTTTTTTTTTTGAACATTAAACCATGTTCCTGTAGAAACCTTAAATACAAGTACAATCCTGAGGGCAAAAATGAGCACAACAGGTCTGATTAAAATTGCAGAATAACATACAGGAAACATGAGAAATATTTAATAATAATGAGTGGTGTTACTTTTGGTCGGAGCTTGTAATGTAATCCTAATCCCATTTTCACTATTTTTCAGTTGCTCCTGCGAGCTCTGTGAGAGCAAAACTGAGAATCTTATTTTTTTTCCACCACTGCTTGGAAAATCAAGCCACATGTTCACATATTTATCACATAAGCACGAATAAAGCATTAATATTCGCCAAACAATTAAAAGCAGTGCTGTTACTTGCTATGCCTACTTAGTGGTAAATGTTGTTGCTGTTTCTTCCTTTGCTCTGCACAGTGGGCCTGTAATGTCTCAGCTCCAGTGGGCGGTGTGTCAAATTCAAAGGAAAGCACCAAAATGAATAGAGCCATATCATTTATTTAATAGGATTCATTTATATTTCAATAAAAATGTCTTGCTCTTATTTATTTACAGTATTTGCTGTTTCACCACCCAGTGGGACTGAATGTAGAGAGAGAATCTGCAACGCATGTACCACAGGATCAAAGTCAGAGCTCTGCGCAACATCACTTCAATATGATTTTTTAAAAGTGTGGACTTTGTCAGATTCTGCTTGAGTGAAAATGTCTCGTAGCTGTTTCTGCTCACCTCTCTGGTTGACTGGATCTTTGGCCACATATGCTACGTACTCAGCTGTATCCTGAGGGAGACAGGGTAAGACAGTTAGGGGAGGAGGGGGAAGGGAGGGAAAAATTGATAGGAAGAAAAAGTGAAGGGCAGGTTTAGGATAGAAAGACTGAAAAGAACAAGGAGGAAGAGACAAAGCAAAAGCTGTAGTCTTTAAGTCACAACAGGAGTTAAAAACATACATTGAGCTGAAAGAGAAAGGACAGGAAGTAACAAGATCGAGCTCAGACGAGAAGGACTGCAAACCCGGCGAGGCAGTAATGGAGTGAGTGGCATTCATAGGAACAGACAATGACAGAAGACAGGAAGGAAGGATATGCAGACTGAAGAAAGATGGAAAAAGGCCAGATGGAGATCTGAGCTGAGAGAGAGGGGGAGTGACTCACTGGGTCTCCTCCAGAGGCGAAGGAGATGGACTGCATGTGATGATTGGCGATTATCTGTGGAGAAAAAGAAAGAGAGGGAAGAGAGGGAGACAGAAGGAGAGCACGTGGGTGACATGAAGTATGTGGGAAGTGAGATGAAAGCATGTGGATGGAGAGACAAATGTGGAATCATTACTGAGAAAAGTGCTTTTTCCCCTCCACTGAGCGGCATCAACTACAGCCGAGATAAAAACTAAGTGGGACAATGGATGGAACACCTTTTTAACAGTCTGCAACAACCGCCCGCGCTGGATCAATAACACCATCAACACTTGCTAATGCCGTGCACAATGTGTGGTCTATATCTGAGGCTTTATTTGTGAATGGATATATGCACGGGGCATGTTTCTCTGCTCTGCGTGTTAATGTGGGTGCACTGCGCCGCTGTGTGCCATCTCCCCAAAGAAATAAACATCATTCAGCAGCTATTAACTCATAGGAGGAGGATCACATCCTGCCCTGTGGCGATGCAGAAATGAAGACGATGGTTAGGAGTGATTTGCGCTGCATCCAGAATAAATGAGGCAAACAAAGTGGAGAGGCTCTAAATTTATCTGGGCATCCCCAAAAGGTCACAACGCACAGTGTGCTGATGATCAAATTATCAAAATAAAACCTTGTGTTCGGTGGCGGTTTATTGAAACATTTCCTTGGTGTCAAAGTCAATTTAAAGTGTTTTTTTTTATATTTTTTTTTTACATCATTTAGGTTCAACCTTCTGTGAAATTTCAGCCAACTAAAATCTGATTATGTCATTAATTAGAGCATGAAAGCAGTGGGAATGTTTTTCATGCATCTTTTAAAACAAACCCTCGACAATCAGGGTTCCTACAGCATATGGAAAGTTAGATTTACAGTAAGACTTTTTAAACTGTCACTCTGAATGCAATTTGAAACCAAATGTTACCACGACATTCATTCATTTTCTTTAATTGCTTGTCCTGTTGGAGGTCACGGGGGTGCTGGAGCCTATCCCAGCTGATGTTGGGCAACAGGTTGGACAGGTCACCAGACCATCACCGGGCTGACATGTAGAGACAGGCAACCATTCAGCTCACATTCACACCTGCAGCCAATTTAGAGTCACCAGTTAACCTGCATGTCTTTGGACTGTGGGAGGAAGTCAGAGCACCCGGAGAAAACCCATGCTGACACGGGGAGAACATGCAAACTCCACACAAACGGGCTCCCCCACCCCAAGGTTCAAACCAGGAACACTCTTGCTGTGTGGCAATAATGCTAATCCCCATGCTGTCCAGGGCAACATGGGGATGTGCATGTTGCCCTAGCTAGCAGACAGTGAATCCTTTGCTCTGAGCATCCTGACCTGAAACAAAATATGAGTGTAGCTGATTCCTCTATCCTGATCTGCAAGATTTAATGTGAGAGGCACTCTCTAAATTACTTTAAAAAAAAAAAAGATGTTACCAATTATTTTGAGATTTTATTGCGACTTATTAATAATATTAATAAAATCCTCAAATGTCTTAGCGTTTTTAAGACTTTTAAAATAATTATTTACAACATTTAAATACCAATTAAGGCCTTATTTCTTAGATAATAAATTCACTGTCTTTTAAGACTTTTTAACTATCAATAGCGATGCATTTTACAGACTTTAACAGGCTTTGAAAGACAAATATAAAATGTTAAATGACAAAAAATGGAAATGCTACTTTTTTTCACAATTTTACATTGGAATTGTCGTTCTAAAGTTGATCTTGAAAAAACATGTCTGCATAATCCTTAAATCCACATCAAATCCCTCAAGCAGAGAGATCCTCAGGTTTACTCTGCTCCAGTAAACTGCACAGGCTAAGTGCACTCTGGATACCAAACATACCTCTGGCTACAACACAGCCCTGACAATCAGATGCATCTCTGACTCACAGTCAAATCTCTGGCGGTCAGGGACAAATCTCCCAAACACTGACAGAGTTTTTTTTTGAGGAAAAATAAACACACGGCGGCTTCTGGAGCGAGCTGGTTTCAGTCTAACCTGTTTGCAGTCGGAGGCCAGCAGGTTGAGGCTGCTGGTCGAGATGGTGAGGCTGATTGTCATGCCGGCAAACTGCAGGTTACTCTTCCCCAGGATGGACGTCATACAGCGAGAGGAGGGCTGTGAGGGACGGGGATGCAGTCCATGAGTTACAAACAAACAAGGTGCACAAACAGAAAACAACAGGCCATCTTTTTTTTTTTTTTCATTTCAACAAGGCACGATAGTCCATTGAGTCCTCCTTGACTGTGCATGAGCCTGTGGGCGTATGTGTGGAAATGCCTGTGTGTGTGGGAGTGGAAGAACAGCTGCAATTGTGAAAGTGATCCTGTCTCCAAGGCCAACTGTGACCAATGGGGAGCAGACAGGACAGTCCACATACTGAAGGCTGGGCCAAGAGCATCAGGCAGGCCACGCCAGCACTATAGTGCCAGCCCGTTTATCCCAATCCTCCTCCTGTTCTCATGGCTTTCATCCATGTCTGCTTCAGAATATTTGGCGTGTGCTGTGAGAAAAACAGCATCAGGGCAGGATGCACACGCTCAGCCACATCAACCTCAGTCCAGCCAAATCAGAGGGACTAGACTAGTTTAATCTATTCTAGTTTACATCCTATAGCTGTGCTTTGTCTGGTATGCCAGACATTCCTTGGTCAAACCGTGCTACAGCAACAGGCTGCTGGATTTAGCCACCTGTTTTACGAAGTGTTTGGGTGGATGTTTTTAGTTTTACAGAAATACTGTGAGCACACGCAGTCTTTACACAGCAGACTGACAGCTGTGTCTGCTCATCTGTAGTGCTTCTCTGGCCCGACGCTGGCTCCACACAAGCTACTACTCCACCTCTCCAGCCTCCCTTGTGACAAGAGGGCGGGAAAAGGGAGACAAGAGAGTGATTGGTAATTACCTGCGAGTAGCCCGCTAACCACAGAAGTGTACAATCAGCCTAAATCAAGATCTGCGCGTGTGTTTGAGGGAGAGTGTGTGACTGAATAGCCAACTGACCACAGAGTGGACAATCAAGCTAAATCTAGCTCTTATCCAGAAAACCCTCCCCTCTGCTGCCCACTTAAGCCGTATAAATAAATAATGTCCTGTAAGGGTGTGTGCTCGTGTGCGGGCTGTGTACCTTTCTCCGGCGCTGGGCTCCTTTGGCTCCGGGCACGGCCTCGCACACCACAGAGATGGCCTCCCTGAAACATCGACAACATGCAAGCGGTGCAACAGCACGGCATTAACCCTTGCACCTTCCCGGACTTACAATTATGTAGCAGCGGGTGATCGAATTTATCGTCCCTGAACTGTGCTCGTCTTTACCACGGAGACAAACATCACTACGGAAACCAGAAGGAAACCACCAGGATTCCAGAACGTTCTAATTTAGGGTCTGAGAGAGCTGCAGGCGTGTATACACACACATGCACACATGAGCAAATGCAGTCTGACACTAACTCAGAGAGAAACAAGCTAGTGAAAGAAAGAGAACAGAAGCAGGACAGAAAGAGAGCAGGAAAATGAAATCAAGGCAACACTATGCATGAATCAGTATTTTTTCAAATTTGACATCACTACATTCACTGTTGTAAATACAGGGTAGCAGACAGGATGGCCGTAGTGAGCTATCCCACAGCTAACAGGAAAACGACAGTCCGACAGCAGAGTGTACAACCCTGCCAATGTTGTCTGTGAAAGTTTGCAACGTAGGCGGCAACACTATTGGCATCATCTCTGTCTGGAAAAGTCTCATGAACAGCTGTGCACGAGCATTTGCTGACAAGTTGAAGGATTTGTTCCCAGCAAATATGACATCAAAGAACCATGTCCACTCACAGTGTAGAGTAACATTACAACACTGCATAGTTGTATTTACTGTGACATCAGAAGACATTAAAGGAGTAACAAAAAGAATGACAGAAAGTTTATGTTTGCTGAGATACAGCTCCCGTTCTCTACTCTGTGAGACTGGGATGACACCAATAGGGTTACAGCCTACATCAAAAACGTTCATGCATAACATTGGCTGGGATGTTCACCTTGCTGTTGGTAGGGCTGCCCCTTGAACGTAGGAGAGTCAAATCCATCGGGGACCCCTCACTCGACCGAGATTGCTTCAAGTCCACCAGTTGTATTTCTGGGGCTGTTTTGGCCCCCAGATTTTGCTACTCTTGACTTTCACACTACTCTTTGGTAGAGACAGCTGTGGACGTGATGCAGCGGCACAGAGGAGGTGAAACTTTCCACCGTAAGGCTCCAAGATAACATTATGTTGTTGCACATTTCCGATCTGTCATTAGCGCTATTAGCATGTTTAATATATTACATGAATGCTGCTGTCACACTGAACGTACCGCTGAGTTCATTCAAAAAGAAAAGGAAAGGAAAAAACAAAAGAAAAACCATAACACTGAATTGTCAAATATTCGTTATTAACAGCCAAATCTGATTTGGCTGACATAATTCTTAGTCAGGTACAGCTCTAGCTGTTGTTCTAGTTGTCGTTTTCCCATGAGGCGTGAGACAGATCACTAACGCTACTGTAACATGATATTGTTCTGGATTCAGCCATGCCGCGACATCTCTGACATATAGCCAGTTTTCATTGAATTTGCACTTCCCTGTGTCCTTCAGGGTACAGTGACAGCTAGCTAGCAGACAGTGGATCATCTGTTCTGGGAGGAAATAAAATGAGTGTTGGTGGTTCCACTATGCTGATCTACATGATGTTAACACAAGAGGCATCTGGTAAATTATCTTGTAAAAATTACCAGTTATTTTGAGATTTTACAATAACACCAGAAAAAACGATTCATAAACTCCCAAGCATTTTTAAGACTTTTGAAAGGTATCTTAATACCAATGGAGGCCTTACTTTTAGATTAATGTATTCAATTCCAAGACATTTTTAAGGATCAGTGGGAACCCTTTCTTTTTCCAACTTCATTGAGACAGCTATACAACATGTACACAACAAATTCACCAGAGGCAGGGGGGCAAAAGGTTGTAATAAAAAAGATAAAAAGAGCTTTTTCTTATAGCTAGCTGGAATTGTGTGTATCATAGTGCCCGAGATCCTGCCCACTTCCCAAAGTACAAGAACAGGCATTCAAGCCATGAAGTGGGAATGAAAGAGACGCTATTCTTCCTGTTGCAAGTCAGTGTACCATCTCAATGATGTTAAAGCTGCTACTTTCAGAAAAAAGTTGCAAACTGTTGCTTTAAATGAGAGAAATAGGAAGCAAGCGACACATATTCAGTGTGTAATCTCACCTGGTGACCTGAGTTCTGGTGTTGAAGTCCAGCGCTCGCATTGACTGTAGCACCTCCACGCAGCCCATGTACTGCTCAGGAAACAGGAAGGCAACACATTAGCATCAGACATTTCCTGCATCACAGTCCCTTTGGACAGATGGAGCACAACAGATGAAAGAAAGCCTTTCCTTGTGTCTGTGTCAGTTTCTAAAAATGTGAGAGGAGGGTGTATATGTGCAAAGAAACTGACTGGAAAGAGAGATGTGTAATTATGTATTTTAGCTGGGGGTTAGTGAGAGTGTGCCAGTCCCTTACCCGTACACTGTAGGAAACACCGGTGGTGCTGACCACACTGTCGGAGTGCAGCCAGCCGCGGGTGGGCTTGTTGACAAAGGAGCCATGGCGCGTCCACTCATCTCCTCCCAGCTGCCCTCCTTCCACCCGTGCCCTCCTGGCCGCCACTCCCAGCCGGTTCATGTCCTGCAGAGGAGGTCGGGGAGGGGGAGAAGGAGCGGTTAAAGGGGGAATGGGGTGATGAAACGGAGGGGAGGAGCTAGAGCTGCTCCGGTCGTCCCCGGAGGACTCAACAGGCGCTCGAGGCTGCTGCGGCCTGCTTGAGGCCTTGAGTCCTGGGAGAAGGGTGGCAGAGACGCCCAGGCGAAGGGATCCCATCCTGGGGAAGAAGGAGCAGAGGGTGGTGGGGCTGTTCTCAGCCGGGCGGGGAGAAGAGGGGGGCAAGATGGGAGTGAGAGACGAGGAGGAGAGAGAAGAAGGTAAACCAGGGGAGGGAGTGAGCGGGGTGGCAGGACTGGAAGGAGGGAACGGTGATGGATTGGAGTTTGTTTCATCAGTTGAGCTCAGCGATTCACTCCGAAAGTGGGTGTACTTGGTTTTTGGGACAAGCTCCATAATGAATCTGCAGCGTCAGTTTTTATATCCGCACAAGTCCACACAGGCTCTAGTGATTCAATCAAAGTCTCTTTGTCTCAGTATTCAAAGTTTTTCTCTAAAAGGACACACAGCCATCTGTCTGTCTCCCTCAGCGTAAGAGCCGCATCCATCTGTCTGGTTGTCTGTCCTCCGCTCATCACCAGGCGGCCGAAACCAAACTGCTTTACAAACGGCTTTACCCACAATGAAAGCAGAATGAGGAGAGGCGCAGAGGAAAAGTGGGGTGTCCCAGTTAATGTTGGAATGCAGATGAAAAAAGTTTGTTAGTAGTGCACCAGTGCGGATCATGTTGTCATCAGTTCACTTTTAAATCTGCATCAGTGTTCATTGTGTTCCCAGGGACTGATGATGACGACACGATCTTAGCTCTCCAGAAAGTGTTCATCTTGGTGTTTTTGCCATAATGTAAAACAATATCTGTGAGTATCTTCTCCCAACTTAATAGCCTCTCAGTGAGGGCCGGTTATCCAGCTGTCGGCAGCACCATGGAGAATCAACACAAGTGATTGTCTCTCAACGCCCCCCTCGCGTATGTGTCCTACTGCACTGAGGGGTGCGTTCTTGTACGTGATGTGTTTACATGCGTGTGAGGCAGCATAAACCTTCCCTGCCCACAATGCTTCTTAGATTATCTGTGTAAATGTGTGTTGGCGCGCGCACATGCGTGCATGTGTGAAGCAGCTCCCCTTGACAGCTCTATCCTGCTTGACACGGGCCCATAAAAATCCTATTAGCAGCCAACGAGGGGATCGCAAGGGGGGCTGCACGCACGAGCACGGCAGCAACACACACACACACACACAATGCACGGCTCCAATTGGTCGATACTACAGTGAGCACCTGCAGAGCTCAATGAAGCCCAGAACTGCTAAAGAAGAGAGAGGAGGCTTACTGACGTATGGCTAGTATCCAACGTAGCACGCTTCCTTTAACACCTACTTCTCAAGGGCATCGTACTCTCAAATCTTTCAGCGGATTCCTCTTTTACTCCCTCTCTCTCTTCCTCCAAATGGTTTCATGTCCTCTCTGAATGGCCCTCGCTCTCTCCCTCCCTTCTTCCTCCTCTTCTCTCCTCTTCCAGATCACTTCTGGCACAGCCTCGTTCCCTTTCTCTGCACTCTTTCCTCCCTTCTCTCTGTCTCCTCTCTTCTCTTGGAAGCCCTCTCTCTTCCTCCACACGATATAGTCTGCCAATCTCTGTCTCTCCAATGCCTCCGCCCTCTCCCGCGCCACCACTTCCTCTCTCCTCTTCCAGATGATCTCTCGCTCCCCCTCACCCCCTCCCTCGTCTGCTCTCCCGTTCTCCAGGCTGTCCTGTTTAACAGTCCCCTTGTCTAATATATTAATGGTGATCCCTGTCTTTCCGCCTCTCTAACTTTGATATTAGGGATGGCTAGAGGCTAGGCATGGTCACCTATTTAGACACCAGTTGAAAAACAGAAAGAAAAAAAAAGTTAAGACTGGGCCGGCAGAGTCGGGGCCCGTTCCTGACTGAAGTTCCTGATATGGCTAAAACAAGCGAGGCTGCCTTGGTTCAAGTGTGTTCTGGCCGCCTCGGTTAGGATGTTTTTTTCTGGAGCACCATTAGATAGTGGTAGGTTAAGTCTGAGATGTTGTCTACGTCTGGTACAGTGACACACACTGCAGTAGCACGGTGGTGATGTAACACCAGAGAATGTAGGTCATTGGCTGATGACGACTACCGGTGGGCTTGTTGTGATGGTAATGAGACCTGATTTGTCCGGTTTGAACTCCCAGCCCAGGGTTCCCTGAATGGTGCTGGAGGCTCATCAGAGTTGAACGTGAACTCGCTCACCCAGCTGGAAATGCTCAATTAAAACTGCACTCTGTTGTTAAGCTGATCTCTCTGTGCGCCTCTCTTCTCACCCTGTTACTTTATTTTTGCCAGGTTCAAATAACAAAGCCCAGATTATAGTCAGTTACCTGAGAGAAGAGCGTTGACATAGCCCCATATGATATGAACAAGCCAAGGGTTACACTCTGGAACCGCTTTCTTCCTTATCTAAGGCAGGGCTTGTCAAGCAGCAGGTTAGCTCTCAGTTCGATTACAAACTACTGTACAGACGCCACACAACATCTCACATTCTGCATAGTCCAACCTAGAAGGCAAACAACAGTCTGTTTACGGTAACAGTCTCTCACAGAGTCCCACAAACAAAACAGTCGGCAGCAGTTTGACCTCAGGAGGAGGCAAGGCTACACCTACGGTCCTGCAGCAAGCTGGCTGGCCTACACCTCAGTGCTGTTCAGGCACTAGTCATATTTACAATCTCTTGACCTTTACTCCCTCGAAGGAGAGCAAGGTTTAAACACTCCTTGCTCAGACCACTTACACAACGCTGTAAATTTGGCACCGTTGTCTCAGTGACTCCAAGTGGGAAGGTTGATTTTTCCACACACTAACATTTCAAGACTTAACTGAGTCTGAAATACAGCGGACCAGCTTGTAGTGGGCGCTGGACGCATGGCAAAGGAACAGTCGCCTACACCAGTCTAGCACCACAGAGGGATTGTCTAGCAATTCTAGCTAGTCATCCATCTGGTCTTGGCCAAAAAGCACCATGGAGGATCCAGTCACACTCTCGCACTGCCAGACAGGCTGGGATGATCTCCAGAAAGCTGTAAAGAAGTATGGCTGGAAAAGTCACAAAAGACACGCGGTATTTGGACAATCAAGAGCATGCAGAACAAACACAACAGTCAGTCACACCCCTAGTAAAAACCAGAAATTAGCCTAAAGAGGGAATTAGCACTTTAAAAAAAGGCAAAAGATCCAACAGAAATGGACAATAGAGGGGGAAAATCCAGGTGTGTTCCCATACACTGAGACACTGGTCTATAAGCAGAGTTAACCCTCGCCTTGCCCGAGGATGTTTTAGTGCACAGAACACAGTGTAGGTCAGGTCAGGTGACTGCAGAGGAAATGACCCTCTACATGAGGAGAAATCCTGAGTCACCTACACAGACGGAAAAAGGAACAGACTGTCACAAACACAGCACACCTAATGATCGGTGATTAGTGGCCCCGGGGCCAAGCAGCTGCACAGAGTGATATGTACAAGTGAAACCAGTCTGATAATCTAATTTATCCAGCCATTCCTGACATTGGCACATCAGCTTGACTGATGAAGATGGTAGTTGCCGTTGATAAAAGGTGAAATCAGGACAAGCCAAGCTGCGCTGAATCGCAGACTACTACACAGAATGGGGAGGGGGAGACAGGTGACCTGAAACAACCCTGATTCTCGGAGTCTCCCCGAGCTCCGCATAGACAAAGACTGTCTAGTAAAGAAAGAGAGAACAATCCTGTCTGAGGATGAAAGTCTTAAAAACTGCACACAACCTTGGACTTATCAATTCCACTGCCTCTTATCTACTAAATATATACAATTACCTAATGGAAAAGCACCAGTTTTAAAAGATAAGACAAGAAAAAGGAACTTTACATCTTGTTCAGTCTGCAGCTGCTGCCCGTTGCTATGGCAACAGACATTAAAAGAGATGCCTGCGGAGGATATATACTGAGAAGTCCCGACAACCGCAGAAATCTTCAGACAAAGAGATAACTGCTTTGTCAAATCACAAGACAGCAATTAGTTGCTGCATCAAAGGCTCCACTTTAGAGCTTTTTCTTTTTTTTCGGCCAACAGGAGGAAAAAAACTAAAGCATCCTAGAAAGATCAATAGGTTTCAGGAAATGATCAAAGTTTGACCGGCGTCGCGCCAGCCATAAAACCCAATCAATGTTGACATCCCATGTCGGCTGCATGCACTGACTCCAACTAGGGCATGTGAAACTGTATGATATTATTTCAAAAGGACAACAATCACGTTCCTAATAACAGTATAAACAACAACAACTACACTGAGCATTCACTTCTAAAGGACAACACTGATGTTTAGAAAAGTTGCATAAAAACAACCTGAATATTCTGTGCAGCAGCTAACAAATGATTGTATAACATCCTGCAGAGTATGCTCTTAGAGAATAGAAAATCAGAAGTCACAAAGAGAGTCTATCTTTACAAAAAACAAACAAAAAAAAGTCACTGAAATTGTTCTGTATAAAGTGAGTCTGATCAATTTCCCTAAGAGTTCTTTCTTTGTTTTCATGAATGGCAAAGCATTAATAGTTCCTCTCTTTTGGTTTTTGGTTTTAAAAAGCATACAGTTGATAATCCACTGTGAATCATCTAAAGCTGGGCTCCATATTCACATGAGAACCACATTAATGTTTAAACAGCCTCTGACTGTCCGGTCATCCGTCCTCTCCTTCCTCTTTCTGGCTCTCCGTCCGTCCACTCCCTGAAAAACGTGCTTCTCCTCTGATCCGCTCTTCCGCTCGATTAATTCACAAAGTCACTGCCGGCAGCTTCTCTCCATCTATCCTCTCCTCCGTTTGGCTGCCTCCTCTCCTCTTTACTTCTCCTCCTCCTCTCTCTCTCTCTCTCTCTCTTTCTCTCTCAGCAGATGGTGAAATGGCAGTGCTGCCAGGATGGACAATGGCACTCCTTCATTGTGCGCCTCTTCTCCCCTCACGTCTGTCTCTCATTCCCACTTTCCTTTCACCTCTGTCTGTTAGAGGGACGGGCACGCTGTCTGTCCTCCCCTCCTCCCAGTCTGGGTGGGTGAAGCTGCCTCCCATTCTCTCTCTTACCGTCTCTTTCTCTCTATCTCACACACACACACACACACACGCACACACACACTCACTCATGGCTGCTGCCTCTGCCCTCCCCACCTCCCTTTCTCCCATCCTACCTCCTTCCTGTTTCCTCCCCTTCCCCCCACCTCTCTGCAGCCTCACTCATTTAGCAGTGTACATGTGTATGCACAGCAAGATGCTGCGCTCCTGCACATTAATGCACACACTCCAAAGGGAGATGGAGATGTGGGAGAAGGCACGGGGGGAGTGGGGGAGAAATGTATGTTTGTATGTGGGGGGTTGTCCATGTTGGCTATTCAAGTCTCCTCCCTTATTCATGTTTGGTAACCTGAGAAACAGAGTGAAAGAGGGAGAGAAACAGCGACAGGGAGGATGGAGAGGGTTCACCCTCCCTCTACGGACTGTGCAGAGTGACACGAGGTCACTCTGTACAACCTTGATGAAAGTGGACAAATTAAAATTAAAATAATATTAAAAAGATTTTCATTCACATGGTAAACATCCCCTACGTTACTACACGACTAGAGCTCTCTAGGGGGAAAGAGGACAGGTTATTACCAGACAAGCACAATAACAACCGAGCAGAGGCAAACGGAAAGCAGAGATCCCACAGATAGGTCCCGAAATTCAAGCGTATCTGATGAGAAGGCAGTGTTGCGGAAAGCAGAAGGAACCACCCAAAGAGTGACACGGGGACACGGCAGAGTGGATATAGCAAGGAGTCCTCAAATGACACCCCAATATACAGCTCCCTGCAGTACTACGTTTGACCACTACACCGGCAGACAACTGCAGAGAGCTGAGGTGTCATTTGAGGTAAAACCCATCACCCTACACCACACAGTGATGGGTATCATAGTGATTGTTGAGGACAACCACCCCTCCACCCTGTAGCCTGCACCATGCCTATAACTAGTGAAACACATGACACACTGTGGCTCAGGGCTGACAAAAAATTTTTTAAATATTTTTTTGTTGGTGAATCATTTATGAGCTATCCTGACTTTATGTTAAAAATGCTCACTCAGTTGACAGATTATTAGCTACACCCAACTCAGACTAATGCAATGCTGCAGCTGCTGAACACACCATTAGGCTCAGTCAACACTTCTTTAAAACAGTCCTAACAAACACTGAGCATTACAACCTTAATGAAGGTAGGGTTGAATGCAGGAGTCTTGTATTGGACAGCAATAGTTTTAACTAGGTGTACTTAAAGGAGCAGTGTGTAAGATTTAAGGGGATTAAATGGTATCTAGCAGTGAGCACTGCAGATTGCAACCAGATAAAACTTCTCCCGGATAGAATTCCTTCAGTGTCCTTTGTTCAGGAGGAGGTTTTTACCGGGAGCCGGATTATCCGCAGAGTTCTCTCCCTCTCAAAAACAAACAGGCCAGGTGATTTAAACCGGTAAAAACACTGAATAAAGCTGTTTCATGCTGCAAATCAATGTTTCTTCAACGCTGTTTGGCATGTCAGAGACGTGTCACTAGCCTAGCACTTGTTAATGTGTGCTCACATTTGTTGTCTGATAACTTAAGTTCGAAGCGTTCAGGAGATTTTTATTGGGAGCCGAATTATCAGCAGAGGTCTCTCCCTCTTAACAACAAACGGACCAGGTGATTTAAACCGGTAAACACACTGAATAAAGCAGTTTCACGCTACAAATCAGTGTTTCTTCAATGCTGTTTAGTATGTCGGAGACGTACGACTAGCCTAGCACCTGCTAATGTGTGCTCACCTTGTTTTTCTGATAACTTAAGAACTAGATGTTCAGGAGATTTTTACTGGGAGCTGAATTATCCGCAGAGGTCTCTACTTCTCCACACTCCAGGTAATTTAAACCAGTAAAAACACTGCATAAAGCAGTTTCAGGTTGAAAAACATCACTGTCATCAAATTGTTTTAATTTGTTTTAAACTAAACATACTTGTGTATGTTTAGTTTGTCTCATATTCCATTTATGCCAATATATACCCCAAAATCCTACACACTGGACCTTTAATAAACTGGCAACTGAGTGTTGTTAAGAATAACTCACTCAAACCACAATAAATTTAAATAAGCAGGGCTGCACGATTATTCACGCATGATTACACACTGTGACTCTAGTTTCCAGTTTCACACAATTGTAAATACTGGCATCCTCGCCATATTTAAATATTCATTTTAGACTTCTGCTGCAGGGCGGAAAACTTTTCAGTAAGATGCCAAATGTGTTGTAAAAGCAGTTTGCTTTCTCAAATCATCTGCAGGGGATCATACTGTATACTTACACTTTATACTGTAGTGTGCTTTGTTCTGAATCTGTTGAATAATGGTCCTGTTTTCTGCCGCTGTTGAGAAACTCATCTAAATGGGTCACACAAAGCTCCACTTTCTTATTTCAAAGTCTTCAACTTCACTACGTAATAGAGCTGAATTATAATAATAAATTGAGAATAGAAATGTAGGGAACATCTCGAGGAGCCTTTGTTCCATGATATATTAGAAATGAGTCAGACTATATTCTGTGAATTATGACACCCCTACTAAAAACTGCAGTCACTATATCTAGAAAACTGATTTAGAGCATTTTTGGGTGTAATCCTGCAGCCCTAAATTTATAATTCATCTATAAGACCAATATTTAACATGACTGAAGATGAATTGACCAAATGATTACTTCCAGGAGGGTTTACTTAGTTTTATCTTACCATTAAACCTCTCATAAATCTCGAAATACCATTATTACCACTGATTTACATATCTGACATTAAAGTTTTGACCTTTCAATTCGCCATTACGTTGTGGTGAGAAGAATCAGCCCCTTTGCCACTGTGTCACGTTGTGTTTTTTATTAGCTGGTTGTATCATTTGAATGTCTTACCATATATTCCATCGGCCAACACAGGCTGCCTGTGAGTCTGTAACCCTAAAAACACCAAACTGCACATCAGCATACTGTACACACACGCGCGCACACACACACGCAGATACACACATAACTCAAGGAGCCAATCACAGCATGCTCCAATGCCGCCCTTGCAGCTACTTGACTCCCAGCATGCTTTGCTCCCAGGATCAGCTGTGGAGAGGGTCATGGGACCTCCTTGATATAAACGGCCCAATTGGTTAAGCACACAGAGACACAACATTGACTTGAGATGGGGCGAGATTGAGTGGGAGAGAAAAGTAAAAGACAGCGAGAGGATGAAAGAGCGCGAGTGAGAGGAGAGAGGCAATAATCCAGCGTGCATGTTGAAACACACTCTGTGGAATGAATGGAATTAACTGAAAGGACCGCATGTGTAGGATGTTTGTGTCTCGGCTTGCCCAGCGCGAGTCGGCGAGTGTGCGTTTTGTCTCTATGCATGAAGAAGAGGCAACAACCGAGGAAGCTGCAGCTAGTCAGTGTATATTAGATGAAACAGTCAGAGACGGACCAAGACAGAGCTCTGGATCTAATGCACACGCTGCAGGGCCATATCTGCTGTCTGCTCTTATACTGTCTGTGTGTGCGCGCGCGCGTGTGTGTGTGTGTGTGTGTGTGTGTGTGTGTGTGTGTGTGTGTGTGTGTGTGTGTGTGTGTGTGTAATCTGATTTGACCCGCCTCACTCACCCCCTTGCGTACACTAGGCCAAAAAAATGAGCGTAGATGAGTAAACGGGCCTAGTCAGTGACCTTTTCCCTACTGGAGTACTGCCAGCCGGAGACGCTGTCTAACATCAGTTCACATTACCGAGACGAGAAAGACAATGATGAAGACGATGAGCACAAAGGGAGCAGCGGGAGGGGAGTGGGGGGGTGGTTTGTAACTGACAAGTGAGAGCCTCTCTGATTGGAAAAGACGTGCAAATACGCACGTGTGTACGGACAGCAAAATGGCAATCAAATTTTCAAAAATTAGGGGTGAGGGTGAACATTAGATTAGACAGGCATTCAGCGGGAGGCCTTTCTGCTGGTTTCATAGCTCACCAAGCACACAGCAAACATGTGAGATGGCTATTTTGGGTCGGGCCAACCCCCCCTCTGCCACCCGCCCTCTAACCACACTCCCACATCTCTATCTCCTTCCATCATTCCCTTCCTGCTGCCACTCTCTGCCTCACTACACTTACAACTTCCCCCTTTGCCACAACGGTTTATTTGTCATCAACAGTGGTGTTTCTTCATTTGAGTTGCCAGTTACACTTTAACACTCTCTGAGTACCAGTGCTGAGTAATGAAACCGTTGAATGCTTCAGGTCTTGTTTAGGTATTTTCCAATCATATTTCATGATTCAAGTCAGAATTTTGCCGGGTTTTTTTTAAACTATTTTATTTCAGGAAAGTTTCCCTGTCTTTATGGCTCTTTGTGCTCAAACACTACAGCTGCTGTTTAAGTAGTTTGGCTTGTTTGGTGAAGAAAATAACAGGGTCACAGTTCACCTTAAGTGTTTACAATCCACAAATAAGGCATCTAAAATAAGTATTGTTTTGTGTGGATATCGAAACTTGGGTGCATTGACAATCATTGTTTTGGCAATCAATCCAAGGCACAGCAGATCAAGGAGAAGCCTTCGAGAATGAGCACCTCAACACAAAAACTGCAGCAACAGCTTGATTCATTAATTGACAGAAAATGAACTAGCACCTATTTTGGTAATTGAATAATGGTTTTAGTAACTTTTTAAGCAAATACACCAATATTTGCTGGTTTCTTGCTTCTTAAATGTGAGAATTTGATGTTTTTTCTTTGTCATACATGATAATAAGTCTGTTTTTTCCACCATTTTAGTTGATTTTTAGTAACTCTTATACTTATCGTACTCCTATTGTTACTCTATTACGCACTGGTTTTTGCTTATGTGCTTTGAAAATACTTCTATCTAGTATATTTGGATATTTTTAGATAATCAATACTAATGTTTTAAAACTGGGCCAAGTGAGTGACCCTGACCATGGGAACCCACTGGTTGTCTTGTTGGTACTGATTGTGAATAATTGTGGTTACTGTGTTTAGAGTAACTCTAATTTGAAGCATTCTCTGGCACAAGAATTTCCTTCAGGATAAATCAAGTTCTATTGAATTGAACTGAATTGAATAAACTGAATAGCTTTGGGTTTTTTAGACCGTTGATCAGATAAAACAAACCATTTGCGATATTACACAGGGCGTGATTCACTATTTTCTGAAAATAATCTTTAGTTACAACCCTACTCAACACTCCGCTGCACGTTCCACCTGACGTGCTGTATTGTACTAAAAAATGTCTTCTTTCACATTAACTATTAGCCGGGCTTCCTTTTGCTGTGTTGAGGTGAACATTAACACAGCTCAAGGTTTGATCCTGCTCAAAGAAAACTACATGGAAGCTGTTTCATTATAGTATATAACAGGAAAGTTGCCATTTTGGTACAGGACATAGGCTATTTAAGGTCAACACACCTCCCTAGTCTGCAAACACACTCACAATCGTTCAAAAGTAGATTCATTTGTTTTTCCATCACACATGCTGAATACCATTTAAATCATGTTTTCCGTCAGGGCTCAACACTAACTTTTAAAGGCTTCAGCTCTTGGTTGCTGAAACTGAAAATATGGTTGCCATTTTTAGCCCGTTATTAGGATATTATGCAATTATACATGAGGCTAATAATAAAAATGTGATATAAGAGATTGTTTAAAAGCTTTATCAGAGCAACCGAACAAAATGCTTTGTATTTTGTGTTTACGCAAATAAACACAGTAATGCATGTGCAGCATTGTCTGGTTCAAGTTCTGACTGAAACAGCAATATTTAAAGTCTCTGTTTTCAGCTGCTCAACAAACAAAGTAGTTTAAATCGCTGCCTTTTTATCCTTTTAAGTCCAATATTATCTACAAAATTCAATTAAAGTGCTTTCTGCATCATAACAGCGTTATGTCACTACATATTTACAAAGCAGTCAATTATTTTAATGTCCCGAGTGTGATCATAATCTTATTGGTGATATATTGTTCTCAGTATCAGCAAAGGGAACAATCTACAACATGAAACAGTGACGACAGCTCTACCAGGAACAGACCAGGAAATCAGAATTTCGTCTGCTTCAGACCTGATGTTAACCCCAAAGTAACCTTTTCTTGGCAGAGGAACAGCTTCAATTGCACACACAACACATTAGCCAAGGCTAGACGTGTGTGGGGAAGCCCAGATCTGCACAAAAGAGGTGACTTCTAAAGATGCAACCTTAGCTTTCTGCATAAAAAGAGATCGACCATGATAAAGACTTCAAGGCAGAACTGATTCATACTGATAAACTGTTTGTGTCTGAGCTGATACACCAATCAGAGCCAACCAGTCTTAATATACATACCACCAAGTGTTGTTATGCTGTAACTTAGGTTCTGTTTTTGTAAATTACACCCAGGCTACACTCACGTCTCATTTTTACCATCACACAGGACAGTGTTTTAATCAAACTGCGGTTCGCGCAGTGTACCGAGCACTGAGCATGTTGCACTCCACCGAGCAGCACGGGAGGAAACACAGCTGAGGCTCAGTCCCATTGTGTAGAAGTAGAGACGGACAACCACATGCTACGACCTCAAAAAAAACAAACTCCCACAGTTTGTTTCCAGAGCACACACACCAGACACAAACACACAAACATACCCCCACACTGGTAGACAGACAGATATAGTGTACACATCACACAAAGACATAGACGAACACCCCCACGGACGGATACACACACTCTACGTCCTGTCAACAGCCTTGACATGTTTAAAGGAGCTTAGTACCTCGCCAGTGTCTTTTTATCAAAGTATCACAAGACTAATTCAAGGCTAATATCAGTGCTAACATTCACTGCTTACAAAAAAAACAACTGTGTGTGTGTGTGTGTGTGTGTCTGTGTGTCTGTGTGTGTCTGTGGGTGAGTGTGCGGCTGTGTGCACAAGTGCAAACCTCTGTCAAAGGGAAGCTGCAACAATCACAAGCGTCACGCTGTGCCGTCAATCAGGACGAAAGCTTTCACCTTTGATTGATACGGTTTGAGCAGAATTGGACAGATCCAATTTTAATCAAGTGGACTTTGGATTGTGCCAATGGTGTGATAGAGTGGCCGAGATGCTCCGGCGCTCTGAGTGACAGATAGCGTCTCGGACTGTCCTTCCCGTTTGTGTTGTTTTTGTCCTTGTGTGTGTGTGTAGGTGCACACGCGTCTCGTTTGGCTGGCTCCTGACATGTGTCTGAATCTAGCGTTTTTCGGATCAGCTGTTGATTGGACCCTCTCTTCCCCTCCGTTTCATCAGCGGAGATAACTTCCACCATATAATATCGTGTCAGGGGCTGCTGGTCTGAGCGGTGTGGCTGACCCTGATAAGAGCACTGAGCCCACTGCTTTCAGTCGCCTCAATCATCCCCCCATGCCCTTGAGTCTGTTTCCATAATAGTCTATCTGTCCTTCACTCGTTCGCGGTGAACTTTAACTCTGTCACAGTGACCCTGTTTCAACACATCTGAGGTGTGCTTTGCCGATCGGTCTCCATGGATACGCTCAACACAAAAGAAAAAGGCGAGTATAGCTGTAAGTTTGCCGTGCGGTTGTGTATAGATATGAGTGTGTGTGTGTATGTGTGTACTGACAGGCTCTCTTGCTCATCTCAATGACAAGTTATGATGAGGACTTGAGATTCAGCTCGACTCTGACACTACCAGGAAACCGTTTTTTTAATTGACGCAAGTTTTAAAAAGAACATTTCTCCCTAATATCAATCACACATATTTTTCCTCTTACTCGTAGTGCTGTTTATCAGTCTAGATTGTTTTGGTGTGAGTTGCGGAGTGTTGGAGTTATCAGCTGTAGAGATGTCTGCCTTCTCTCCAATATAATGAAACTAGATCACACTCGGCTTGTGGTGCTCAAAGTGTCAAAAAAAAATATACATTTAAATAAACTCAACAGCAATGTCTCTTTCCAGATATCATGACCTGGTTACTCAAGATAATCCACAGACCTTGTTGTGAGCAGTTTAATGTTGGATCTATTTTCTGTCTACTGAACAACATCTGCCAACTGCATCACCACGCAGAAGGAAACGTGCATCTGCTCATGGACGAGAGGCTCGTGCTCATGACAGCGTGAGATCTAAACATTGTCATCTTTCAGGGCTGGGCAGGTGAGCTCGCAGTAGATGAATGCTTCCCTCTGTGTGGTGATACAGCTGGCAGGTGTAGTTAGGCAGAAAGAAAATAGTTCCTCTGTGAAACTGCTCACAACAAGGTCTGTGGATTATTTTGAGTTAACGGGTCATGGTTTCTGGAAAGAGACATTGCTGTTGAGTTTTTAGCTGCAACCACTTGGTCGGTTTAACAAACCCACCCTTTGGTGGCCACAGTTTTTGCCCTAAAGACTTCAATTTGGCTGTGTGTGTGTGTGTGTGTGTGTGTGTGTGTGTGTGTGTGTGAGTGAGAAGGCCATTGCACACCAAGACTGTATTTTTCTTCTGAAATTGTCACACATTTAAAAATAAATATGACCTCACCTTGTGCCACTGACGTTTGCACGCTGCATCCAAATGTCACATGCTTTTTTTCCACATCCATCAAAAGAGAATTAGCTGAGCAAAAAGCAGAGATGAAAATGTGCAGTAACCTGCAGGACACATACACGTGCAACAAGATCGAGGGACAGGGTGCATGGTATCATTTCATAACGCAGGTGACCTACTGTCAACAGGTCAGATAGTAATATTCAGGGTGGATGATGATGATGAAGAAGAGGAGGATCTATGCATGCAGACAGAGAGAGCATCAGTGTGGAGACAGAGAGGGAGGACACGTCAGCCCCTTCAGGTAACCACGCTGTCTTTTCATTTTGTGTTGTCATAACAAATATAACAATAAACAGATCAGACTCAGTGTGAGGTTTCAACGCTAATGATTTTGTTGGATGACGGGTTAAAAAAACACACGAAAAATGCTGACTTGGTGTGCAAAGGCTTGAAGGTGGGCAGTTATAACAAAAATAACCGACTTGCACAAGTTTTTGCATCAATTAATCTGCCATTTTTTCTCAATTGTGTCGCCTATAAAAAGTCAGAGGAGAATGGGAAATCAAAATTTGTGTGGCTAGACATTTTTGAAAAATAAACACAATTAGACGCCCGGTCTGGTTGCCAAGCAAATAATTTTTTTAACCAGAAGTTCTTCGGGTGTATAAAACCAAGTTGTTGGCTTACCTAAAATTATGTCTCCATTCCTTGAGTGCCCTGTAAGTTATTAATATTCCTCTAGTCCGTACAGGGATACACACAAAAGAATCAAAAGGGTTTTACATAAATATTAGTCCAAGTTGTGAGTATTGTTTTAACAGGATAAAGTGGTTTTGTGTTGGTATGCCGGATGACATACCTCTCAAGTATCATTACTCACCCTCTGTGACTGTCTATCGGATGTTTGTCAGAAATAGATCAAATGAATGATTCATGATTATCATGTTATCTGAAGCCTGATCTTTAAACGACTAACGATTCATACTGGTTTAGATAAACACTTTGATCGTGTTTCCTGATCTTTGCTGAGCAGCAGTTTGGTGTGAGAGGATTTAAAGGCCTGTCCCAAATACAGGCCTGTTGATTTCAGCAATTCAAGCAAATAAAATCCTGGGCTACTACTTGAAGTTTTACGCTATCTATCTATTTGTCTACTTCAAAGTCAAATTCGTATGTCAGTTTTAGGGATGCACGATAGGTACATCATCTGTATCGGCCTGTTGATTTCAGTGGTGTAAGCAAATATTAGGGGCGGCACGGTGATGTGGTGGTGAGCATTGTCGCCTCACAGCAAGAGGGTTCCTGGTTCGGAGTCTGCATGTTCTTCCCGTGTCAGTGTGGGGTTCACCGGCTTCCTGCCACAGTCCAAAGACATGCAGGTTTATTGGTGACTCTAAATTGGCCAATGTCAGCTGGGATAGGCTCCAGCGACCCCATGACCACAGAGGATAAGCGGTTAGAAATGGATAGATGGAAGCAAATATTAGCCCGGGCTATTAATTGAAGTTTTATGGTGTTCAAATGACTTGTTTTGTTTGATCAACAGTGCAATTTGCAAATATATTCAGTTTAATGTCATAATAAACCATGAAAATCTGAACATCTTTACGCTGGAGAAAGTGGACCCTGCAAATATCTGGCATTTTTAATGCAACTGTTAATTTATAATAAAATTTATACCTATTTTCTTTCCAATATCCTATCTGAGAAAATGGCTGTGTATTATAGATAACTGAAGGCTATTCTCTATTCATGTCCTGAACGCATCAGGAGCTTGAGGCCACTCAGTTGACTCCTCATCACTGCCTATTTTAAATTAACTACAATACTTTAAACACTGACTGTATTCGTATAGTGTTGCTGAGCTCCTGGAGACCTGAAGCTGCGGTGCCGAGACCTGAAGACTCGCCTGACAGCGCGAAGACGAACACAAGTTAAACATTTGTGCTAATGTGTGCACAGTCTGCTCCTGATCAACTCTCTGTAGAGTAACCCGACAGGCTTCACTGTGTCGTCTTCACCTAACACAAGGCAGAACAATGCTTCCCTGCGGGCACCACACACACACACACACACACACACACACACCAGGCGAAGTCAACAGTTGCCTAAAAACTTGTGTACAGTAACTGCTACACTGACGCACGGCACGTAGCAGAGTACACACCATGCCCCAAAAAAAGTGTGGTCAACTTTAGCGAGAACTTACCAGCTCTCTTCCTCCCGTTCCCTCGAGTTGCCCCTCCTGCCCACTGAGCTGCTGCTGCTGCTGCACACACTTTGGCTTAATTTCATCTAACAGGCCAAAGGTTTGGTGTTTTCTTTAATCCGCCGGACGCTTCACAGTTTTCACAAACTTCATGAGAGATCAGTCTAAACTTCTTCTTTCCTCTCCCTTTCCTTCCCTTCCTCCTCCCCCTGCCTGCCTCCCCCCTCCACGGTCACGACAGAAGCCACTTCCGCGAACAAATGGCAACGTCATCTGGCCGCGGATCCTGTGTGTGTGTGTGTGTGTGTGTGTGTGTGTGTGTGTGTGTGTGTGTGTGTGTGTGTGTGTGTGTGTGTTTGGCCCCTGTTTTGCACCTGGCCCATTCAGCGCACATTGCGCAAATGTAGAAAGCCCAGAGCGCGAGCCAAAAGCATTATCACGTACCTACCTAAAATAAATACCACATGTGAGCGAGTAAAGTTTCGTTTTCTTTGGTTACCACAAGACTACAATTGGCAGAAAAATCACTGTAGTGTCTTCATCTTAATATCAACCATAGTTTTTTTTTTTTAAACATATCTCCTTTAGCAGCGATTCCTTTGTGTTACTGGCTGTATTTATTGATTTAATATGATTTTATTACCACAGAAAATTGCCTTGTGGCTAATTCTGGCAGGTTTATACCATGTGTATTTATTCATTTGCTCTGTCCCTCCTTAAATAAACTAAAAAGGCAAACAAACAATAAAAGTAGTGTCTACCATATTTTTGTATCTCCTATAGCAGTAGCAGACTGTTTCTATTTGTTATTGATTTATTATGATTTTATTACCACAGAATATTACATTGTGAAATATCAGGGAGTGTAACATTATACCATCAGTTGCCAGTTTATTGGGTACACTTAGCTGAAACTAATGCAGTCTGTAACCATAATTACTGCACACATTATATTTTGGGGTTATTTTTATTATTTAAGTTCCTGTGTTATTTATAAATGGGCACATTATATTACTAGTATTATTAGCAGTGGTTAGCACTGTCACCTCACAGCAAGAGGGTTCCTGGTTCAATTCAGGAGGGACGCCAACTTTGCATGTTGTCAGCGTGGGTTTTCTCCAGGTACTCCGGCTTCCTCCCACAGTCAAAAGACATGCAGGTTAATTGGTGACGCTAAATTGTCCGTAGGTGTGAATGTGAGTGTGAATGGTTGACTGTCTCTACATGTCAGCCCTGCGATAGTCTGGCGACCTGTCCAGGGTGAACCCTGCCTCTCGCCCAGTGTCAGCTGGGATAGGCTCCAGCGAACCTCAAGAGGATAAGCGGTTATGAAAATGGATGGACGGACATTAGATTATATTTAATATAATCAGCCTTATTGGGTTACTGGTAAAATATTATTTCTTTATCACTGTCTCCACCTGAACCCAGCCAAATACAAGGAGATGGTGGTGGATTTCAGGAGGAAGAGGTCACCACATCAACTAGTCTCCACACACTGTGAGGATGCTGAGGTGGTGCACACCTAAATATCTGAGGGGTCTTGTTAGATGATAAGCTGGAACACCAACAAGAGAGTGAGTGCCTCGTGAGGAGAAGTTTCTGTACCCCTAAGTTGGAATGTGTAAGTACTGTCTTGCCATCGAAGTGGAAGAAACAAATGTTGTAGTATGCTTATTACCCACAGGCTGGAAGAACTGGGGAACACCAGCAATCAAGGGAAGAGGGTTACAAGTCTAATAAAACAGTTGTGCGATGACTTCAACTTTCATTCTTGTTAAATTGTTCAGATTTAGTTGGAAGTGTTCGAGAGCGGCCTTGATTTTACGGTATAAGTATTTTGGAGGATGTGGTTTGTGGTGCTGTTGAACTGTGTCGCATTTAACAGAACAAGATCTCTAGGCCTGCCCTCACTGGCATAAATAAGGGGGCACAAAATGAATAATAGTATGATTTTATAAAGATAAAAAACAACAACTGGCCCGCTCACTCAGTGTAAAAGTCCATGGTACAGGCAGGCAGTCCAAAGATGCATCCGAGGAACTCTGACTGGAGTTACAAATGCTTTGTTAATACATGTATAAACGAACGCGTCATCAGGATGATGAAGACTGTGTAGTCAAAACACGTCTTCATTGATTTTTACACTGAGTGAGCTGGCCAGTTGTTCTTTTTATCTTGAAGTGAACTCTTTGCCCCGTCCCTCAGGAGCACCTAATTTTTCTTTTACAACTAACTACACCGAGCCATAACCCAGTGCAGCACTCCCAATTTTTTCCTCAATAGTATGACTTTTTTGTCAGAGTCAGTGACACTGCCCCTAAATCCCAACTCCTCAACAACTCACGATCTGCCAGGTCACAGATCTCAGCGTTGCAATTGGAATAACAAAAATAAAACACTCATGGAAGGTAATGATAGCCTACATAGTCAAAATGCTAACTTAGGAAACATGTAATAACATATCTCAAAAGTTGCACTTACATCAGAATTTTGCCTTAATTCGGACTTATTATCTTATCATTTTGACTTAATTTAAGCATGTTTCATCATATTATTTTAACTTTCCTGACTTCTCTTTCCCTGGCAGGCTCCCATATACCATAATATGCAGGCCCCTTTGCAATACTCAAAGTAAAGTAATAATAATAAATAGTAATAAGGTTAAACACAATGGAAATACTACATGAGCCTATATTTAAACGCTAAATACATGACTGAACTGTTTGGTACTATCTGGGTGAGTCAAAATAATGAAATACTTAGCCATAATAATAACTTTTAATATCAAAATTATGAAATATGTGTTACTGACATATCTCACAGTGTTCATTTATATCAGAACTTTGTCTTAATTTTGATTTTTTATGTCATTGTTTTGATTCATCATCAATATGTTTCATTACATTCTATTATCTTTTCTTACTTCTTTACAACTGACTGCTTTACTTTTAAATACTTACATGATCTAACAGGCAAAAAAATATGATTGCTTGAATGAACTGTCTGACACCATCTGGGCATGAATGCACTGGGAGTTTCTTGGCATGATCAATACCACCATCAAAGCTTGAATGGAGTCCCTTTTTATACTCCAAGCATTTAATGTATCTTAAACCACCGCTGTACTCTCGAACCAATAAAGTCTTGTGGAAAAATAAGTAACCCACCTTCCACTCTGTTTCAATATGCAGAGCCGCGGCGCCAGCATCACGGCTGCAGACGTGTCATCATGCGCCACCTATAGACAAGAAACATGACAGCAGCGTGTAGTTTGGATGGTGGTACTTTGGACTCCATCATCAGTTATTGGCTCCTCCAGCCGCATTAAAGTCGTCATGCAGACACGGGAGGCTATTATGTATGAAATGTATCATGTGCTGCACAGGTTACATTATAGGGGAATGCATGTCTCCTTCCTTTAGGTTCCTGCTCATGTATAGATGGAAGGAAATGAGTAAGTAGACATATTGGCTGACCATTAAAACGACAGTTAATTGACATGCAAGTACCATTAAGTAAAGCAGAGATTAAAACTGTCATAAAAGACTGTATGCAAGGATACAGGACTTCGCAGGGACACACAGGAAGACATCTTTACAGTGTGCAAAACATGCAGGTGATGGAGGAATACAGAGTGGAAACCCAAAGGAAGAGATGGTGTCTGAGGATAGGACACACAGGAGTAAACAAAACTCTTCACAGGACAGGGAAGCACCTTACTAGACTGTGTGTAAAAAACTGGAAACTGCCAAACATGTACTAACAGATTGCAACAGATATAGTGAGGACAGAATGTAGTTAAAAACTAATTGGAGGAAAGCACAGTATTGCATTTGGGGAATATAACTGGAAAGACATCAAGGGAAGTGCATAAGCTTCTATTTAATTACTTAAGAGTAACAGGAATAATTAAGAGAATTTAGTTTTTCAAACAGTTGAGCTGCTGCGCCGCGCTCCAGTAGGTGGCGGTAATGCGTCTAAAAGCTGGTTTGCCAGCCGCCATTAAAACTCAAAGAAGAAGAAGAGGCAGCTGCTATGCGATCCGAGTGGAGGTGGTGCACAGTGTTAGCTCGTAGGTAGACGAGTTGTCGGTACCGGTCGTTAAAGTAATACTTATTATATATTGCATTTACTTTAGCTAAACGGCAAACACTGCTCCACTTACTGATTCCAGCATAACGGGACCGCGTTGCCGCTACTTCCGTGTACATAAAAAGGCGAACCGTTAAGTCCCACCTCCTTAAACGTGATTGGCTCTTGGACCTATCCGGAAGCCTTTTCTGTGTTCTGATTGGACCGTGACCGCCATGTGCTGTGAGTGACATGTAGCGACAAACACTTGGATACATAACGAGGTCATAGCGGCTCAGGAGTAAGTTTCCTCCGGTTTTAATGAGTTTGGATACCAGTATATGAAATAAGACATTATGTTTTTTTCGTGGTGTGTGGTTGTGCAGAGAAGTAGGCGGTAGAAACAGGGCGTGAGGTTGAAGCGTGCTTGAATGCTAGTGCTTGGTTGTTGCTAGTGTCTCCAACAATGGGTTAACGTTAAGTAACCTAGCAAGGAGACTTTGCACACTTACAGTTAGCCAAGTGTTTTCATAGTAGTACCCGGCGCTTTGACTTATATTGAGCTAGAATTTATGGTGTGTTTTATAAATGTGACTGAAGTTCATTTCGCTGTCTTCTCACGTTAGATAACTTGGGAGTGTTACGCAATAGAAAGTACAGTCAGGTGTATCTCCTGTCAGTCCGAGCCAAACAACATGAAGGCTAACGTGAATGTTAACACTGAAGCTACCGCACCGACACTGTCTGTACCCTGATGTTACCTCATTTGACCGGTGAAATCAGCTCGCTGCTGTCTATTAACTCTTTGCTCCTTGATCAACGTCCTCTCTCTCAGCACCTCGCAGTGTGCATCTTGACAAGTCTCCCTCACTGCATTACATGCCTCATTATTTGTCAGTACTTCACATCTGCTTCAGACAAATTTAGAAGACAGACCAAACTTGCAGTGTCACCATTTAATAGCTTGGCTTCAGTAGGAAGGTGTAGCAGTGTCATTGATGCAGATGTGGCCACTGTGGTCAAGTAGTGTACTATTTAAAACAGAGTTAAAGGTCCAGTGTGTAGTATTTAGGGGGCAGAAATGCAATATAATATTCCTAACTATGTTTCTATAAGTGTATTATTACCTGAAATTAAGAATGATTGTATGATTATATTTATATCTACATACAGAGCAGGCCCTCTTCTATGAGGTCCATCATTTTGTGTCCGAACCCTGGCTTTACATAGGGCCATTTGCATTTTTGCATCGGCCACCATAGTTCGTCCACATGCTTGGCACACAGTCTGCAACCATTACCACTCGATGCCACTATATCCTCCTCACTGGACCTCTTCACAGACTCAGTAAATAGAATGAGATTTTTTTTTCCCCCCAGCAACAAAATATTTGTAATAATTGAAGTGCAGTATCTTAGATACAACTCATAGATCTCGAGAAACAACCGATAAGTAGTCATTGTGAGTCGATGCATGTACACATTGCTCACAGTTCTTGCTTCTTTTCTCCTCCTTTTTTTCCCCCTGCCTGATCTGTTTCTTTATGTGTCTCTTTCCAGACACTCCCTGGTAGGAGACAAGTTATGAAGGAGAAGAGGGCCTGAACTGAAATGAAACAATTTGGGACACTCTGTATGGATTCTTCATGTTGAGGTAAGACTCAAGATTAATTTTACTGATCCTTTCAGGCATCATTATCATCACATAATCAAAAGTATTAAGATCACACAAAAACGAAAGATATGAACAATATAAAATATAAGTCCTTTTTACTGTGTGCAGGACAGAGTTGCCATTGTTTGCTACTGATGCATAAACAGACATTCCAGATGTCTAAATCTACACTTGAGAGCAAAACACACATGCAGGAGCTGCTTTTAAATTGGTGTCACAGGCATTTTTTCCTCTGTCTTCTAGCCTTTTTTCTTCCAGGCTGAGTACAACAGTGGTGCGTGTGAGGAGACTCGCAGCTCAGCTCTCCAAGGCAACCATGTCCACAAACCACCAGGGCTCTAGTCCGTCCTTTGCAGCCAACGGGGATGCTCCCACTGCAGCCATTCTCATCATTGGAGATGAGATACTCAAGGTGATTTAGTGCTGAGAGACACTTTCTGTATTTGTATGATTGACAGTATCCCACAGAGAATCCTTGGAAATTTGCAGATTGTAGAAAATCTAAATAGACCCTGACCTTTTTTCCTGACAATTCTGCGTACTTGAAAGTATGATTTTATTTATATACATTCCAGCATGACACCCTAAATCATCAATATGCCTCGGCTCTCGCATAGGCACATCGCCGTCTAGGGTCCACACTGTATATCCCCAGGAAAACGCTGTGATGGTTATTTGATGTGGCAGCAGTACTCATTTATAAAACGACAAGTTCAGCACTATTTCTTGACTTGACATGATCATGATTTAAAGATGAAGCCTTTGATTTTTGTCCAATGTCATGTCTTACCCTCAAAACATGCTCGCTGTGAATCATTGGATTTTATCGAGCAAGACCTTGGAGTCTTTGTTAAAAGTGACCATTTGTTAATCAGTTATTCACTGTGTGTTACCTTGAATTTGTGAAGAAAACTAATTTTTTTGCATGCCTGTATGAGGACTGGAGAATCCAAAAAAAGAGAGCATTTTTTAATGGATTTAAGCCATTTAAATTTAAGTGGTTTAACAGCAAAACTATATTAAAACATCTGTTTACACACTCTCGCACAACTGATGCAGTATAAATCAAGTCTCATTTATCCAATACAAACAAGCAGCTTTGCTAAAACTTAAAAATTTAAAACACTTTTGAAAATGCGTTTGAGCTCCCGAGAGCAAAATGCAAATACACCTGTTTGTACTGATATGCTTTAAATCGTGATGCTTCAGGGAAAATTCATGTGTTTTGGAAGTACTGAACAAAGAACTTGATAAACGAGTCTTGGATTAAACTGAATGGGTTGTGTGATATTTTTTAACAGATGCTTTCATATAGTTTTGCTGTTAAACACAGTCCCTGTTTACTCCAATTAATGAAGAGTGCTCATCTTTTTTGGATTATCCATTCACCATGGAGGCGTGTGAGAAAAAGGAAATTTTCTGTAGGAATTCAAGGTAACGCAGTGAGTAAATTACAAACAAGTGGTCACTTTGCAGGTGAAGTTTTCCTGTAAGTCTGTGACTGTAATGTGTAGGTGGAAACACTGGACTGAGACTAACTGAGTGTCTCCTCTTGACCTTCGTCTCTCAGGGTCACACTCAGGACACAAACAGTGCCTTTCTGACACGAGCACTAAGGAAGCTTGGAGTCTCTGTGCAGCGTATAACAGTCGTACCAGATGTACAAGAGATAATTGCCAAAGAGGTGGCCCTCCTTTCCCCTCAGTATACACACCTCATCACCTCAGGGGGCATAGGTCCTACCCATGACGACGTCACCTTTGAGAGCGTCGCCAAGGCGTTCCAAGAGGAGCTGTATCCCCACCCTGAGCTGGCCCGACTGGTTGAGGAATTCTTCGGAGTGGTTGATGAGAACAGTGCTGCTATGAAGCTGGCCATGGTGCCTCGCTCTGCCAGTCTCAACTATGGGACTGACCCTCTGACTGGACAGTTGCTACGCTACCCACTGGTGAGTGAAGGCATCAAGCTGCTGCTGTTGAATGCTGGATGATGTCCTCAAAAAACAATAACTTAGATCAAATTATACCCAAGCTATAAAGGATCAGTACCCTCATCCATTTACTGACTGCCCGCCTGCACACTTCTGTCTGCTATCTGCTGTGCTGTGCAGTACCTTTTCAGTAGGCTTTATGTGGGCAAACAAACTTTGTTAAGCTGACACAACTTTCAGGAAGATGGTCACTCACTTTTCTGTCTGTTCCATTGTGTTCTGGGGATATTTTAGAAAACAGATTGCAACATTAACTGCTACCCAGACACTGCAGGAGTGAAAAGTGGCTTCTCACAATGGGCAAAATAATGACATTGAACATCTACAGCAAAACAGCAGTGTAAGGAATACACAACTGCAAATATTTGTGTTGCAGTTTGCTAAAATGTTGTTAATTCATTGATATTTTTTCAAAATGAAGACTATAGTATTCTGCATGGTTAATATCTGGAGTGCCTTATGATTATATTTAGGCACATTTACCACACTTAGTTGTCCTGTGACAAACTGGTTTTCATCACCATGTTTCCCCGCCTGTACACACCCCTGGAAACACCCACTTACTCAGTTGGCTCACTGATTGGTTCTCGATTTGCATTACAGTTCAGTTCCCTTCCGTTTATTAGTCATTCAGTTTTTGTGTGGTGAGGTTGAGAGCAGGAAAATATCAGTGAGTTTCGGTATGAGCAGCACACTCGTGATAGTCACACAGTAAGGTTGTTAAATACCTCGCAAATGTTTATTCATCCGCCACAGACAGCTGTGCTCCCGGAATACTCCATAAACACTCGGTTCTCCAGGATTGCTTCATTCTCTGTTCAGCTGATTACAGGTGATCATTAACCTGCGCCCAGGAGAAATACTGAGACTGCATTCCCAGATTAGTGGACTGACTGACTTACTGACTCTGTAAGTGATTTTCAAAAATTTGCTTTTGTGTTGTTGTTTTTTTGTTTTTTTTTTTGGACGGTATGAAAATGAACTGATTTGAACTTTGCTTTCGTTTTGAACTGAACTTCATTTTTTCCCCTGTTTTGGAAAAAGTGATTGACTTCGACAAAAAGTATAAACAAAAACCTGTATTGGATTATTTTGAAGACTCTTGGACTCTTGTGATTTCAGGCTTTTTGTCAGAGTGTTTGAATATATGAATATTTTGGTTTTGCCCTGAGATTGTGTT